>BMAO01001463.1:0-557800 GCA_019973975.1 Trichonephila clavata | reverse complement strand
TTTAAAAATAATAAATCAAGGCTTCATAAGCAAAAAGTGTTTACGGTTAGTTTTAATCCTTTCTTTTTTTTTTATTTACATTTTTAGTCACATTTAAACAATAGTTATTATTATCCCAATCTATATCTATAAAAATAAATAAAATTGAAGTGTCTGTTTGTAATTTCAAATTAGCAGCAATTGTTTGCGGGGGCGGGGGTTTAAGGGGCGTTAGAAATTCCGATTTTTAAGTTATTAGACGTACAGTCTTGAAACTTAGTAAGTAGATTCCTGTCATAGGGTAGAGATACGCTACAAAATGAGTTTCGTGAAAATTGCCCTCAAGTGGCGTTACGGGACTTAAGGGGCGTTATAGATAATTATTTCCATTTTTAAACTATTAGACGCACAGTCTTTATATTTGATAAGTAGATTTCTTTTATAGAGTAGAGATCAGCTATAAGAAGGTTTTGTGAAAACATACCTCTAAATGGCGTTGCGGGGGATTTAGTGGCGTACTAGATAAATATTTTCGTTTTTAAACTACTTCACCTCCCTGCTTGAAAATTGGTAGGAATGTTTCTTTCATGGAGTAAATATCCGCTACAAAACAGGTTTGGGAAAAATTGACCCCCAAGGGGTGTTAAGAGGTGTTAAGGGCAGATATAAATAATTATTTCTATTTTTAAACTATTAGACGCACAGTTTGAAATTTCGTAAGCAGATTCCTCTCATAGGATAGAGATACACTACAAAATGTGTTTTGTGAAAATTGACCCCTAGGCCGCGTTGCGGGGGTTCAAGGGGCGTTATTGATAATTTTTTTTTGCATTTTTAATTTATTGGACGCACTTTCTTCAAATTTTGCTAGCCAGATTTCTTTCATAGTGTGCAATTCCCCTACAAAATTGGTTTTGTGAAAACAGACCCAGAAGTGGCGTTGCGGGGGCTCAAGTGACGTTATAGATAATTATCCCCATTTTTAAACTATTAGACGTACAGTCTTGAAATTTGATAAGCAGATTCCTTTCGTAAAGTAGAGAACCGCTACAAAATGGGTTTCGCGAATATGAACTACTAAGTTTAATTTCGGGAGATTAAGAGGCGTAATTGATAAATATTTCCATTTTAAACTATTTGATCATCCTTCTTGAAAATTGGTAGGCATGTTCCTTTCATGGAATAGAGTTCCTCTAACAAAGAGTAAAACGAAAATTGACCCCTAAGGAGAGTTGCGAGGGGTCAAAGGAAGTTAAAGAAAAATTCCTGTTTTGAATTGTTTGACCCACAAACTTTAAATTTGTTAAGCATGTTTCTTTTGTGGAATAGGGATCCACTAAGAATGTATTTTCAGCAAATCAAGTTCTGGGGGGGTGCAGGGGGTTACTGGGACGTATTGACGAAAAAAATTACTTTTTTCGAGCTACAAGGACTATAATAATGAAATTTGGTTTGCATTTTTCTTTTGTTCAGTTGAAATCCGCTAAGAGCGGTTATTTTAGAAAACGGCTCTCAACGGGATTACGGGGATATTGATAGTAAAACTTTTGTTTGTTTTTTTCCTGTTAGATTTAGACTTGAAATTTAGCTTGCATGTTCAATTTACGGAGTAGAGATCCACCGAAAATTGGTTTTGCAGGAATCCACTTGGTTTTTGGGTTACGAAAGAGCAAACATCATTCTATGCTTCAATTTTAGAGATTTTTAGAAAACACAAATTAGATGAGTTCTGCCTCCTTTTTTTTATCAACAGGCGACAGTTACAGGTATAAGTATATTTTTCAATACAATCGAATTCTTAATGCAGGACTTAGATATCAATAATTTATACATATATATAAGCAGTAAAAATTTATAAAACATCATGAAATTCCCAGCGAAGCGGGCGGGTAACAGCTAGTCATGAATATAATCCAATGGAATGCACGTGGAATTAAAAACAAAAAATCAGATATTCTATTCACGCCAATTTTTCAAAAAGCAAGCATTTTAATAATCCAAGAAACTTGGCTACACCCTAATGATAATTTCACAATTCCCAATAAGAATATATTCCGAATCGATCGAGAAAACAGAAGAGGAGGAGGATTAATGATAATTTTAAACAAAGATATTAGCGCAATAAAAATATTCTCAGAAATTAGCGAAGACTTAGAAATTCTCTTAGTCAAAGTTCAGATAAATACAGTTCCTATCACAATTTTTAATATTTACATCCCACTGGGTAACTTTAAAGATGACAGTTTATCAAAAATAGCAGCATAGATATAGATAATCATAGCTTAATATTGTGAGATTTCAACGCATCTCATGAAATATGGGGTTCAAAAAATTCAAATACGTCTGGGAAGAAGATTTTTGATTGGATTATCGAAAAAATGACTTAATTTTATTAAACGATAAAAGCCAAACTTATCTCCATTCATCGGGAATTTTTACATCTATAGATCTTTCATTATCATCTATAAATTTAAATTATGATATGTCGTGGTCCACAAGTACCGATAATTTTGGAAGTGTGTGTGTGTGTGTGACCATTTCCCTATTATTATTAATTACAAAAGAACAAACAGCTCAACAACAAATAATTTTAGACAAAAAAAAAAACAAATTGGAACAAATTTATTAATCTTATTCAACAAAAGCTAAATTTGGATGAAAATATAAATATAGATGTTGTAGAAGAAATTAGAAAAGCCCAAATCTTGTCTCAGGAATCAGAAAAAAATCAGATAAATTCAAGAGCTCCATGGTGGACAGCAGCATGCGGGTATTTAAGAGCAAAAAAAAAAGAAAACTCCTTAAGAAAGCTAGAAAATACTTCAAAGAAGAAGACTGGATGAAATATTAACAAATAAGTGCAAAACTTAAGCGAACAATAAAAACCTGTAAAGAAAACTTTTGGCACAAGACATGTGAAAAAATCTCTTCTCCTAAAATTCTTTTTAAAATAATTCGTATAATCAAAAATAGAACAATTTCGAACTATTCTTCATTTAACATCATTGAGAATAATGGAATCATACTAACAAACGAACAATCCCAAGCTAATTCTTTTTTAAAATATTACGCAAAACAAAACAATAATAGTATCCAAAATATTTTTATTCCGGACAATAGCCAAGATATTAATAAACCGTTCTCTTTAAAAGAATTAAAAATAGCAATATCTCATCAAAAAAATAGCAGTCCAGGGCATGATAAAATTTCTCTCCAAACAATCAACCACCTCCCCATCAAAGCAATAAATCTTCTCCTGAAATCCTTTAATGGCAGTTGGTCTTCTAGTCAAATTCCAAAAGATTGGACTCACTCAATTATTTTACCATTCATAAAACCTCACAAAAATCCCAAGGAAATAGCGTCATATCGCCCCATTTCACTTACCTCAATAGTTGCCAAATTAATAGAAAGAATGATCCTACACAGAATGTTAGATTTCAGCTTTCAAAATAAAATTTTTCACGTAAATCATCATGGCTTTTACCACCACAGAAGCAGTATTATATAATACGATTCTTCAACTTCAACATGATATCATACTGGCTAGAGAACGTAAGGAATACTTTATTCTAGTAGCATTAGATATTAAATCAGCATATGACTCAGTGTGGCCAAGTGGTCTAGTTTCTAAATTAAAAAAAGTTGGATATTCAGGTAATTTGCTACGATGGGTTCAAAATTTCTTACATCAAAGAACAATTCAAATTAAATGGCGGAACAATTTTTCGAAAATCAGCAAAAACAATTATGGTGTACCTCAGGGTTGCATCTTGAGCCCTTTCTTATTTATGATTTATATGGCAGACATTTTTGAAATCCAACACGACAGCCATCTTCTGGTCTATGGAGAGAGACGATATTTTCTTATATAATAGCGGCACAAATTGGAACAAAACAATAGTCGAATTACAAATATCTTTAAACAATATTTCAGCCTGGTGTAAAAAATGGAATTTGTCCACCTCTCTAGAAAAAAGCAGTTTAATCAACTTTTCCAGAAAAAGAAGTACAATACCTCCTATACTTAAAATATGTGATAAACCTATTCCCGAAGTAAAGTGTCTTAAAATCCTAGGTATAATCTTCGACCCCAATATCACTTGGAAAAATCATATAATTTACCTCAGACAGAAAAGTTTTAAATATTTAAATGCAATCAAAGCATTATCGTCCCCTAAAATAGGAACAAGAACTGATACTCTTTTAAATATTATTAATGCTACAATCCGTTCTATTTTTGACTATGGAAGTCAACTTTTTTCCTTTTCAAGCCAATAGCAATAGACAAAAACTAGAACCAATTTACAATGCTGCATTACGTTTAGCCCTAGGTCTCCCAAGAAACACTCCGATAGACGTATTAAGAGCGGAATCTATGAATGGCAGTATCAATAATCGACATAATTTCCTTTGTCAAAAATTTATTATTAAACAAATAGCATTAAAAGATTGGTCACCAAATGCAAGGTTATTTTGGGATAATAATAATAATTTTTATAGATATAGAGAAAAAGAAATCAGTATTTTTCAAAAGTCAATCAACCTGCTCCAAGAACTATGTATTTCTAAAGTAGATATTCTTCAGTGGACTCCTCCTCCTCCAATCTATGAAAATCACAAAATTAACATCTATACTCATGAACTGCTATTTCAAAACAGAGACCTTCCAGATCTCATAGTGCAAAATATGTTTAATGATTATATCCAGTCGAACTTTAATGACAGTATTATAATTGCAACAGATGGTTCTAAAAATACTAATCAAACATCAATAGGAATCTTAATCCCCAAGAAAAAAGTTAGACAAAATTACATTCTGAAAGAAATGATTTCCATTTTTACAGCGGAAGCTATTGCCATATGGACTGCGTTAAAAAATTGGGTTTCAGAAACAGAAAACTATGTCATCCTGACGGACAGCTTATCAGTTCTAAAAAGTATCCTTAATATTAACAGAAAATCCAGTACGATAATATTAAATTTAAATTCAACGTTACACGAGTGTCTCCAAATAGTTCAATCAATTACATTCATTTGGGTACCAGCTCACAAGGGAATAGAAATTAATGAAGAAGTAGATAAATTAGCTAAAGCCTCTCCAGATCCTTGGATTACTTGGGAAGATCTACATACATTTTTCAAAAATCAACACAAAAACGAAAACGAAGAAACATGGAAAAGGAGCAAGAGACATAAAAATTATAGTTATATTTCTCATCTTAAAAAATGGAAAAGACAGGCAGCAAAAAATAGAAATACAGAAATTTTAATTAATAAGCTTGCGGGCCAAGAAATTACCATTAAATGGTATTTATTTTCTTTTTAAACAAACAGATTCCCCATTGTGTTCAGATTGCCATGTACCAGAAACTAGTGAACATTTTATTTTAACCTGCAACAAATATCAGTTGCAACGTAAAACATAGAAATTTTTTATCTCTAATCATAGTGAATGGTCTTATTCATCAATAGCGAATTGTGATACAATGGAGCATGTTCGGGGAGTCGAAGAATTTTTAAAAACAACCAATAGATTCTAAAATACCAAGTTATAGATCCAAAATACACTAGTTTCATCTACCACTTTTGAAGCATAAGTTAACAAAACTTACAATTTTACATAATAATCAAGACCTATACTTGCATCCTATTTGAAGAAAATAATGCAAATAATCATTTCGGAGCATAAGGTGTTAGCCAGAGCTCCAGATGTACAGCGATAACACTGTACTGAACTGAACTATTAACGTTTTTCCACATTTTGTGAATTATGATTAACTTTTGGACACCAGAATACTTTGAAACAAGTGCATATTACTACTATACTATTCAAATAAAATACAATTTTCCCCTGAATGCAAAAAAAAATATTTTTTTTTAAAAAAAAAAATAGTAAAAATGTAAGAAAGTTTCTTACACTCAGAAGCAAATCTGAGGATAAAAACGAGACGATTTTATTTTTAAAAAAAAAAAAACATTTTCTTCATATATAACTTTCTTTTTTTTTTCTTTATTTATTTTTTTAAAAAACTTTCATCAAATCATTAAAGTGACTCTGATGTTACGTGCATACCTTATTTATATTAGTTTTCTCTGGCTTTAAGGTAGTCGGTACCCCCTATACCGAAAATGTTAAATTGAGCTTCTTTATGTACCTTTTTCTCAGAAAATGTGTGGTAAACTATAGTTACCCCTTACATTCAAACCCTCCTGTCTATCTGTAAACCCGGCTAGATGTGTAGGAGGAACTAAATAATCTACAAACATAATGCCAATCTAATTTGATTTATTAATTCTTATTACTGATTATGATCAAACACTACACAATACTAATTAAGGTATATAACAATGGTAGATCGCAGAGGTGAGATACACAACGGCGGGGATGATATTACAGAACTTCAACTGAATCTGAGATAGCTTAAACACGCTCATTTACAACTACGCCGCACACTAATAATGAGCTTTTACGTAATCAATTTTACGATACCTGATTCCTTAATGCTTCGGTTACTTCAGGCACTATCTTTAGCTGGATCAAATGAGGATGGCTCCACACTCCGTAATATTTAATTTCACTGCTTTTCAATCTTTGCTAACCACTTCTCCTTGCACACATCAAACGTATCAACTTAGCTTAACTTGTCAACAACTACGTGTCGACAGCTCACTTGCTTCACTTTACTTTATTTAACTTAACTTAACCTCTTACTTCACTCTCCTTCAATTCGCGAAAACCGAATTTATATAATATTCCTCATTTACATAAATCACGTTTGGTTTCTCGATGAAGGTTTGTTGAAATAAATATTTTGATTTAAAGAAAAAAGAAGTAATTAGTAGAAACGCGTATATATCCGTCACAACTGCTATATATAAATACTTCAAATTTGTCTGCATATTAATTTTACTTTTATATTTATATTGAAGTGAGATTTTCCAAATATATTGTTAACCCTGTGACGGGTCTATCCGCGTTAATTTCATAAACTAATCCTCTTGGGTAACTTTGGGGCCAGCATTTATTCTATTTCACAGCCTCCTCGGGAAAAACACGAGATAGTTATATGCTAATTAGTTAGACTATATAAAGTCTAGATTTAGTAAGAGGGAGAGAGAGAAGGAATTGCCAAACTAAATGTAAGTATCGTCTACGGATCACTTCAACGAGCTTTACACGTATTTGATAGTATTATAGCAAGGTAATAGATTAATCATTAAAGGAATCAAATTAAGTACTGACCTGAGGTTAGCAAGAGTTCGTTTCCTTGTCAATTCTGATAGCTGAGATTACTTAGACGGGAATATTAGGATTGAATGTTTGAGTATCAGGATTAATCTAGGTATTAGATAATCACTCCAAGGTTTCCACTTATAGTTTGAACTTGTGCTTATTAATTGTGTTTGTCTGTCTTCAATAAATAATTATTGTTATGGCTTTTGTTGGTGATGATATGTTTCCTTCTACACAAGGCGGGCCGGGCAATGTGAACCCAGTCCAAGATAGGACAGGGGCATGACAATGGCACCCAACGAGTTTGTCCTCCGGACATTTCTCCCTTAACCCCGAGATGGGAGTCGGATCCAATTTTAGGCTCTTGCCTGATATTTCTTTTTCTGGTGTGGAGAATATAGAGGAATTTTTGGAATATATTGACAGTATTGTTAAGTTTTACGAGATACCTAATAATTTGGCATGTTATTATTTTAAAGGGCTTTTATCTTAGTAACAATTTGCATATGCGTTCTTCTTCTTCCCCATATCACAATTTCATGTTCTTCTTCCAGAAACTTGCAGCTATAACGCTTGCATGGATAAAATTTGAAGATGCTCTAACACGTTTGCGTTTGAATTCAAATCATGCATTTTCTAATCAAAGTTAATTGTTTTTATATTGTACTATCGCCTCTTAAAGTTTGCTTTATCGTTTTTTATTTTGATCATTACATACGAGCATTTCAATTTTTCCCCCCTGAACGCGGTTACATTTGCGCCACTTAACCGCTCCCGATGGTTTCAATTTTGCGCTCAAAATTCAATTTAAAATCTAAGCTTTTGTAAACATTTAACAAAATAAAAAAATACTGGTAAAATGTAGTTGTACGGTACTCCAAAGTCTAGAGCGCCCTCTAACGGCATTTTTTTAACTTTGTCTTTAAAACTTTTTTTAAAGAAAATACTAACTTAAAGAATGATTTTAGTGAAAACCGCAAATGAACCGATCCATTTTTCCGTTTTTTATCATCATTTGAAATTTAGGACCCTAAACTTTGATGGCGCCTTTCTCCTTCGGAAGACGTTTGGGACACTTGGTTCCCTATTTACTATTACTCGTCTTGATGTGTACTATCACCCCTTAAAGTTACTCCCATCATTTATGAAACACCCTGTATATAGTTACGTATCAGTTATGTTCAGTAAAAATTGTTTGCGCATTTATACGGTACATTCTGAGAAAAAGGTAGAAGCAGTTTTAAAAATATCTTTTTGAGAAAATTGCATTTTTCATGTAAAAAGTCACTTCATCACAAAAATAATGAATTACAACAGGTATTTGTTCCATTTTATTAAACATCAGTAAGTTTTCAAAAGTATTTTAAATAAATAGGAAACAAAAATGTCTTAATTTGCCCAGAAAATACATACACAGAGCATTTTTCAGTTTTTGTATAACGAGATATTTTGCAACATTTACATTAATTTTCTCAAAATCTGTATAAATTTTTGAAGAATATTTAGCTTTGATGCATTACAAACATCAAAGTTGACCATAAAACATCATGAATGCCTTGTAATAATGCATCAATATATAAAAGTAATGATTTGGGAATATGTGATTTTACGACATTTCGAACGTTTTCATTATGGATTTGAATGTTAACGTACTAACAACTTCCTAAGGTATCAGAATTCAAGTTCTTCTAAATGTTAAACAAATGATTTCTAAAACAGCCACAAGAAGACTGTTTTTTTTTTAAATCTGAAATTTACTTTTTTATGTATGTAACAAATTTCTCGCAACAATGACACTGCGTCTTTTGTAGCTTTTTCTCAGAAACTATTAAACATAAAGACTCAAGATTTTGTCTGTATATTAAATAAACTTTAATCTTTGTACTTAAGTGAAAATTTAAAAATAAATTGTTCAGTTTCTTTTTTTTTTTAAAAAAAGATAAGTTTGTATATATATATATAACATAATTAGGAGTTTAATAAATAAAAAAAAACTAATTTTTTCTTACATGTGTTTTCTAGCTAAATGCTTTAGAAGTATTTCAAAAATTTCACTTCAGTATACACAAATATATATTCATGCAGGCAGTAGGTTTAGCTACTACAAACAATTTTAAAAATAAAATCTTTAGAAAACAGTAATTTTTATAAAAATGTTACCTTGTCAAAGTAAGTTCACCTTGTTGATCTTTTTTGGTGCTCCACGCGTATTGTTTTATAACATTTATTAGTTTTTAATCAAATAAATTCAAATATCTCCAACCATTTAACTACAAAAAAATTCCGCTCCAAAATTTAACAGTTAAACTTGTATTTATACTGTTATGTAAAGTTAATTGAGTATGAATAAATAAAAAAGAAGGCTTAGCAATTGTTTCAGGATATTTAAAAGGCAAATATCTGACAAAAGTGGGCGTGGCCTGTCAGTTGATGATTTTTTAAAAGTCATTTTGACATATTTCTAATTTAAAATATGGCATGTGTGTTATATTCCTAGAAAGGTCATGAATTGGAGATTTCAGAAATATCAAAAACTCAAAATCGATAACCGGAAGATTTCTTAACCTACTGACTAAATCCATCACCGCCATGTTACATTCACCAACTTTATGTATTTTTTCTTTCAGAATTATAGGGCCATGAAAGTTTTAAGGCAGTTCAAATAAAATGCTTTACATACTTTAACGAGCCATTATTTTACTAAGTAAAAAATAAGAACTTACTACTAATTATTTTTTTAAAATAAATTCTAAATTAGCATTTTGAATAACATTTTATTGCCTAAAAAAGTACCAACAAATCTTCAAAATTTCATCTTTAAGTATGTACTTAATATAAGTGCTATTAAAAAACTGAGCTCTCTTAAATTCTATAGATATTGAGAAAAAAGCACACGAAATTTAAAAATCTAAGTTTGGGAAAGAAAAATTCATTTAATGGTTTCATTGTTAATTTTATTGGTGATTAAGAAGCAAAAATTAACAAAATCCTGCTTCATATGAAATATATTATGCCTTCTATCTCCAGAAGACTCATCAGGTTTCCTTTAAACGTTTTTTTTATCACTTCTTACATTCTGACCGTTTTCATTCTCTGTCAAAAATGCTTTCGTCATCTGAATCATCCATGCTTTTCACACAGTGACGACGAGGACAAATTCCAATAGTTCTTATGGTATCCAACTACTTTGGCGCGACAACTTTTTCTTAAAACAAGTGAAACTTATAAAAGCGTGTTAAAAAATGGAGATGTGGGGATATTTTTGGGTTTTTTAGATTTGTTTAGTACATTTTAAGAAGAATATGCTAAAATTAAAAAGATAAAACGAAATTATTATTACTAAAATTGGAAGAAATTCGTAAAAATTGTGGGGGTGTTGGTTTAATCGGCACCCCTCTCTCTCTCCGTCCTGCGCGGCTAAAGGAGTGTGTGTGTGGGGGGGGGATAAAATTAAGTGTTAATTAAATAAAATTTTCATTAAAGATATAATTATTCGATAGAAAATTATTTCCAATCATACTCGATTCATTTTTTTCAGGATTAAAGTCACTATTGCGTATTTACCACGATAAAATGTCAGAAGTTACACATTATATGCGACTACTGTAAGGTTCGTTTCTTTTTTTTTTCTAATTCCATTACTCGATCTTTAATTATATTGCGACTTATAGGTAATTTATTTATACGCTTTATAATAGTCTTTTTCTTTAAAATCAGCAAACAATGTAGGACTACATTCTAAAAACGCTTTTTATACAAATTCTCCTTCTGAAAGAGGTTTCCCGTGGAAAGCAATACAATGGGCAACTTGGAAACTAACTGCTGTAATGTTATTTTATGGAACCGAAAAACTTTTTAAAACACTACTGTCAGAAAAATTTTCTTTTTAAGGGGGTCCGGTACTTCCATAGGAGCCTATGTTAAAATTGCGTAAGTTTATGTACTTTTCTCTCAGAAACTACTTACTTCTCATAGATGAAATTTTTACAGTAGGTTATATGTACTATCAATAAGATTTTAATCGAGGGTTTTGTTTTTGTAATAAAAATTTAAATAATTATGAATTTTTTAAAAAATGTCCAATTCCCCCCCCCCCTTATAAAATTTAGTTTAAAAAGGTGTTATCTAAAAAGGTTTGCTAGATATTTCTTATCTCCTCCATTAAAATGTGTAAACATGTTGAAAATATACTTACTGAAAATTTGAGGACCCTACATTAATTAGTTTCTGAGAAAAAGGTACATAAAGGGAAAAATATTGCATTTTGAGAAAACGGGCTTTAAAGTAAAAATTTGGGATTTTGGACGATTTACTTTTTTAATACTTTCCAGAAAAATATGAAACATTTTCTTTGCCTCTGCTTCTACAAAAGACTCTTCTAATTTTCTTTTTTTCATTATTTTTAGCAATTTTAGCCTTTTTTGTATCTCAAGATGCTTTCGTTGGGCTACTCGAATCCTACGTGCATCTAGTTTTTTAAAGCATGACACACAATTAAAACCTGGTTCGTTACCACAATGTTTTAAAATGATTAATTGGCTACGTGGCCCATATTGAATAGTGCAATACCTGAATAGTGAATAGTGATATTTACCTCTAATTTTAGGGTTTTTAACTTCACAAACGTAGATTTTGGAATGACTGACCATATGGTATTATTAACCAAACGAAAAAAAAATAACTGTGTTGTCTTTTCCTTTCTTCAAAGAAAAATCGTTTTATTTATGTGTAAAAAAAAGATTATATTAGTTGTATATACAAAACAAATCGCGCAGTCATCGAAAAATTAAGCATGATGAAAGAAAGGTGTTCTTAGAGCAGCACCTGTCACGCGTCAAAGAAAGTGGCTTCCTTTTAAAAAATAAATAAAAATACTTCTAATTATTGTATTTTCATATATCATATATCATTTTAAGCAGAAATGTTTGAACTTTTCAAAAATATAAAAAAGTCAAAACCGATCATTTTTCAAAAAATTATGTGCCGGACCCCTTAACACGCTTTTATAAGTTTCACTTGTAACTAACGGAATCTTTGAACTCGATTTTTACCAGCTTTAAAAGGTCAGATGAATTCGAATTTTTTTACACACTTGTCAAGGACCGATGGCAATACAATAATTTCATAATTTTTTTCCATTGTCCTGATCAGGATCATCAGGAATAACGATTTCCAGATTTGGCGGCTAATTCATTATATCGCTTCCATATTTGGCGACGAATTAATTCCATGTAACATTTCAAGATTTGGCGACTAATTCCAGATCTAATTTCCAAATTTGGCGACTAAAAGATTAAATCACAACCCTGTAAAAGTGAAAACGTTTGCGTCAACAATTTCTTACCATAATAAAAACAACTGCATAGTTTTTCTGAAAAATGGAAATAAAAAAAATAGACTCGTGCATGTGGAAAAAAAATTGTGTTCTAACCCAGCGTTTTTGAAACTGTGGGGCGCGCCTCCCTTGGGGGGGGGGGGGAGCGAGTACATCGAAAAGTCCAAAATAAAAGATTTTAAAATAATTATTAATTTACCGAAAGGAGGCAAAACAAAATACATTCTCGCATGATAAAAAATGAATTCTTAATACCAAATGTGTAATGCAAGTTTCAGAGAGAATATTGAGCTCTTTTTAGTGAAAAATATCATTGACTTAACACCCTCTTTCGCATGAAATATTTCAAACTTCCAGATTTCCTTCAATTGACTGATCTTACATTTTGAAAACCAGGCCTTATGGACGCACTGATAGGATGCCAATGGGTTTTCCAGATTCTAAAAAATGGCGCATTTAAGATTAATTCATAAATGAATATATGATAGTTTAAAAAAACTAAAAATGCATGCTTTTATTGTAGATCGAACTAAAAAATGCAAAATAAATTATAGTTTTAAAAAAAAACTAAAAAACACGCTATTATGTTAAATTGAACTGAAAAGTAAAAAAAAAAATAAAAAAAATTCTTAATATATAAGAATAAACTGATAAACGATAAATTTAATCTCATTGTGGTAAAAGCATGGGGTCCCTTACGATTCTTTATTTACGAATGTTGGGGCCCTTGTGGCTTTGGGGGCCCGTGTCATTGATACGGCTGATATGGCAGTAGCTACGCCCCAGGTCAAACTCTAAGAGGAAAAACTAATTTCAAGGTAAGAAAGCTTTAGAATATTTGGTATCGAAGGTATGCTCTTCCTGTCAGAAATACAACTAAGATGGGTTTTACAAATATACATGTCTGTGTAATAATCTTGAACAGTTCTCTAAAAAGTAATTGATGATGTTACGGCAACACATCATAAGCAGAATTTGAAAATTCATTCCATGATGAGAGAAAGAAGTTAGCCAATTCTCAATCTTTTTGCACATTATGTCTTTCATCATTCATGTATATGTATACTATTTACTGAAAGGACACTATTTTTTTTATCTATTATTTATTTCAATTAAATGATTTAATTCTTCAAAATCATTCACAATGTTAATAATACTATTATGCCGAAAAGAGAGTTGTTAGAAATTTCTAATCAAGATGTAAATAGGTTTAGGCGAATGCAATAAGATGCTACTTTTTCACAATCGAGCGTTTGATGTATAAATATGTTGACTAAACTTCCTCTTCCTCTATTTGTACTTCAGTACATTTTTTTCATAAAATTTTTCTTCTGATTTAAAAAAAAAATATAGCTTATTTAAAAGCAGTCAGTAGGGTAAAAATCATGAAATGATCGATTTTGAGTTTTTGATATTTCTGAAATCTGTATTTCATTACCTTTCTAGGGATATAACATTTATGCCATATTTTCAATTAGAACTATGTCAAAATGACTTTTAAAAAATCATCAACTGGCGGGCCACGCCCCTTTTTGACAGATATTTGCCTTTTAAATATCCTGAAACAATTGCAAAGCCTTCTTTTTGTTTATTCAAACGCAATTAACTTTAGATAACAGTTGACTGTTCGATTAACTGTATTAGTTTGGTGGCGGAATTTCGAGTTACAACATGTTTCCAAGTGTTTTAAAGTATTATTTCTTAGTATTTAAAAATTTACTTTCACAAGGTATGATTTTTTTTTCAAAAATACTATTTTCATAATTTATACTTTAAAAATTACGTTTAAAAAAATAAAAATTTTCTAAATTTACTGTATGTGAAAAAAAAGCTGCAAATTTACATTATATATTCCTTATGCATTCTTGTGGATACTGAAGTGATATTTTGAAAATATTAAAAAAAACAACAACAACATTTAGCTAAGAGCACATGTGTCAAAAAACAAACAACTTTGAATAAATTCGGTGATGACAAACAAAAGTCTGTTTTTAAAAAAAACTAAATTTTTTAAAAAAAATATCACTTCAGTATAAATATAAATGTTACTTTACTGTATAGACAAGTTTTTAAATTTAAATATTCAAAAGTTTCTAAATCAATTGTACATACAAAAATTCAGATGTGTAATACCATTTGTCGTTGCAAGAAGCTGGTTAAATACATAAAAATACCTAAGTATCATGTTTAAAAACATAAAAACAGTTTTATTTTTGCTGTTTAAGAAATCATGTGTACAGTTTAGAGAAACTTTTGAAATTTAAAAGTCTTAGAAACTTATGTTTGCATGTGAACACACAAAACACATATGAAAACTTTCGAAATGACGTAAAATCATGTTTTTTCAAATGCACACCAAAACCATATAGATAAATTTTTTCCATTATATTTATTATGATATATGCTCTACTTTGATATTTGTAATACATAAATGCTACAAATTCTTCTAAAATTTATAGAGATTTTGTGATAATAGATGTAAATTTTACAAAATATCTCGTTAAACAAAAACTGAAAAATGTTATGTATGTATTTTCTGAGAATTTGAAAACATTTTTGATGCTTTTTTTACTTAAAATATATTGACTTGATTCTAATGTTGAATAAAATGTGGCAAATGCATGTTGGAATTCATAATTTTTGTGATGAAGTGACATTTCATGTTAAAAATGTGTTTGTTCATGTTTCATGTTCATGCATGCATTTTTCAAAAAGTTTGTTTATAAAAATTTATGTTCTTTTTTCTCAGAAAATAATGAAAGGATGCTCATAAAATTTCAATAAAACTTAACTCATAAGTACACTGAACATAACCATGTACACTGAAGTGAGCCTTTATAAATTTTCCCAAAATATTTTAACATACAGCATTTATCATAGAAAAAAAATGAAAATTTTCAAGAAATTTATAGTAATATTTTTATGTTGCATGGTTTTGAAAAAACTTAACAATATATTTGAAATATCTCACTTCAGCATAAATATTAAAGTCTAATTAACATTCAGACTAAATCAGAAGTCTTAATAATTAACAGTTTCTGAGAAAAAGTACACATATATATGTGATGATACGGGATGATTTTTGTCGTTGCCTGTAAAGCTTGTTATACACATAAAATTACTTAAATTTCATGTTTAAAAACATAAAAACAGTTTTCTTGTTGTTTTGGATATCATTTATGTAATATTTAAAGAAACTTTTTAATTCTGTTACTTTAAGAAATTGTGTTTACATGTGAATATACAAAGCACTAATGAAACTTTTCGAAATGTCATATATTCATGTATTGCTGTCTTATAAAGATTATATTTTTTAATTTGTGTCTTCTTTTTCTATAAATTTATTGTATGCATGAACTGGAATTTTTTATTTTATATTTCATATATATTGTGTATACTGAAGTGAAATTTTTGAGATATTCCTCAGACATTTAGCTACAAAGCAGATGTCGTAACATAGAAAAGGAAAATTTTTATAAAATTCATTATTCTACTGTGCAAAAATTACATTTTTAAACAGGCTGATCAATTTTTTAAAAAAATTTCACTTCTGTATAAAGATAAATGTTAATTTAATGCACACACAAATTTTTAAGCTTTGTGTTCAATAGTTTCTTAGTAAAAGGTACATAAATATATCCCAAAATGCAATGCCCTTTTTCGTTGCACAAAACTTGTTACATACCAAAAAATACACAAATTTCATGTTTAAAAACATAAAATCAGTTTTCTTGTTGTTGTTTTGGATACCATTTATGTAATATTTTAAGAATATTTTTAATTCTGATACTTTTAGAAATTGTGTTTACATGTGAATTTATAAAACACTAATGAAACTTTTCGAAATGTCGCATAATGATGTTTTACCAAAGTCATATTTTCATGTATTGACACATTTTCACATGGTATTTATGATGATTTATAATCACAATAATGTATCAGAACAGAAAATTCTTCAAAAATTGATGCATAATTAGTAAATGCTATAAAATATCTCGATAGATTAAAAGTGAAAAATTCTATATATGTATTTTCTGAGAAATCTAAGTAAAAGAAATAAGTAAAAAGTCCTAAAAGTTATTGAGAATAAGCTAATATTTAAAAAAATAGCGCAAATACAGATTGTAATTCATAATTTTTTTGATGGACATTTTATAATAAAAATGCAATTATCTCAAAACGGTGTTTTTAAAAATGCGTACACCTTTTTCTCAGAACCTATTCAATGGAAGCACTTACAATCTTCACTGAATATTACTGATATCTAACTATATATATTGCACAGAGCTTTTATTAATATTCCCATAATATTTTTGTAAAAGTCAGTTATCGTGAAAAAAAATGACATTTTTCAAAAAATTCATAGTGATACTGTTGCGATGAATGTTTTTGAAAAAACTAAGCAATATATTTGAAAAAGCTTCCGATCATTTTAAATAAAAAAAAGTCTAATTAATATACAGAAAAAATTTTAAGTTTGTACAGTTAATAGTTTCTGAGAAAAAGGTACATAAAAATGCTCAATTTAACATTAGCGGGATAGGGGGTACCAACTACTCTTAATATTTTTTTAATGCTTTCCTATTTTTTAACACTTTTTTATCCTATACTTGTCTCCGACTAGGGTTTGGAATCCCATGTCATATTTTCAATCCCGGGATTAGGATTGTACTATTTATTAAAAATACTTACATATTAGCATAGTTGAAATTGCATAATAAAACTGAAAATATTATTAAAAATTCATTTAATATTATTTAATGAAACAAATAAAAAATTAACTCATCATAAAAAGCAAATAAAAATAGTACCAAATGAAATTTTAAAAAAAAAAGCATTTCTTCATTTCTTGTGTTTCTGTAAATAAGCTTATAAAAACACAGCTCCTCCAGCGCTTCATTCTTGAAACGGCTTCTTATTTTTGTTACAAATAGTCCTGCAGAAGAAAGTACACGTTCGGATTCTATACTAGTAGGTATTACCGTCATTTAATAGGAGTATGTTATTTTTAGGTAGTCACCACGTCTCCCTCCATTTTCAAAAAAGGACATTCCTTTTTGAGTTTTTGATGGCAGTGTCTCAAATCTAATAGACTGCTTTGGTGCATATACCTCTTTGATAACTTTATTTAGTTCTTCTGCTACACTTAATGGTTTTGTATGTATAAATTAATCGAGTTATTGAATCAGAATGTGAATCAATTTCAAGTGTTATCTCATTTGAAATTGAAGATCCAGTTGCTTGAGCTGTTAGTAATGCAATGGGATTTGAAGTGTATTAAGTCTTCCAAGCAGGTCCGCTATTAATTAAAGACGTTTCATTGAAGAAGGAAATGTGATAAAATCTATTCTTGAGATGTTGCTTATATTATTATGTGAGCATTGCAATGAGCTACTTAGATCTGTGCGACGTTCTCCCGTACGAGAAATGAGAGATGTGCATATTATTTTTTTTACCTATAGCAATTATAATTGCACAAAAAATTCTACGAACATATTCCATAAACAAAATCTTTATTTTTTAGAATTAAATTCTTAGAAAATTTTTATGAGAAAAATGTTTTAAATATAATTTAGACAAAAATTAAATCCAGTGATTCGGGATTGGAAAAAAAACCAGGATCCCGGGGCTGTAAATCCTACTAGATATCTTCCAAAAATTCTAATTGCCTTTGTCCAGGTTAGCTGACACCCAGACATCCTGAGGGTGGGAGAAATGTTAGTTTTCTGACCCCAATTGCGATGGGGGAAAAGTTATTAAGAAAAATAAGAGAAAACATATCAAATTACATGGTTTAACACCATCTCAAACCCTTCAAGGTTCAACACGTAAGAAAACTGACATTAAACGCATACAGTACAAAAAAAGTAAAAAAGATACATTAAATGTAATACCAGATTCACAATACTTTGGAAAAAAATTCAAATTGTAATTCAGACAAAAAAATTAAATTCCGGTATTAGTTATTTTAAACCCGGGATCCCGGGGCTGTAAACCCTATATATATATATATCCGACCATTCGATTATAAATCGAAGTGTAGCCCATTACAGTGAAGAACGATAAAATAATTGCTTAAAAACACAGGCAATAACACTCAAAGAAAAACAGTTTAGAACTGTAGGGCAAATATTAAGGCAATCCCCAGCTATGGGTACACCATGTTTACAAAGTGGGTAGGAATCTGAATTTCTGATTTCCATCCTGTACCAGCAACAGTGTAAATAGTCATGACCAGTGGCAATTTTAAAACAGCCACAGTGAATGCTTTATGAAAGGAACTAGAAATTTTTGTCGACATATTCAAAAGGGCCGAAGCCTTTATTATATACAGGCTGGAAAGGTCAGATTCAATAGAGTAGAATATATAACGCTTCGTATGCCGCAAGGACAAAGTAGGATCTGGGTGTCATTTTGAGATCCCTTATTTCCCTTATTGCAGAGATGGGGAACCCGCGGCCTTGAGGTCGCATGCGACCTCCGTGACTTTCTTGTGCGACCTTCATAAAGCTTGTACTTGTACGGCTGGCCACCGTAAATGCAACACCATGAAAGACAAGAGATGGCACAACAAAATTTATTTTGTAGATAACATGTTGACTAAGTATCAAATGATTAAATTTATAGACTTCTGTGAAGTGTGGCTCCTGCCAGAATCAGTAGCCAGAGTAGCCGCCATTATTGGAGATCACCGCTGCCACACGCCTCGGCATTGATTCAAAGAGACTTTGGATGTGTTCTTGGGGTACAGCAGACCAAGCAGGGAAGCCGGCCTGGAAGCAATTCAATCTGGCGATTGACAAAGAACCTTTGGACAATGCGTACCTCGTGTGGTTGCGCATTATCCTGTTGAAATATGGCTGTGGCCAAACCCTGAAGGTAAGGAAGGATAACTTGCTCCAACACCTCGGAGATGTAGCTCTGGCTGTTTAAAGTACCGGCAATGCGTACTAGAGGAGTGCGAGAGTGATATCCAATACCGCCCCATACCATAATACCCGGTGCAGGACCAGTGTGGCGGTGCATAACGCAGCTGTTCAGCATCCTCTCTCCACGGTGTCTTCAGACTCAAATCCGGCCATCGTGGTGTTGCAGACAGATGCGTGACTCGTCAGTAAAGACAACTTCGTCCCATTCTGCCAACCACATCCTTCTTTCATCGCACCATTGGCGGCGGAGACGTCTGTGGTTTTGCGTGAAGGGTAGACCAAGCAATGGACGTGTTGTGGACAGTCCACTCTGCTGTAAATGGCGTCGCGTAGACACTGAATGATGCGTTACAGACTCAATGTGCTGTGCTATGTTTCGTGATGTGACTGAGCGATCCGTCACTGCCATGCGCACAATTTATCTGTCCTCACGTGAAATAGTGCACTGAGGTGGATGTGATCGACCACGTCGGTCCGTCGTACCCTCCTGCATCCAACGGTCACATATCCGCATTACAGTTGTTTGATTTCGTCCAACACGCCTACCGATTTCCTTGAAAGATAATCCACAATCTCAGTAGGCCACTATCCTTCCTCTGTCGAACTCGGATACTTGATCAAAAGCTGATTGCTGTTTTCTACGAGACATAATTGATCGTTTTTTGAAAAAAAACCACAATTGCCGAACTTGAAATCGTCGAAATCTCCAAGCCTTAAATAGAGCTTTGAGGTGGCGCCACAGGCATGCGTGATGTGTGTCTGTGCTGAAATTCTAATCATTTGCATATCTCACCTCCGCTAATGCATGTTGTAAATTTCATGTTATTTGCGTGCTTCCTTCAGGGTGTTGCATTTACGGTGGCCAGCAGTGTAATTAATAGTTAATTATAAGATTACAACAATTTTCAAACCAATAGAATTAAATACAAAATGGCATGAATGCAAGCTTCAAAGAATACTTATGGGAATGGCCAATTTTACATTTCAAATGTTAGAACGCCACCTAGTGCAACACGGCAACATTACTAGACATATTATATGATCTTTACTCAAAAACTATTTTCTTACCATTATAGTTATGCCTGATTCCATGTACGTTAAAACGTATTTTTTGCATAAATGGCATTTAAATATTAATGGAAGTGTTTTATTAAAGTTTCTGTTGACTGAGATACAACAATTATATGTACTAAAAAAGACGCTGGTGGCTCATCTCATGTAAACCTGGTAATGTGCTCTAATAGACTCAACTCGTGTTGCTAACAGCCATTGTGAAAATCTAGTTATTGTTTTATTTAATCTGTGTTACTTTTGTTATGCTGTATCTCTAGCAAGTATACGCTTTTATAGAGAAATTATTTAATATTTGTTCTTTATGTGTATACAAAAACATTCTATATTGTCACTTTTCGGTCAAATAATAAATAAATAAGAATTCATTTTTTTTTTGTAATATTTCAATATAATGCACCAAATTGTTTAAATTGTACAAAAACTATAATAATTTCATCAAAATCACATTTATGTATACATTAACCTGTGTGTGGACTCCATCATTACTACTAAATTTACATGTGCCCTCCTAATGGTAAAAAGATCTTTTTCTTCAGAAATCTTGTGGCGGGTTATCACGTGTGATTCTGGCTTTTTGATTAACTTCTGGGATTTCTCTTTTGATGATTGACTGAAGCATTCTTCATATAGATTGCTATTGAAAGATATTTGAAGATAGTAGGAGGATGAGATTGTGATTTTAACGTGTAATGGTCAATGAGTGATTATCTGTTGTCTTGATCAGAATTTGTGAGTTAGACAGAATCTCACGTATTTATATGTTTAGTTGTTCTTGAGAAGCCGATGACCGGACTACTTCTGGAGTTTGAACTAGCGTGCCTATGAATCAAAGCTATATTTTAAAGCTAAATGAATATTCATTATTTTAGATATATTTCTGTTGTTAATTTCGTTCCTATTTTATATTTATTATTGAAATTGAAAAGCAAGTTAAAAAAATTGTTTGTTTTACAATGTCTGTGTAAATCACTTTTCCTACAACCTTAGTATAAACTCCAGTTTAAACAAGCTGAAGCCACGACCTTTTTGTCAATATTTGTGAATGCAGTTCGATTATAAAGCGTTGGAAGGGGACCCAAAATATCTGAAATGCTAGGTTTGCAAGAAATTAATTGTACCAGATGTTTAAGCAACGGTCATGCAAATCCGAGATATTGCGAATTGGTGGTCTTTGAACTCTGAGCTGCCGTCCCATGACATCATAAATGTGTTATATCGGATTGAGATCCGGTGAGTTAGGTGGCCAGGACATTAATTGGAATTCAGCATCATGTTCCTGGAACCACTCCAACACAATTTTAGCCTTATGACACGGGCGTTGTCCTGTTGGAACGTTCCATTTCCAGCTGGAAAAACAGATGCCATGTAAGGGTCCACAATGATGTTCAGATAGCCTGTAGCATTCATAGTCTGCTCTACCACAACCACGGGTCCCAGAGATACCCAAGAGAACGTCCCCCAAAGCATAATGCCGCCACCACCGGGCTGTGTATGACCTACTGTACATTGAGGGAGCAAATTTTCGCCTGGAAGACGGCGTATCCTGACACGGCCAACGGCGTGATGAATGACAAACCGTGATTCATCTGACCAGGCAACTCTCTCCCACTGATTAATGGACCAGTCGCGATGTTCCCGGGCCCAGCGCAGGCGCAGTTGGAGATGAAGCTTGGTCAGCAAAGGCACACGAGGGGGACGTTTGCTGCGTAGCTCCATATCTAACAGTGTCCGCTGAACAGTGTGCTCCGATACTATTCTACTTGGCCCTGCATTGTATTGGGCTGTCAGCTGAGCCACTGTCTGGCTCCGGTTTTGCTTCACCATGCGAGACAGTCTCCGACGACCTTTTTCTTTGATAGTGTGTGGACGTCCAACACCATGTCGTCTACTGCTGGTTTCACCGTCATTCATCCACTTTGCATAAGTACTAACAACTGTAGATCGCGAACAACCCACGAGTAGTGCAGTTTCGGAAATACTTGTTCCGAGCCATTATAATCTGGCCTGTATCAAAGTCGCTCAGATCCGCAGCATTTCCCATCACACACAGAAGTAAGTGAAAGAATGATGCTTCAGACTCTCCAGCAGCAGTTAAATACCACTTCCACCTGATCACGTGCTTTCCACGTCCCCCAGGCGAGTTCATTGCAAAATGTAGGGGCGGTCATAATGTTTTGTCTCTTGAGTGTATATATATATTTATGGTAATTTTGTGCAGTAGAAACACACACACACACACAATACAAAGAAATACTTCAGAGTTTGTGAAAATAGTGTTACTTCGTTTCATCTGGCATAAATTGGGATATCAAGACATTCATTGTGCTTTACGCAAAGTTTGCTTTGTTTGTATAGAAAAATAATGATTTCAAGGTAAAAAAAAAACGTTTTCGGTTTAGTATACCAATAGTTTGGAGGAAATATAAGAAAATCATACTGACTGCTATTTTTGTACATGTAATGTGAAAGACTTCAATTTAAAGAACAAAAAGGGGACATAGTTTATAATAACATCTCATCTGGGATTCATATATCCTGTTCCTCCAATTCCGTCCCCTTCCCATACATTGGAAACTTTTGGGTGATTTAGAAACAGTATATACATCCACGTGAAAGTAATTATGATGATTACGGATAATACCAGTATAAATATCGGAACCTAAAATCTTTACCCATTATGAGTTTTTATTGATTCGTCTAAAAGAATTCAACAGCAGTACTACTGCATAGTGGAAGGAGTATGTTTCTATGTCTATTGAACATTTCAAATATAGTTCTATGAAAATCTTGAACTGATATTGGAAAAAGTTTCGTATTCAGAACACAAATGGACAGAACGTGCAGATTTGAATATGATATCACAATGTTACTTAGTCAACAGAGGTTATACGAAATCCTCGTGTTTTCTTTGTGAATGGGACAGCAGTGAAAAAAATAACAATACATAAAGAAAGAGTGGCCAAATGGAAAACTTGAAATCTCATGTCAAAAATATTCAAAGGGGAAAAGTTTGATTGATCCGAAAAGATTTTACTGCCATCGCATCATATATGTATACTAGCTTTCATGGCCCGGCGTTGCACGGGCTTTCTCTACTTTTATAAATTTTCCGTTCTCTTCACAAAATCAGCATGACCAATATTCTTTTTCGAAGTAACTTTGGCTTCTATGTTTTTTCCTCTCCTCTAAGCCCGGCGTTGCACGGGCTTATACCGAGGGTATAACTTAATTCCCATGTTAATTTCCTCCTTTTATTCTAACGCCAACACTTTGGTGTGGGTTTGACGCGTACGATGTGAGTGCAAGACCCGTGAGTGCGTGTCATGGCTTTGTTGCTTAACATTTTCCCTTCTCTTCACGATTTCTCGATCCTAGTACCACTGAAGACCCGCCGTGTAGGGGTGGGATGCACGTAAAATATGTCGAGAGCTCAAACGTCCTCCCGTTCGTCCTCCCGTTGTGGTAGTTAGGAGAGGGGGTGCCAGCTCAGGTGTCGTCCGCGTCACTTGACCATGGTTCAAAATTACGTGGACCGTCCCCAAAAGGCCTCGTGTAGCTGAACAGTGGGACGTTAATATTCGCTCAATCTTCACAAATTCAGCACTTCTAATATTATTTTCCGAAATTACTTTCATTTCTTTGTTTCGTTCCTCTCCGCTTAGCCCGGCGTTGCACGGGCTTTTACCGAGTGAATAACTTCACCCTCATGGAAATTTCGTGTTTCCCTCAGGCCGATAGCACCTGTGTGTGTGTGTGTGCGTGCGATGTGAGTGATTTCTTTAACAATGTCATAAAAACTCCCTTTTTCGAAATTTGTTCTTGCGTTGGTGTGGTGTGGTAATTATGAAGATGGGTGAAAGCTCATGTGTCGTCCTCGTAATTTGAGCATGGTTGAAAATTTCAAGGTCTGTCACCAAAAACCCTTGAATAGGCAAACAGTGCGAATTTAAAAATCACCCACTCACTTTGCAATTCTTTCCTTTTCCTGAGTGAATAACTTCATCCCCATGGAAATTTCGTGTTTCCCTCAGGCCGATAGCACTTGTGTGTGTGCGCACGATCTGAGTGATTTCTTTAACTATGTCATAAAAACTCCCTTTTTCGAAATTTGTTCTTGCGTTGGTGTGGTGTGGTAATTATTAAAGATGGGTGAAAGCTCAGGTGTCGTCCTCGTCACTTGAGAATAGTTGAAAATTTCGAGGTCCGTCACCAAAATTCTCGAATAGGCAAACAGGGTGAAATGTAGCCTTTTTAAATATAGTTGTATGTTGAAAAAAGACAAAAAAGTAGAAATTTTACAAATTTCAAAATTTCACTACTATTTTAAATATTGAAGTAAAATTGTGAGGATTTTTTGAAATATTCGACACACGGGAAAAATGTGTCATGCAATTATCTTTATAAAAGAAGAAATTATTAAATGATTGTTTTAAGTATTTTGAGTGTTTTATTAAAATTTGTTTCGAATGCATAACATACTGCCATGGAAATTCACCTTCCTTTATCAAAGTTCCTGGTATATGTGTGATTCCTTTATATTAACGTCACTACAATTCCCTTTTTTTTTAAAAAAAAATATATCTTCCAGATCTTACTAATGTCAGACAGGTTTCAGTTCTCTTTCTACAGCACTGTGTTACAGTGGCTTTTTTGAGTGTAGAACTATTTTCCCCCTGACTCTCCCCTCAGATATAAGATTTATCTTCAAGTTTCTATTCATGACATATCAAAAACAATATTGCTTTAGTAAAAAAATAATAAATTTAAACAATAAAAAGAAAACTATTTTGATGTTTGAGTAAAAAAAAAGTCATCATTTTTTAATAATAGATAATTTCTAGGAATCTAAAATAATTAAATAATTTTCAGGTTTTCATTAATCAATCAATCGCTACTTACAGTTAGCTTAAAAAGGTCTCTAGAACGTATTTTTATCCAAAATAATAGGCGATATACTTTTTATTAACAAATAATTAATTTAATAAGGAAATAATAGAAACATTCCTTTTATTTTAAAAAAATATATTAATTTAATTCCATTATCTATAAATAATAATAATAAAAAATTAAATATTGCTTTAGTTTCGTAAAATATCTATTATTTTAAATCCATTTTCTAAAAAAATAAATACAAAAATTCTCACCGTTAATTATCGAAAGGACTATTCATTTTTTCATTTCGTTGTTTTTGAATGTTAGATTAAAAATATATAAGAATGAAAAAGCCTGGAAATTTATTTACATTCACTGCACAAAATCATTCAAAAAGAAAATAATACTGTGTGTGAGACTAATATATGTTTCAGAATTATATTTTTTTTACAGTATTTTTTATTCCACTCATTCACTTCTGCCAAGAACAGCAAGTTTGACCTTGGCCACTGAGCGTTAAACAGAGGGAGAAAAAAAATAATAATGATTCTAGCGCATGCGCAAAGCCTTTAGAATGTCTTTAAAGCTTTCATTATTTTTGAGGGCTCAATTTTTAATTGAAAATTCCAAGTTTTCACAATTGATTAGAAACAACAATAATTTTTAAAGAAAAAAGGTTACAAAAATAATGCTTGTATTATCTCTCGCAAAAACTTTATTTTATGAAAATCACAAAAAGAAATCTTTAAAATCCGTAATTTTTAAGCGAAATCGACACACGGGAAGAGAAAAAATCATAAAATATGCAAAACAGCATTGTTTTGTAAAAAAAAAAAAAAAAAAAAAAAAAGTTGTTTTTTTTTTCTATAAAATTCTTTAAAGAAAAATAGTTTTTTCCCGGAAACGAAACTGTAGCCTTTTTAAAATTAGTTGTGTGCTGAAAAAAAGACAGGAAGTATAAATTTTTCAAATTAAAAATTTCACTACTATTTTAATTCTTGAAGTAAAATTGTGAGAATTTTTTGAAATATTTGACACGGGGAAAAAAGTTTCATGCAATTACGCATTATTTTAAAGTAAACTATAAGTTTTATGAAAGAGAACAAAAATTTCGATACTGATAAATATTTTAAGTGAATCTCAGAAATGCATTGAATGCATTTTAATTAAAAAATATATATTAATTTAAATCCATTATCAATAAATACTAATAAAAAAAAATTCTACAGATAGCTCTTGAAACGTTTGGATGTTTGATTAAACATATATAAGTGTTAAAAATCCACCTTTGGGGGAAAACCTAGTTATATGCCAACATTCACTGAAAAAAACTTTCAAAAAGAAAATAATACTATTTGATAAAAACATGTAATTTTTTTAATTTTAATTTTATAGTTTTTAATTCCACTCTATGTTAATTAATTTATTTAAACATGTATCTGCGAAAAAAAGTATATTATAAAAAACTAACTTATTAATTATTTTCTAATGAAATTGATTAAAATTGCTCATTTAGCAATTAATTGTGACATACCATTTGCTTACATAATGGCAGCACTGAAAATGAAGTAAATTTCAGATCAGTGGGGATACAGAAAGTGAATTCAATCATTGAAGAAGTGATTTAATGCGAAGGAAAAATTGAGACTACTTTTTAAAAATTCTTTAAAAAAAAAAAGTTTTGGGAATTTTATTTTTTAAATGAATGGATCTAAAAGAGAAAGGCTTGAAGTTAATTAGTGTAGAATATCGATTTAATAACACGAAAAGTAATGTGTGGCGACGCAATGTCCAGTAGGAGAAAAAATTTAAGACAAGTATGAAAAGAGCGACCGGCGGGTTTCTACGAGGCGGACATCATCCTTCACATTGACCGCGCACGGCAGTGCTGCAGTTATAGTCTTGAGTGTAGCGGGAGCTCTCAGCACTCCGCCACCAGACAGTTAACCAATGTTTGGCTAAATGTAAAATCACGTATTTTAAATTATTTTAAAAAATCATTACTTTTATTTTAAGGGCGTAATTTTTGCGTTAATGCTCTCAAACATCACCAACTATTTGCAAAAATAACGTACTTTGAAATAAAAAATGTACAAATTACTACTTTTTAATTTATTTCTCAAAAAAAAAAAAACATAAGTTTACGAAAATCACAATTTTTTTTTAAAAATCCGTAATTTTGAAGCAATTTTTTCAATCTTCGTATATGTTACGGATAATATTACTGTACACACGGAAAAAAGGTTTTGTGAGATTATCTTCATAAATGACGAAGTTATTCAATGTGAAGTAAAAATTAAGACTACTTTTTAAAAATTCTTTAAAAAAAAAGTTTTGGGAATTTTATTTTTTAAATGAATGGATCTAAAAGAGAAAGGCTTGAAGTTAATTAGTGTAGAATATCGATTTAATAACACGAAAAGTAATTCATACCCAACGATTTAGAAATAATTTTCATAAAAACGCATCAGTTTTAACACTATTTTAAAAAATTCGAAAAAAATAGAAAATATCGTTATTTCACAAAAAAAATTATACCGTGTCGTGGCGAAATAAATGATCTTTCCGATTCTGTAATTATTTTTTGTCTAATTTCGACACCGAAAATTAGATGACAATTTTAATATGGTGGAAAACGTAAGATTACCGCTCGGCCGAAACGGAAGGAAAGTTCCGCCAAGTAAACAACCGGCAGGAGTAAAACAATTAAGCGTTTTAAGGTTTTTAATTAATATCTTTTTAACTAATTACAATATCGGAATATAAATAGGCAATACGGCTTCCCCGGAAAATTCCCGATCTTTTGGTACCTTCCGCGACTTTCTGCGTGGTGCTGTTCGTGAGAAGATAGACGCACATAGATAGATAGATACGTTTGTTTACCTTCGAATTTTAATAGTGTAAGACTAGCTTTCATGGCCCGGCGTTGCACGGGCTTATACCGAGGGTATAACTTAATCCCCATGTTATAATTTCCTCCTTTTATTCTAACGCCAACACTTTTGTGGGGTTTCACGCGTACGATGTGAATGCATGTCCCGTGAGTGCGTGTCATGGCTTTGTTGCTTAACATTTTCCCTTCTCTTCGCAAATTCTCGATCCTAGTATTACTGAAGACCCGCCGTGTAGGGGAGAAATGCACATAAATTATGTCGAGAGCTCAAACGTCCTCCCGTTGGTGTGGTGTGGTAGTTATGAGAGGGGGTGCCAGCTCAGGTGTCGTCCGCGCCACTTGACCATGGTTCACAATTACGCGGACCGTCCCCAAAAGGCCTCGTGTTGCTGAACAGTGGGACGTTAATATTCACTCAACTTCACAAATTCAGCACTTCCAATATTATTTTCCGAAATTACTTTGATTTCTTTGTTTCTTTCCTCTCCGCTTAGCCCTGCGTTGCACGGGCTTTTACCGACTGAATAACTTCACCCTCATGGAAATTTCGTGTTTCCCTCAGGCCGATAGCACTTGTGTGTGCGTGCGATGTGAGTGATTTCTTTAACAATGTCATAAAAACTCCCTTTTTCGAAATTTGTTCTTGCGTTGGTGTGGTGTGGTAATTATTAAAGATGGGTGAAAGCTCATGTGTCGTCCTCGTCACTTGAGCATGGTTGAAAATTTCGAGGTCCGTCACCAAAAACCCTCGAATAGGCAAACAGTGCGAATTTAAAAATCACCCACTCACTCTCCAATTCTTTCGTTTTACCGAGTGAATAACTTCATCCCCATGGAAATTTCGTGTTTCCCTCAGGCCGATAGCACTTGTGTGTGTGTATGCGCGCGATGTGAGTGATTTCTTTAACTATGTCATAAAAACTCCCCTTTTCGAAATTTGTTCTTGCGTTGGTGTGGTGTGGTAATTCTTAAAGATGGGTGAAAGCTCAGGTGTCGTCCTCGTCACTTGAGAATGGTTGAAAATTTCGAGGTCCGTCACCAAAAATTTTCGAATAGGCAAACAGGGTGAATTTTAAAATCACCCACTCACTTTCCAATTCTTTCGTTGCAATTTTTTATTTCCCGGAAACGAAAATGTAGTATTTTTAAAAATAGTTGTATGCTGAAAAAAAGACAGAAAGTATAAATTTTTAAAATTACAAAATTTCACTACTATTTTAATTCTTGGAGTAAAATTGTGAGGATTTTTTTGAAATATTCGACACGGGGAAAAAAGTTTCATGCAATTACGCATTATTTTAAAGTAAACTATAAGTTTTATGAAAGAGAACAAAAATTTCGATACTGATAAATATTTTAAATGAATCTCAGAAATGCATTGAATGCAGTTTAATTTAAAAAAATATATTAATTTAAATCCATTATCAATAAATACTAATAAAAAAAATTCTACAGATAGCTCTTGAAACGTTTGGATGTTTGATTAAACATATATAAGTGTTAAAAATCCACTTTTGGGGGAAAACGTAGTTATATGCTAACATTCACTGAAAAAAACATTCAAAAAGAAAAAAATACTATTTGATTAAAAATCAGAAAAAATACTTTCTGAAGACAAAAAAAAAAAAAAAAAAAAAAAAAATGAAAAGTACATTAAAATAACGGAGGATCATGTTAAAATAAGTATTTATCAGTAAAATTAATTTACGTGGGAAAAATTAGCAGAAATGAAAAAAAAAGAGATCATCCACGATCCGAACTCGCAAAGACACGATCTGTTTTACGGTGTAAATGAGAGAAGCGAAGCGCTACCGACTGTGCTATTGAGACACGTAGCGAGAAATGAAAATAGGCAGTAATAATGAATGGGAGGACGAAAAATTCATTTTTTCACTCGCAATTTTTTTTTTTTTTTACTTGCCAAATTTACTGATTTCCCTTTAAAACCCGTAATTTTGAAGCAATTTTTTCAATCTTCGTATATGTTACGGATAATATTACTGTACACACGGAAAAAAGGTTTTGTGAGATTACCTTCATAAATGACGAAGTTATTCAATGTGAAGTAAAAATTAAGACTATTTTTTAAAAATTCTTTAAAAAAAAAGTTTTGGAAATTTTATTTTTTAAATAAATGGATCTAAAAGAGAAAGGCTTGAAGTTAATTTGTGTAGAATATCGATTTAATAACACGAAAAGTAATTCATACCCAACGATTTAGAAATAATTTTCATAAAAACGCATCAGTTTTAACACTATTTTAAAAAATTCGAAAAAAATAGAAAATATCGTTATTTTACAAAAAAAATTACACCGTGTCGTGGCGAAATAAATGATCTTTCCGATTCTGTAATTATTTTTTGTCTAATTTCGACACCAAAAATCGGATGACAATTTTAATATGGTGGAAAACGTAAGATTACCGCTCGGCCGAAACGGAAGGGAAGTTCCGCCAAGTAAGCAACCGGCAGGAGTAAAATAATTCGGCGTTTTAAGGTTTTTAATTAATATCTTTTTAACTAATTACAATATCGGAATATAAATAGGCAATACGGCTTCCCCGGAAAATTCCCGATCTTTTGGTACCTTCCGCGACTTTCTGCGTGGTGCTGTTCGTGAGAAGATAGACGCACATACATAGATACATAGATACGTTTGTTTACCTTCGAATTTTAATAGTGTACTAGCTTTCATGGCCCGGCGTTGCACGGGCTTATACGGAGGGTATAACTTAATCCCCATGTTAATTTCTTCCTTTTATTCTAACGCCAACACTTTTGTGGGGTTTCACGCGTACGATGTGAGTGCATGTCCCGTGAGTGCGTGTCATGGCTTTGTTGCTTAACATTTTCAATTCTCTTCACAAATTCTCGATCCTAGTACCACTGAAGACCCGCAGTGTAGGGGTGGGATGCACGTAAAATCTGTCGAGAGTTCAAACGTCCTTCCGTTGGTGTGGTGTGGTAGTTAGGAGAGGGGGTGCCAGCTCAGGTGTCGTCCGCGTCACTTAACGATGGTTCAAAATTACGTGGACCGTCCCCAAAAGGCCTCGTGTAGCTGAACAGTATGACGTTAATATTCACTCAATCTTCACAAATTCAGCACTTCCAATATTATTTTCCGAAATTACTTTGATTTCTTTGTTTCTTTCCTCTCCGCTTAGCCCGGCGTTGCACGGGCTTTTACCGAGTGAATAACTTCACCCTCATGGAAATTTCGTGTTTCCCTCAGGCCGATAGCACCTGTGTGTGTGTGTGTGTGTGTGCGTGCGATGTGAGTGATTTCTTTAACAATGTCATAAAAACTCCCTTTTTCGAAATTTGTTCTTGCGTTGGTGTGGTGTGGTAATTATTAAAGATGGGTGAAAGCTCATGTGTCGTCCTCGTCACTTGAGCATGGTTGAAAATTTCAAGGTCTGTCACCAAAAACCCTCGAATAGGCAAACAGTGCGAATATAAAATCACCCACTCACTTTCCAATTCTTTCGTTTTACCGAGTGAATAACTTCATCCCCATGGAAATTTCGTGTTTCCCTCAGGCCGATAGCACTTGTGTGTGTGCGCACGATCTGAGTGATTTCTTTAACTATGTCATAAAAACTCCCTTTTTCGAAATTTGTTTTTGCGTTGGTGTGGTGTGGTAATTCTTAAAGATGGGTGAATGCTCAGGTGTCGTCCTCGTCTCACTTAAACATGGTTGAAAATTTCGAGGTCCGTCACCAAAAACCCTTGAATAGGCAAACAGTGCGAATTTAAAAATCACCCACTCACTTTCCAATTCTTTCGTTTTACCGAGTGAATAACTTCATCCCCATGGAAATTTCGTGTTTCCCTCAGGCCGTTAGCACTTGTGTGTGTGTGTGTGTATGCGCGCGATGTGAGTGATTTCTTTAACTATGTCATAAAAACTCCCTTTTTCGAAATTTGTTCTTGCGTTGGTGTGGTGTAGTAATTATTAAAGATGGGTGAAAGCTCAGGTGTCGTCCTCGTCACTTGAGAATGGTTGAAAATTTCGAGGTCCGTCACCAAAAATTCTCGAATAGACAAACAGGGTGAATTTTAAAATCACCCACTCACTTCAACGATATTGATTCATATGAGAAAAACTCATAAAATATGCAAAACATCATTGTTTTGTAAAAAAAAAAAGTTGTTTTTTTTCCTATAAAATTCTTTTTTTTTTGGCACTTTATTTTTTTAATCATTAATTCTAAATGATCAATGACTTTTTTAAAAATCATTTTCATTTAAATGCATCGATATTTGTTCATTTTAGAAGAAATCATAAAATAGGCAAAGTATTATTATTTTGAAAAAAAAATCCGCATCGTGACAAATAAATGATGTTTGGTATTTAATTTATTCAATCACTGATATTAAAAGAGCAAAGTATGAATCTTTTTAGTTCAGATGGTTTACTTATCATAGTTATAAGAAATCCTTATACGTAACGATTGAAAAATTTCGATTAATGATTTACAGAAAACAATTCTTTTTTACTTAAAAAAATGTATATTTAAAGCAACAAAGAAAACGTTCTGATATAATATATTACGAAAAACCAAGCATATTCATTATTTTAACAATAATTATTTTCATAGAGCTAAAAATAATACAAAGGGTTTGTGTGTATGTGTGGTATTTTCATTTGCCAATGAATCGTTATATACTGGTAGCCAAAGTATAGTCCAGAAAACTATAATCTATCGTTTTATCCAGAAAAAAACAGATTATACAGTGTTGTCATTACATAATTAATCTAGTAATGAATAACGGAAAAAATATTGCAACATCAAGTTTGACCTTGGCCACTGAGCGTTAAACAGAGGGGGAAAAAAATTATAATAATGATTCTCGCGCATGCGCAAAGACTTTAGAATGTCTTTAAAGTTTTCATTATTTTTTATGGCTCAATTTTTAATTGAAAATTCCAAGTGTTCACATATTGATTGGAAACAACAATAATTTTTGAAGAAAAAATGTTACAAAAATAATGCTTATATTATTTCTCGCAAAAACTTTATTTTACGAAAATCACAAAAAAAATCTTAAGAATCCGTAATTTTTAAGCAAAATCGACACACGGGAAAAAATTTAATGCAATTTTTTTTTTCAATGAAGAAATTATTAAATGATTGATTTAAGTATTTTGAGTGTTTTATTACAATTCGTTCAAAAAAGTTTTCGGCTTTTTATTTTTTAAATCACTGATTCTGAAAGTAATTTTCGACGCCAATGTTTGGCTAAATGTAAAATCGCGTATTTTGAATTATTTTAAAGATCATTACCTTCATTTTAAGGGCATAATTTTTACGTTAATGCTCTCAAACATCACCAACTATTTGCAAAAATAACGTACTTTGAAATAAAAAATGTACAAAGTACTACTTTTTAATTTATTTCTCAGAAAAACATAAGTTTACGAAAATCACAATTTTTTTTTTTAAATCCGTAATTTTGAAGCAATTTTTTCAATCTTCGTATATGTTACGGATAATATTACTGTACACACGGAAAAAAGGTTTTGTGAGATTATCTTCATAAATGACGAAGTTATTCAATGTGAAGTAAAAATTAAGACCACTTTTTAAAAATTCTTTTAAAAAAAAGTTTTGGGAATTTTATTTTTTAAATGAATGGATCTAAAAGAGAAAGGCTTGAAATTAATTAGTGTAGAATATCGATTTAATAACACGAAAAGTAATGTATGGCGACGCAATGTCCAGTAGGAGAAAAAATTTAATACAAGTATGAAAAGATCGACCGGCGGGTTTCTGCGAGGCGTACACCCTCCTTCGTTTTGACCACGGACGGTAGTGCTGCAGTTATAGTCTTGAGTGTAGCGGGAGCTCTGCGCACTCTGCCACAAGCGCAGTTAACCAATGTTTGGTGTAAAATCGCGTATTTTAAATTATTTTAAAAATCATTACCTTCATTTTAAGGGCATAATTTTTACGTTAATGCTCTCAAACATCACCAGCTATTTGCAAAAATAACGTACTTTGAAATAAAAAATGTAGAAATTACTACTTTTTAATTTATTTCTCAGAAAAACATAAGTTTACGAAAATCACAAAATGTTTTTTAAAATCCGTAATTTTGAAGCAATTTTTTCAATCTTCGTATATGTTACGGATAATATTACTGTACACACGGAAAAAAGGTTTCGTGAGATTATCTTCATAAATGACGAAGTTATTCAATGTGAGTTAAAAATTAAGACTACTTTTTAAAAATTCTTTAAAAAAAAAGTTTTGGAAATTTTATTTTTTAAATGAATGGATCTAAAAGAGAAAGGCTTGAAGTTAATTAGTGTAGAATATCGATTTAATAACACGAAAAGTAATTCATACCCAACGATTTAGAAATAATTTTCATAAAAACGCATCTGTTTTAACACTATTTTAAAAAATTCGAAAAAAATAGAAAATATCGTTATTTTACAAAAAAAATTATACCGCGTCGTGGCGAAATAAATGATCTTTCCGATTCTGTAATTATTTTTTGTCTAATTTCGACACCGAAAGTTAGATGACAATTTTAATATGGTGGAAAACGTAAGATTACCGCTCGGCCGAAACGGAAGGAAAGTTCCGCCAAGTAAGCAACCGGCAGGAGTAAAACAATTCAGCGATTTAAGGTTTTTAATTAATATCTTTTTAACTAATTACAATATCGGAATATAAATAGGCAATACGGCTTCCCCGGAAAATTCCCGATCTTTTGGTACCTTCCGCGACTTTCTGCGTGGTGCTGTTCGTGAGAAGATAGACGCACATAGATAGATACATAGATACGTTTGTTTACCTTCGAATTTTAATAGTGTAAGAAGATAATTTTTTAGGCCTTATAAAACAATTTAAGGCATTCCAAAAAGAAGGAGAATGCTTCAATTATCTTTGTCCCAACGGATTTATCCGGAACAAAGGTGAAAGAAATGGTACTTGTAGGACCTGACTTCAGAAAACAAATGGGATTTTTTTTTTATTTCAAAGGGTAAACAAACAAGAGACAGACTTGGAAATTTTCTAAGAAACTAGATGTTACTATTTTTTTTTTTTTGAAACTAAAGAGATATAAGATAAAAATATGTTGTAGAAAAGAGATGCTTCAAAAATATTATGGTGTAGTAAGAGCTTAAAAGTTCAATTTCTCTCTTCGTACCCGGTCCATTTCTCTGAAAATTTAGGTGCAATATTTCACCAAGATATGAAGGAAGGTGGGGTATTAACATTGTGTCGATCCTGCTTTCATCAAAATGACTTTATTCGCAAAGCTATTAAAATAACTCCACACTGGAAATACGAAGCAGTTAACTACGATCAAGCGTGAAAATTAAAAAAATCAGTTTCCGATGTTCCACGAATTTTTTGACTATCGTTTTGTTAGTGTTGAAAATAAAAGATGTTTAATTTTATAGCAAAAAGTCGTCGCTCGTTCTTAATGAGTGGATGTAAACTTAACTTTCTTAATTAGCAACCTTCACAACTAAAACATCCCTACAACATGATAGCCGACTACTTCTGGATATTGAAAAGAGAAAACATCGATGAGGATTTGTAACTTATTCATAAACTCATTTATTATTTAAATCTCGAGAACTACAATAGATAGGTTAGAAATTATAGTTTTAATATAAATGTAAAATACGTAGTTATATGAGGATATATATCGTATAAAAATTATTTTTATTTGAGTAATTTTCCCCCAATGAGAAATCGTTTTGAGAAAACACACACCTTACGTGACAGAAAAAAAAACTGATTTTCAAAAGGTATTTCTTGTAGGGCTATGTAATTAGTAAAAATGTGTATATAAGGTGTGTAAATTTATATACATGGAATGATAAATATATATATTACATATTACTTAAAAAAAACTGAATTTTGATATATGTACATTCTTGGTTGACTGAAGTGAAATGTATCACTAATGTTTTGTAAATAAATTTTTACTTCTAAAAAAAGCTGTTTAATGTTTTAGGTCATAACTGTTTGCATTCTGAATTTTGAAAGCAGAGCATAATAAATGAACAATGATCATAAATGATGAATTTTGCATTCAAGAACTACACATATTTATTTCTCTTTTGAGAATATATATATATGTTTTGAATTTGTATTTGGATCCAGAATCTGGCAATAACTTGTTTATTGTACTCAGATTTAGCGCGGGCTCTGCATTTCTGTATGCAATTTTTAGGTAAGTTACCTTTTCCTCATAATGGATTTAGAATTCCTATCCATTATTTCCAATAGGTTTTTACTCGGTATTATTAACAGAAAGGGGGAAGGTTGGCTGGCCAAAAAACATGTTCAACCCCACTTTTATATAGAGAAATTTTTTTAAGAGAAACTTTTTTGCATTTTAGCTGTCCTAAGTCAGCAATGTTGATAATACTGTAGCATCCATTCTTTTATATTTAACTCTGTTTTTTCAATTTTTCATATCTCCTTTTAAATTCCGTTGTCTGGTTATCTTGTAATTACAATTCTTTTCAGTTTTAATCATGTTAATTCATCTCTCTCTTGTAGAGAAATTTTGATTATATATATATACAGAGATAGAGAATTTTTTAATTTGAATTAAATAAAATAGGTAATCAAAACATCAGATCTTGTAGCGTTTATTCATATATAATACGTATTATTTACATATAATATTCACAATTGTTTCTTTACAAAGCATTAAAGATGAGCGCATCAGTCATATTCTACATGATTTAAATTGAAAAATTGTAGAACTAATATAACAATACAAGAAACAATTTATAGAAATGATATAAAAGTCAAAATGGAAAATTGATAAGGCAGTTATATTATGAATAAACATAAAAATTCTGTACAGAAAAACAATATGAAATAATTGCACTTAAAATAAATGAATATAATAAAAGATACGAAATATATATGTATTTTTATTTTCAGAAAAAATAGACCCAAATTCAATTGTATATAATATATAATTGTATATATATATAATCAATATATACATATATAAACATATAGGTACATGTTTTTTTCCTATGATATATCAAAATTAATACATTTCCAACAAACAAATTAAAATGGTTTATTTCTTCATAATTGTTTCAATTTTACCTTTTCTACAAATTAGAGTTGAATTTTGGTCAAAATTTGTGATTCTTACAAGTGAAGAACAAAAATCCATGAAAAGTGAACAAACATTAAAAAAATGTAATAAAATTTATTATGACTAACAAAATAATAATAATAATGAACTACTTTTAATGCCGAAAGTTTTTGTATACCCCTTCTTTTAATCAAATAGATGTAACATCTAATACAGAAGAAAAAGTTTATAAAACAAATAATCACTGCTATAATTCTAAGTATCCAAAATAAAATTAATTAAATACAACATTGTATTAACTAACACAAAAATAATTCAGTGGGAAAAAAATAATTATTAAATAATTGCCATTATTTAAAGGGCATGAGGTTAGTTTTGTATTTCACAATATAAGAATCAGACTGCAAAATGCTAAAAATGTTATGTTATAAATACAATTGAAAACTCATGTAAAAAGTGCAAAATAGTTGAATAAATTTAAAATTCACGTGACAAGATACTTTCACAGAATTAATATATAAACAAGTTTGGAGTTTCTTTAAAAATTCTAAAATAGTTCAAGGAAATTTATATGTAGAAATATCACACTTTATAAAATTTATAAAAATTAATTAAATAAATTTTCATCTGAAAGAATAGTTACAAAAGAAATTTTAATGCATATAAAATATTTATTCATTTTTAAAAATAAAAATTATATACATAGTATGTTCATATGAAAAACATTTATTACACAATGACTTGTGCGTGTATAAAATAGCATTGGCAAATGTTCCAAGAAACATGAAACTATGATGAAAAAGTGTATATAACGTTTCTACTTCTGACTGTAAATGCAAAATAAAATATTTTTCTTTGAAATAATCATTTAACATAAAGTGAAGTTGTAAGTAATATTTATGTATTATCAAGAAAATGTGAGTTTCAATTCAGTTTAAAAAGCACTATTTTTATTGAATAATGAAGAAACTTTCTAAAGGAGTACCTAAATAGTCTTAAATAATATTAAATTGAATAACATTTATAATTTTTTTGTTATAGTAATATAATTATTTGAAAAATCCTTATTTCCGCCGAAAGCGTTTGTATATACCGTAAAATCCGGCGTATAGCGCGCACCTATAATTTCAAGCTGCAATTTTCAGTTTTTAGGTACATTCGCTGTAAAACCCTTTTTTACGAAGAAACTTGAAATGTATGTGTGCAATGCTCTTAGGTTTTAAAGTTATTTATTCCAGGTATTATTCTAAGCTTTGGTAAAAAAATAGTGTACTTCTACACTACAACCCTTTAGGTTAATAAGAAAAGGTTTTTCTTTCAAAGAAATAGTATTTCGAGAGAGAGAGAGAAATATAGATGGTCTAATTTTTCTTCTACGCTCATATTTTATTTTTAAAGCTCTCATTTTTATACCCGGCGTATAACGCGCCCCCGTAAATTTTGATCTTATTTTTTGTGCTAAAAGTGCGTGTTATATGTCGGATTTTATGGTAATTTGTAGAAAAACAACAATAAAACGCAAGATTTGATAAAAAAATAATTAATTATATTATTTAATTGATCGTTTATTAAAGTTACACTAGAAGATACACGAGAATTATCACCAACAGGTGAGGAGGCCGACATTTGAACTCTCGTTATTACTGCGCCCAAGTGAGAATTTCGTTCCCAACAGATTTGATACGCATTGACTACACTACACGACAGCTTTTAGAGAAGAAAGATATTCAAGCCCACACTATTCTTGAGTTCCCGTAAATTTTGATCTTATTTTTTGTGCTAAAAGTGCGCGTTATATGTCGGATTTTATTGTAATTTGTAGAAAAACAACAATAAAACGTAAAATTTGATAGAAAATAATTAATTATATTATTTAATTGGTCGTTTATTAAAGTTACACTAGAAGATACACGAGAATTATCACCAACAGGTGAGGAGGCCGACATTTGAACTCTCGTTATTACTGCGTCCAAGCGAGAATTTCGTTCCCAACAGATTTGATACGCATCGACCACACTACACGACAGCTTTAAGAGAAGAAAGATATTCAAGCCCACACTATTCTTGAGTTAAGAGTCCGCTATTTTAAGAAGCATGTTTAGCTATGTCTCTAAAAAGTTTATATAATACACATAAAACATAATTAAAATATCCAATATTCAAAACATGTTCCAGAAAATTTAGTAAGAATCAACTAACGAACATATCAATGAATGAACAAGAAAATAAAGAATTAAATAGTTTCAATTAATTTAATTAACTCCGAAAATAAAAACAAATTTAAATGAATATTGAAACATCAACAATTTTGCATGTACAGTCCGGGAGCAATTAAGTTTATACATATATATGACTTCTTGCACGTTTTTACAGCTACAACTGAAATATATTTACATGATTTTAATATTATAATGAATGCATCACATGAGATTTGAACGTAACATGCTAATTATGACTGTAATCAATGAAACATATTCAAAAGAAAAGCTATTCATTGAATTGTTTTTTATTCTATAATTTAATATTTTGCTCAAAATAAGAACAAATCATTTCATTTTTAAAAAGAAATTCCATTATAATGTTTTGACCAGTGGTGTAACGGAGAATGCTAGGGCTCCCCGCAAAGTTCGGTTTCGGGCCCCTTACAGCCCTGCCCCTCCCCCACAATGCGGGGGTGTATGTTACGCCACTGGTTCTAACAGAGTCCTGTTTTTGGTTAACGCAGTTTTACACAAATTCAAATATAATCATAGAAGTAAAAAATAATAATAAATCCCTCACAAAAAATTGAAAAAAATTTAATTAAATTAATTTTTATATGAAAGAATTTCAACTCAATACACACAAAGATGAATTTTGAAATGTTTTAGATCAGCTTAAGTTCTTCAGGGTACTTGAGAAATTCGGAAACAATTGATTTACCTAAGAGGTCAGCTTTTTTACTATGAAATATGAAAAAATTTAATCTCATTTCTTATTTAAGTACATGGATTTAACTCAGGGAATTTTATTATTTTTTTTGACAAATCTCATCGATTACTTATTTTTTGTTTGATGAATCCTTCTTTATTAAGTTCAAGGTAGAATTTGTATGATTTTGAATCGGTTCCATTGCTTGAATTTTCCCATTCTTTTGTGAAGATAAAATAGCAATTTGATTGTCAACAGGTCTGATTTTTTCTGACGCAGGCCTGTCTTTTAGAGCCAATACATCGTTTGGCAAAAGTTGCTGCCTTTTATGAGGCATAGCATATTTTAATTTCTCCCAAAACCATTTTTCTTCCCAAATCAAGTACGTTTTGGTAGTTAGGAGATACTGCAGATTTTTATCTAATGTATCTTTGGGAGGAAGATCACCTTTTACGATTATAATAAGTCTATCAATTTTATCTTCAAGCATTTGATAAAAAGCAGCGTGAAATTCCACTTGGAACCACATACTTTGCAGAAATTCTTTGGAAAGCACCAATATAGTTCTTTTACTGCTGTGAACAGAATTGAAAATGCTCCAACTGATTGGATTCCCAGGAATCCAATTCCTTTCGTGAATGCAAAGCCGAAATAGAGGTTCCTTGTGTTCTAACTCCTCTATTAACATTAGAACAACATCACGATCTGAGCTACTATATGAGACAAATGCATCAAATACTTTATCTTCGTCCATTTCTTCTTCGTTGAAAAAGCACGTGAATACATGATGCATATGTATGTAGACGTAGGCAATTACTGTTTGTTTGTTGCGATAATACAGTACTGACACTACAAACAACAGCAAAGCTAGCACAACACAGATGACTGTTATAGAAATCAGATGAAGTTTGTACGGCCAATCATCAAGAGGGCAGAATATATCATCTGGAGTAGTTAAAACTGGCAAACGAACTAAAGTGCTATTCAATTTCACACGGTTGGCGCACATAATATTTTTAATATCTTTTACAAATTGATAATGTTGAGCTAACCATTTCTTAAAGCTCTTTGCAGAACAATTGCAGTCAAAAGGATTGTCACTTAAAGTAATAGCAAATTCTTGGGAGCTCGAAATAAAATTCATTAAAGAAGAAGGCAAATGACTTATATTATTACCATTCAAGGAAATGTTCTTCAGATTAACAGGTATGTTCCAATGGTCTAGACTGTTTATTTGGTTCCTGTCCAAAAATAGATCTGTAAGGTTTTCCCACATGTCTGAATTCAAAGCGCTCATATTAACAAGCATGTTTTCTTGAAAAACAAGAACTTTTGTATTGTTTGGTATCAGAGATGGAAGATCATTTAGCTTATGATAAGAGCAATTCACAATGTTTGCATTATCTTGAGCTCTTGTGTAACAGTGACACGGACGTGAGCACTGTTTTGGCAATTCACATGTAAACTGATTGGGTGACAGTAACATCATACGTTTACCCTCTAAATTCTGAGGTTCTTTGCACGTCAAATCATACGGCACGTCTAATCGAATAGATCTTTTGGGTAATTTCTCACTTTGTTTAATATACTCATAAAAATTAAAAATTTGGCAATCACAAAGAAATGGGTTTGAACTGAGATCAATTCTTGTTTCCACATAATTACTTAAATCTTTCCCAGAAAGATTATCGTTTATTAAATAATCATTAAACGAAACATTTTCGGCATTTACAGTTTTAATACTGTTATTTGCAAATTTTAAATAAGGATTACGAGCATTTGTAGCATATAACACAGGAATTTGTAAATACGTTATTTTATTATTTTCTAAATTCACCAGTTCCAGTCTTAAATGACGTGTCCATTCAATAACTGGCATTTTTGCAAGGTTGTTATGGGATAAATCTATAGATTTTATAAATCCATTATAATCTAATTTAAAATAAGATATATTATTATGGCTTAAATCTAAAGTTTCTAATTCTGGGAGATATCGAAATATTGCTTCACCAGCATTTTGAATTTGATTACCCCCTAGTACTAATGATTTAATTTTTCTAGCCGATTGAAACAATCCATCTGGTATAACAGATAAGTTGTTTTTAAAAGCAGAGAATTTTTCCAAATGCGTTTGATTTGAAAATAAATCAGGGGGGAGATCATTCAAGCGATTGAAATTGAGATGTATATCCTTCAGTAAAGAATTATTACGGAAAATATTTTTGGGAAGACTAGTTAAACTATTTCGTTCAAGATGCAGTTGGGTAAGATTTGGGCAATAGGAAAAGAAATTTTCAAAGATTTCGGTTAAGTTGCAGTTAGTAATACTAACATTCTCTAGTTGAGTTAATCCAAAAAATAAGTTTTCTGATAAAGGTTCCATAAATCGATTCAAACTAAGATCTATAACTTTTAAATTTGGAGAGCTCTGAAATAAACCTTTGGATAACGTCATTAACCAATTCGCACGCAATCGGATATAGTTCAAACTTGAAAGTCCTGCAAAAATATCATCTTGTAATAACATGAGGTTATTATCCGTTAAATCTAAAGCTTTAAGTTTTGACAATGTTTTAAAAATTCCATCTGGTAAACTTTTCAATTTGTTTTTATACAAATACAATGTTTCAAGCGAAGTCAAATTTTGGAAAAGCTTTTCAGGTAGATTTTCAAGCAAATTGCTACTTACGTCCAAAGTTACTAAATTCGTTACTTCTGAAAATATACCTTCTGGCAGTGTTCGAAGCTGATTATCGGAAAGAAATAAATTCTTTAACTGCGTAAAATTTTTGAGAAAAGATTCTGGAAGTACATTTATTTTATTGTCATTTAAAGTGAGATGTTGCAATGTCTCAGATATATTACCAAATAATTCGGCAGTAAATAGATCATTGTCTCGTTTAACTTTAATTGTTATTTTCTCTATTGGATATTGGTGACGGTATGGTATGATCTCACTATATGATGAATTGGGCAATGAGCAATTCTCAAATGCAAATGCTTTTATTTCACCCAATTGCATTTGATGGAAGATTGACTGATAATGAGGTTCTTGTTTTTCGCATGTAAATTCTACAAAGCGATCTCTTCTATATGTCACCTTAAACAGTGATTCGAATGACGATGATTCAAGGCATGCGTACTCCCATCCTGGAGAACCGTCATCAAATCCTTCGCAGAAACAAATTACATCTGGGGAAGTTTCTTTTAAGGTACATTCGTCTGCCTTCAGATAGGTTGAAGTTACCAGCAACAGTACAAAGGTGATAATTCGCCGGTTATCCATGTTCTTCTCTAACACTGAAGAGCTGCATATTTTTTCATCTGAAACAAGAACATGATAAGAATAAGATAAATCTAACAACTAAAATACATACCTATGAGTATTTATGATTTTAAGGCGTAATTATAAGATTATTAAATACTGTTAATCTATATGAATATATTGCTTATATTTAAAATATATTGCAGAAGAGAGAGAAAAGAGAAGAAGAAAAAGAAGCACCCTTAATAAATAGTTTAATCATCTTGAATTTTGCGTGCAAATCCCTATATACCAAGTATACAAATAGTTATATGTTCATGATTGTAGACGGTTCATTTTCTCTCGTTGTTGGGGGGGGGGCGATTCCCCGAAGACACAACCAGTAATACCATTACACTATCGAAGACATTATATCCAATTCGATTACTTCGAACGTGATACTTACATAATTAGGGTATGTGAAGCTGGCTGCTCAAAGCGATCAATAGACCACCACCTGCACTTTATGGACACAGCTGTACAAAAGATGCTGATAGCAATGGTTGCAGCAGGAGCTTATTAGCGGAATAAGTCTCTTGAAGGTTAAGGTGCACAAAAAAAAGGAAGATAGCATAGTCAGGCAACGTGAAAATGGCTAGTTCGATAGGCATGAATGTCCCGATGGCCTCATTATCCGCTATGCAATTTGCCATAGCTTATTCTATATCACCTTTGGTACCTTTCACCATTTCGCGTCCCTTAGGTGCGGCGGATTACCCTCAAAACAGCCTTTAAGACGTCTGCCTTTAACCTTGCAACATCGGCAGAGTTGTCTAAAGTGGTGTTCGTAGACAATTATCATGGTTGGCAGTAGACTGGGATAGTGTCAAGCAATGAATTCTGTATCAATCTTGGAGTAAATGATAATTGGATTCATATGTGGAGGAGCCATGTTCCAGAGTTCCAAAAATTACGAGATCCGTCACCAAAAGCCCTCGTGTATATAGCTGAGCAGTACTACGTTAATATTCACTCACTCCACTCCAGAGTTCCAAATCAACCGTTGTTTTAAAGCAATTATTCTTGATAGATGGTGCGGAGTGTTATGTTTCCGCCACAACAGTACGTCAAGAAAGCTGTAAAGGTAACAATACGCCGCCTTTAGTCATCTTGTTTACAAATTTAACAGCTCAACGATGTTCGGATGACATCCAGTGGTGGATTGCCTTAAATTTTCATTTTCAAGCAAGATAATGTAACGGCTTGTATATATCTCCGAACTTTACCTTCATGCTGTTGATACTCTTTCATTGCTAGTAAGGTCACCAGATATTTTGCCAATTGAGCATCTATGAGTCAAGCTAGACCCACGAAATTCGCTAATATATAACAGATCTGGAGCAACAATTGATGAATGTTTGGCTGAAACTCTGAGATAGGAATCTATATCACTACATACATAGATGTTAACTATCATACATCGGTCTCAGATGGTGAGGGCTTTAAATTTTTAATATTTTTTTTATCTGTGAATCAGCTTCACGCATGTTTAATTTCAATAAAAATAGACACTTTTTTCATGGTGCTTAGTTTTGCACTTCTTCTTTAAAAAAAAAAAAAAAAAAAAGAGTATGATTAATTTCTTATTTTAAAATGTGATTAGTCAATATTTTTAAGTTTGATATCGGAACATTCACCGTAGCAATAAACACAAAGCACACAATAAACGTTTTTACCAATGAAATTCAATATTGAGAAACCAAGAGTAATTAGCAAAATTCATTGACTTAAACCTTCTTTAAAATAGTCGTTACTCTTAGTAAAATTATTCATGTTATTAAAATAATTATTTAAACATTATTAAAAAAAATTTTAGGTGTTAAATGTTAGAATTATATTAAATAAACTCTGGAATTTGAGACGTATAAGCATTACCAGTTATAAGTAAAAATATAAGTAATAAATTACAAAAATAAACAAATAAATGAAATATTTTTAAGATTAGTGAAGTTACAACAGTCTTAAGGAAAAGTGCAGTTCTCATTTAAATATTATTTAATAAATTATTGCAACTGGTTGCTGTAAAGATGGAATTAAAACAAGCATCAATATTTTTACTCTAAAGGAACAATAAAAAACGAATCATAATTTTTTTAGTAAAAAAAATATTTTACATTTAAAAAAGTTTTAGCACTGAAAAAGAGCTAAAACACCTCCAATCCAAAAATACGTATTTAAAGATAAAATAAAAATAAATAAATAATTTAATAAAAATATAATAACTTGATACATACAAACTGAAAAATATGAAGCAGAAAAAAGAAAATATTAAATTGACCGTAAATGCCTTAAAAAATCCTAGCTCTATTTTATTTTTCAAATCAGTTTACGTACTTTCCTTTTTACATCGCTAAATTTAAGTTGATACACAAGGACCTGTGTAGTTGAAAAAGAAAAGAAAAATAATTTATGGGCAATAGTTTAGCGAACCGTTCATTCAAACGACAATCATTAGATTGTAGAATTCGTCAAAAAAAGAGAATAGGGGGAGTTAATTGAGTCTAAGAAAACTCAATGGCCTGTCACCTAACTCAATGAAGGAAACAAAGGGAGAAAACAAGACAAAGGTTGGGGTCACTGGGAAGAAAATACACAACATCCAGTTGTTAACAACAGCGTATCTGCATTAAATGTAATTTAGAATTTCTATAATGTCATCAAACATACACCTGAGATTCTTATCTGTACTCTGAGTCAACTTACTTAAAAGAAAATACATTTTGATTTGTCTTCCTCACATAAGTCAACTATACAATAGCTAACCACAGAGGGGGAAAAAATCAAGAATAAGGATGATATAACAGAAGTAATTAAAGACATACCACAGAAGTTTCAGAAGATGGAAATATTCACGAATTATAGTCAATTATTACATAAAAAAATGGGTTTTAGAAATGACCAACGATTCAGAGTGGAAATTAAATATGTGTTTCTGCGGTCCAAAATATATATCACATATTTTTAATATTTCGATTAATTCTTCGTTTTTGAAGTATGAAACATAAATAAAACAATTAAATAGTTGTCAAGTACCCCTATAAAATGTTCAGATATTCATATATATTGCTACTGACTGTTTCATAACATAAATTGGATTCACTTCGTTATGAATCAAGTTTTGAATCTGAAAACTGATCTGTCTGATTCTGTGTCTCAAACTTAATGACATGTTAGTTTATTTTTATTGCAAGTTTCCTTTTAATCTAGAATTGAATAAAAACTTTCCTTATTTTTGTAACGCTAATATTAGTGATACATTTATCAACTATAGTAGTTGATAGTTATATCTTTAAATCAAAAACAAAAGCGGGATTTTTCTTTTTTAAAAAAGGGATGCTACCTCGCGCTTTAAAAGAACGCTAATTTTTTTAAAAAAGTAAGTAATAAAATTTCAAACAAAAGGATATTGAACACTAAATGACGGATAAAATTCGTAATGCCAGTTTAAAGCTTTTGCAAAAGTTTTGAGACAATTTAAAATGAGTGTAAAAGTCGCTACGCGCTGAGTACTTTAACGAGGCTTACATAACATTATATTTGTAGCGGTATCTACATAAGCCAGTAACAGCCTCCGAACAGGAGTGAACACTTTTGTCCAGGGGTCATGTTACTGGGCTTCGGATCCATGGGACGTGGGTTCTGTCCTTCCGAAAGTTCCACACATCTGATGAAACATTGAAAAACAGATTCAGGATGGCGTACTTTTAAAACAACAGATTCTATAATTTAAGATGAGATATATTTTTTAAATTTCGTTAAAGTGTGACGAGGTATGTACAGCATTAGTCAGGAGTGAGAAATTGTTTAGACTCGGGGGCCACTTTTTGAAAGCTATGGTAAGCAGAGGGCCTCACCTTTTAAAATGAATCCATTCATTACTTAACTTTGCTCTTTAGAAAAGGTATAAACAGTACCCATATAAAAATCAGTAAGTATAAAATAAAAAGATAGAGGCAGTTTTATTCACCTTATTTACTAAGTTTATTTTATATCATCCATATAGATGCAAGCACATCTAATTTCAGAATCAATTTATGGAGAGCAATGTATCCTATCAAATCCTTCGACAATACTTTTGAAACAAGGATTGAGATCACTTATCTTATTACACAGCCTGCAAATCCAGTCAGAGAACATCTATATTTACTTTTACTAATCTTCAAATAAAGAAAATTTGTGTACAAATTTATGTAGACTCAAAAATAAAAAAAAACATTTTCCCAATAAATTTCTTCATACATCGGAATTTTTCAGGAGACAAAAATATTTGTAAAAGTAAACTAATGTCACAGTATTAAATACACTCTATAACTTTAAAAAAAAACCGACGCGCCAAGAAGGAGTTAGTTGCCCTATTGTTATGAAATTTCGTATGCAAAGGCATTTGTACCGAACTTGCAAATGATTAAAATCTGGAGTCCAATTAATGAATAGCGGGAATTACAGCACATGGGAACTGCGCACTCTCCAGGTATCTATAAGAAGCGATTCTCAATCTGATGGTCAAAACTTCTGTTGTATTGCGATTTAGGATACCTTTCAACGACTGAAAAAATATCCCGCCGCAGAATTCGAGCTCATTACGAGCAACTGTCAGAGTTTGAAAGAGGTCATATCATTGGATTGAAAGAGGCAGGTTGTGCAAATCGGAGAATCGCTCATCATATGGATCGCAGCAATGCGGCCATTAGAAGATGCTATCCAGAATGGGTGGACAATGGCAGATTTCAGCGTCATGATGGTAGCGGTCGACCTAGGGCCACAACAGATCGGAAGAACAGATTGATAGTCAGATCAGCTGTCACAGCACCTGATTCAGTGTTATCAAGCATCAGACGTGTGACCTGCACACGAGTGTCCACCATGACCATTCACAGACGGCTGACAGAGCGAAATTGACGCTCGTACCGACCGCTACATCACCTGCCACTCACGCCTGCCCACTGTCGAGCCAGATTACAGTGGTGCTTGGCCTGATCAGGTTGGAATCATGCTGAATGGGAACATATAGTGTTTAGCGGCGAATCCCGCTTCCAACTGTGTCCTGATGATTATCGAAGATGTGTCTGGAGATGCCCAGGGCAGCGTGCCGATCCTGCTTTCATTATTGCACGCCACACAGGCTCTCAACCAGGAGTTGTGGTCTGAGGTGCCATTTTTTTTGACAACCAGACCCCTTTGGTCGTCATTAGAGGCCCACTTACAGCACAACGGTACATCGACGACATTCTGAGAACTGTTTTGGTACCGTTCCTTTTGTAGTACCCTGGCCTTATTTTTCAGCAAAATAATGCCGGACCACATATGGCACGTGTTTCTATGAACTGTCTTGAAGCTTGTCAAATACTTCTTTGGTCAGTCAGATCGCCAGATCTCTCTCCAATCGAGCATGTCTGGGATATGATGGGAAGGCGACTGCATTTTCCCAGGGAATGTTGATGACCTGCCCCGACAATTGAAGCAAATTTGACAAGAAATACCGCAGGAGACCATCAGGGTGCTTTATCACTCTACACCACGGCGTATGGCAGATTGCATCCAGGCTAGACATGGGTCAACACCTTATTGAGCTCGTTACTTTGTAACTATGTAACTCTGAAATAAATCATTAAATTTTTCTGAAATTTTAATCATTTTCTCTTCCGTGCATAATCTTTCTACCCACCAATTTTTGTTTCTATCGGACAACTCGTTCTTGGTGCGTCGTTTTCTTTGTTATAGAGTGTATTTATTTTACAGAAAACGGTTTTTCAGGAAGGAGAGGGGGCGGTTTTAAATTTATACATAACTACATATATTTAATCACCATTACGACCTTAATGTAAACAACTACACAATAAATCGTATATTACAAGGAAACACCTGGTAAAAAAGTTGCCAGGCTTACATATGTGGAGTGCACAAGAACACATATGTTAACTACACATCTAAATGCATTGTGCATTGGCCGATTGGTGGACTTTTGAAATAACTTGCTTAGAGTAGCATCTAATATTTTTCTTTTCATGGAGCGTCAAAGTTAGGAGACATCATTTTCTCAAACTACGTAATTTTAACTAAACCAGCAAATGATTTTCTCCATTTGTGATTGTGATTAATAGCACGGCTATATGAAATCGCATCAGTGAAAAAAATCACAGTAAAATTGTAGAATTTGTGGTCACAGTATCTAATGATGTGATAGAGTATATCAACAAAGGTGTCTTTAAAATGCAAATCATCTGCAAATTAAAAATGCTCAACGATTTTTATGCATAGAAAAGAACAAGTGTGTGGCACCATTTTAGAATCTTAACTAAAAGGTCAAACTTTTGAGGAACTTGCCTGGGTTTGTGTGTAATAGTTTTCTTTTTATGGAGAGTCAAAGATAGTGAGTGACATTATTTGGGCACACGAGAAAACAACCAACATTCAAAAGTCAAGTGTGCCTATTCATACAGCAATGTTTTCACATTGAAGTGTATTTGAAAACAACTACGCAATTCTACTACCATTCACAACAAAATTTTGTTGAAAGTGGCGATAGTCTATTGTCCAGAGTTACCAGACCACGTCGAAAAGTGGCAGATACATAGGGTTTCGATTCACATCTCAATGTCAATGTTAAATTCATTAAGGAATCGTTATAGTTAGGAGTTCGAAACTGGATTGAGATTTACGGTTTTAAGTATACCTCTTTTTACAGTTGAACTTTTACATAACATATGTTTGCTTTTTACTCACAAAAATACATGAAGAAAACTGATTACTATTATAATTAAAAAAAATAAAATAGACAATTATTAAAATCTTACTTTCCCCCTCTCCTCTCTCTCTATTTGAGCTACATTAAAATACTTAATGCAGGATAAATGAAGAGAAAATAATAGTAATCTTTTTCATAAAGAAAATAAAGCCGTAAAGAGTACGATTTCTTCAATAATGAATTTAAAGTAAAGCTTTAAACTATAAACCTTGTTTTTAATAACAAACCAAGATAAAAATCATTTAAATTGATTGATATATCAGCACAGATTATAGATAACTAAAACTCTTAAACAACTTATTAAATTTTTCATTTAATCAGTTTTTTTAAAAAAATTAAATGGAAAAATATATTGAGGTTTAATATTCATCCATTTATAAATTCCATTTAGTGAAAGTGACGTACAGATTCTGAGTGTTCCAATGAACAACACTAAAGAATTCTATTTTACTCTTTTTATCCTTTATTTTTTCACACTGTCAGAATTGAAACTTATTTTTCATAAGACCTTTCTCAATAAGATAAATAAAATTTTTTTTTTAAAAAAAAAACATTTTTTTTTTAAAAAATTTGTTTTTAATATTAAAACAGTTGCAATAAACCAAATACATCAATGCATGTTTATTTCATTAGACGGAACTGATCAATTATCAAAGAATATTTTCATAAATTTCAAATCGTGCTATTTTTAAAAGAATAAAAAAATACTGTATTTTTTTTTAAAAAAATTACGTTTTTACCCCCCCCCCCCCGCTGTAAAAATACGCATGAAAAATTTTATGAAATTCTTCAAAAAATAGTCACAATAAATAAATTAGTAAAGGATTTTTGGCATTGTGGTCTTGCATTTTTACAACACCAGATACCGTTTGCAGCACTAACAGCATGAATGCTTAAAATAATAAAGAGGAAAATTTATGGATCTTGTTTATAATTATATATTGTATTTACATATAATTTCAATCTATTCTCCTTAAACGTTCAGTTATCACCATTTTACTAAGAGAATATAAAGCAAAATATTACATTAACAAAGATTTTCAACAGCACTTATGAATTTTTGTGAATGTTCTCTTGATTTGCAAACTGAAAACTCTCATGAACAGCATTACTAGAAACGTGATATTAAATTTGCAAGCATTATTTATATCCTTCATACTAAAGAGATAACAAAAATAATTACTGTTATAAAATATGACGTTTCAAGAAATAATAACAAGAACAACATTCACCATACAAAGAATTCAAGATTTAAAAGACGTAAGTCATAAATTAACATAATTAATTTTAGACCTCCCCCCTCCCCCAGTATTGTATAAAAACTGAACATTTGTCAAAAGCAAACGCGCGAACTAATAAGAAAAAATGTTCAACTCAATGAATTTGAGTTATTATGATAGCTGCATTTTTAAAGATAAATCTGAAGAGATGGTAGAGATCATTAAAACTGATTTAGTAATGTTATAAAGAAATAAATTGTAATATATGTCTTAGATCGTTATAATAAATGAAATTTATTGCTAATCTAAAAAAAAAAATATGTAGGAACATGTAACTTTCAAGAATTTTCCATTTAAAGCTATGAGCAATTCTTCAGAATAATTAATTGAACAACTGAAAGAAAGAGAGAGATAAATAAGTAAAGTTAATAAAAACCAAACCGAAAAAAAAAGTAAAATATCTGCTGCAATAAGATCTACAGGAGTACAAATATTCTCACAGGAATAATATATAGGTATTCGTTAATTTATGAGTTATGTAATTTAATGCTACGACGTTAAAGTAAGGATTAGATTAAAAAAATCGTTAAAGAAATTTAGCATCACAAATAAATCATTATTTTGCAGATGATGTAATAAGAAAAAGCAAGTTTTAAAAACATGGCAAGGAAATTTCAAGTGGAAATGTCACACACGAGATCCTGTTACAGATTGATGAAATGAAAAGAATGAGATTTATAAAAAATAGTAATAAATCAAGGGCCAATATCACGTTTTAACGAATAAAATAATATAAATGGTAAAAAATGAACGATAAACTGAACGATTCTTTCTGAAGAATATTTTGAATTATCTACACAGAAGGAAAGAAAGCAAAAATGTGTGTAAAATATGTCAGGAAAAGATGCATAAAGTAGGAAAGAGAAATATTATGTTGCCTCGATAAAAAAGATACATTTGTTGAATTTCTAAGAATTCAATACCTCTTCTTATTTTTAAATTTGGATTTAAAGAGAGATATTTTACAAAAAGATTCCTCTAAGTTCAACTGTACATACAATTTTTTTTCGCATTTAAATAGGATATAGATCATTATTAAACAACAAGATTTCAATCCCAGACAGCAAAATACATAAAAAAAAGTTCCAGTTTTGTGATTCGTATTTATTATGCATCGATACAAAAATAAAGAAAACAATTGGTCAAGAACTAACGTGCCTCAATTGATATTTAATAGGCATGTATTAGAGAAACCCATGTGGCCACGGTCGAGTCCTAGTGCCACAGAAGATCCGTCGTGTAGAGAGGATGATGTCCATCAAATCTGTTGAGGCTCAAAGTCCTGCCATTGGTGTGGTGAAGAGGGAGGTACCAGCTCAAATGTCGCAATCGCCACTTGACCATGGTTCAAAACTACGAGGTTCATCGCCAATAGCCTTGTTTCAGAATGCGATGTAAATTAAAATCAAATCTATAAAAACTTATAGACATGGAAAAAAAATGCTCAGTCGACTAAGAAATTGATTATTGGTCAAACAAAAACGAAGCAAAAACAAATCATTGACCATTCGAACTCTAAAATTTGATCACAAAGAAATTCGAAATAGAAATGCAGTAATTTTAAAGAAATTGAATTACGTTTTTGTGAAAAATGATTCAAGTTTTTCCTCTTTTTAAGAGCATTGAATGATTTGTTCTTTATCCGTAGTCTATCCAACATTCAACAAAGATATTAGACGAAATTCTACAAGCTTTACAGGGGTTAGAGCAGGCATGTCAAACACGCGGCCCGCCAGCACATAGGTTGCGGCCCGCGGAGACAATTCACAAAATTAATTACATTTTTTAAAATCAATCTTTAATGATTTTTTTTTATTTTGAAATTTATTTCCGATAAACTTTTAAAAATTTTCAACATATTAACCTGTTATCTATTTTTGTTTTTAAAAAAAATCCTATTTATTTATAGAAATAGCTTTTAAATAAAAATTATTTTTTATATTTTATTACTTTTTTCCATTTAGTTTTATTCTAATAAATTAATTTTTATTAAATTCTTAAATTCATTTATGAATATTATTTGTTATAGATCGCAACGATTCATCGTGTGTGCGACTTTTATTTTTCTTAGAAGTGTCCAATTTGAAGTAGTTGAAATATTATTTTTTAAAATTTAAAAACCTTAAGATGGATAAGACAAAATGTAGTGTTTATATACTCAATAGTTTGTGAATTGAAGTGAATTTTGGTTTTTATTTATATTAAATTTAAAGTTATTTAATAAAAACATAATCAAACTTCAAAAACAGAGTAAGAAAAGATGAACATCGTAATTTTCAAGAAAAATGGTAACTGCAATATTTTTATGCCCAAAGCAAGAATAAAATATTGTGCCTGGCATGTAAAAACTGTAATTCAGTAGCAAAGGAATATAATTTTAAAAAAGCACTGACACAAATCCAAAAACAAACTATGACAAATATGTTGCGAAACTTTGTGAAAACGAGCTGTCGGAATTGAAATCAACTCTTAAAAAATGAAAAAAATGTATTTACTACGTTTGTTGAGAGTGAGAGTGAATATTAACGTCACATTGTTCAGCTATACTCGAGGGCGTTTGGCAACGGACCATGGTCAAGTGATGAGGTCGACACCTGAGTTGAAACCCCCTCTTAACTTCCACACCACATTAATGGGAGGATTTTTAGCCTCAATATATTTCTTCATTGGCACAAGGCTCAAACTCATACGACTCGTGTTAGTTACCTTGAACGCTAGGCTACCGCAGCAACCTAAATTTGTTGAAGACAACAAATTGTGTGCAGTAAAAACTAGTTATACATTATCAATTTTTTAATCGTGAGCACAAATCAAAACCATTTTTTAAAGAAGATTTTATTAGTGAATGCTTATATAAAGTGGAGGAATTTCCGTATTTACTCGAATCTAAGCCGCACTTTTTCGCTAACGTTAATGCTACTGAAAATCGGGCGGGGTTTCTAAGGGAAAGAAACTTGTTGGATGGGGTATTCTTATTAGTTCTCATTTTAAATTTATTTTAAATTCGTAAAATTTGATATCGATATACCCTTTTACACTATTTTTCATTTTTCACAAAAATTTGTTGAGAATTTGAGTGCAGCTTAGAATCGATGGCGGCTTAGATTCGAAAAAAATCCGGTATTATGTCCAGCACAAATGAAAAAGATTTAAAATTGTAAGTTTAAGTCGAAATTCTGTAGCCAGAAGAGGTGATGAAACAGTTGAGAATTATAGTTTAGAATAGTAGTCGAGAGTCATGTATTATACACAATACATATTTTTGATGCATTTAAAGAAGTTTTGAGACAAAGTGTTCCTTGGGGAAAAGTTGGTTTGTCTTGCAACTGGTAGCGCACCTACCGTAACCAGTATTACTAAAGAAGTAGCATGATTAAAAGAAACATTCAAACAGCATGGTAATAATAATTTTAAACATTTTCATTGTATTATTTCATAGCAAGTACTGTTCTTGGGCATGAACTATGATATATTGGACATGTAGTGAGTAAACTTGTAAACCATATTCGAGCATGAAGACTTTAGCATCGTCGATTTGCTTCATTTCTGGAAGATGCAGAATGTGAATTTATCGGTCAACCATATTATACAAAAGTTCAATGGATTTCGAGTCATAAAGGGTTAAAACGATGTTTTAATTTTCTGGGAGAAATCATTATTTTTTGGAAACAAAGAAAAAATTATGAATGTGCTGAATTAAATATGAGAAAATATGAAAAAAGAAAAAGATACTGAATTAAAAGATGAGAAGAGATGAATGAAAAAAATGCTGAAATAAAAGTTGAAGTATTATCAATTGAGGAAACCCTTGACTTTCTAAGTTGATCTTACAGGTCAACTTAACTTAAGCTCCAATGTAAAAATCCTTTTGTTACAATGCTATTTGATATTAGCGATTTCAAACAAAAAATATTACAGACAATCTATTACAAACAGAAAGAGAAAACATCTCAGTTCGAAAGCTTTCAAAATCTATTGATTAAATCACTTAAATTAAAATTTACAGAATATTTTCACCAAACTTGATCAAAATGGAGTTCGATCGAATATTTTCTAAATTTTAAAAATTTTGAATTACAATTTTATTTCTTAACTTCACCTCTATCTATCGATATTGAAATTGTTGATGAAAAATTACAAATGGAATTAATTTGAATCTATTGGGATTCTTTGCTGAAGCAAAAATGTTTGGTGTGTGTGTGTGGTTGAAACTCTAGATTTTTATACATATCCATCTGTAGATCAGTTTCTTAAAATGTTATTATTTGTTATGCGTATAATGAATGGCTATGTTTGGAAGCATTTATTTCTGCGATAAACTTTTTTCTTTAAGCAAAAATAACAGAAATTCTGAAAGTTCAAGATTATATGATAAACATTTATCCTCCTTTTTTTTTATAAATTGCATCAGCTCAATATGTTCAACCAAGTTTTGATGACTTACGTTGAGAGAAAACAAACAATGTTAAATATCTTCTAAAATAAATATTAAATTGTATTTCGTATCATGACTTTTATTTTTTTATAAAACAAGCTAAAACATGTTTATTTAAAAAAAATAAAAGGAGATATTAAGTTATTATGTATGTGTAATATAATACATTGAGTTTTATAATTAAAAATATAATCATTCTAAGAATTCTGTTTCTTTAATTTTTTGAACATTGAAAACATGCGGCCCTCAACTTAATATAAAGTAGTTCCTGTGGCCCGTGATATCAAATGAGTTTGACATGCCTGGGTTAGAGGCTCATTATTTTCCACCAGGCTCTTTAAACTGCATTATATATTTTCTACATTTAAAGAGATTTTTTTTTTAACTCAAAAAATATTTTATTAAAAGTAACTTAATATCGAACCTGTATCTATTGTATTCACTTCTTAAAGTGAATACTACTCGCATAACAAAAATATTTTTGAAAAAGTTCAAAGAATCCTTAAAATTGTACTATGACAAGGTACTGGTTCAGTACTTACCACGTCAAATAGTACTGCAAGGAGTAAATTGGATAAGTAACTGAAATGTCCAGGCCCCAAACATCACAAATAGAATCTTAACACATTGCAGACCATTCCTATAATGAACGCTTTAAATTCTACTCATTTCTAGACACAAGTCCAACACGTCATTGTTTAAATTCTCTCTAATTCCATCTGTCGCGGTAAGAGTTAATTGTTTTTTTTTTTTTTCAAGGATGGACACGCGCTCGTCTAAGACCGAATCTTCTCAACGCCTCTATATATATTTAATGTGTGGGTGTACTACCCTATTACTTCCTAAGATCTGGCTATTGTTTCCGACAGAATTGTCATTGAATTCTTTGAAATGTGTTACGTATAGTAATAGTTACTCTTCTTAATTATACTAATCTTTCATCTTCATCTGACTAAATGTTCTCGGTTTTTCATTACTTAGTAATTAGTTCACTCACAAAATGACGGAGTAGAACCGTAAAAGGACAAATTCTGCTTACAGTAATCAAACAATGTTATTCAATTTAGGCTTACATTTCACAAAAAGGGTTTGATTATAAGTCATATTTGAGAAGCACTAATCCTTATTTTTTAACACAAAAGTTACTTAAATTCTTTTTGATCTCAAGAATTCATTCGGTTAAAGTAAGATTTTCTTTATTTTGATTTTTAAAACTAATGTTATTTTAAGCCGATATGGGATATATATCTATATCCTTTTTTACTGCGGAATTACGTTTGCAAGAAGAAGGTTATATTATGGAAATAATGTCTATGTAATAAAAAAGCTAACGCTATCATTTAAGACAAATCGTAGCAACCTTAGAGGCGGATCCAAGAAATTAATTATTCCATCCGTATAAATATGACAGTTGGAGAAAAAGTAACCAGTACCTTAAGTATAAAATGTGAGCAAATTACCACAAAATAATCCTTTATATCGACCGGTAACAGCAAAGCTTTCAAATGCAAATAAGTAATCCTCAAGAGCAGTAGAATACTCAAATTGAAATGGCCCATATTTTATCGGAAAGTATAAATTGATTTAGAAAATCATAAAGAGTTTCTATTCTGAGTATTGATGTGTATAGAACGAAGAACACTTTCATATTGCAAGTGCTGACATGCTACTGCAATCAGAAATTTTATTGATACGTAATGTGTGTGAAAAGTATATTATTTTTTCTTTTTCATAATGTTCCGCTGATGTTAGTACTAGTCGAGGGTCATTTTATACCAAATAGTGACGTTCAACATTTTTGCTATTGTCTTTTTTCACCATCTGTCATAGTTTCGATATAAAATTCGTTAACTTCCAAGATTCGCTACCAGTAGTGTTGTAATAAGTCTCGGATAACAGTATATGGTTCCTTTACTGTAAGTAGATATTACTTCTACAACTCTACCTTTTTCCAATGAAATGTAGTTACAGTGCAAAATAAAAGTAATACACTCCTTATAATATCAAATATAAAAATGAAAAATTAAATAACCGAAGTATATAATAGGAAACGAAATTTAAGCTACAGACAGTCAAAGCAAAAAGAGTGGATATATATTTTCTTAATGATTTCAACATTATGAACTTATAGCCTTCTAAAACAAAGATGCTACGTTGCTTTACAATACTAAAAATTAAGAACTTTTTGAATTTCAATTTTGATTTAAATATAACATACGCTGTTAAAGGAACAAACAGCAGCATATGTAACTGGAGTTTTAATTCAGAAAGTAATACACAGAAGAAGAATATTAAAATAAGTTGAAGAATGATTTTGACTCAGATAAACGGAAAAAAAAACTTTACTTAAAAAAAGACTATGAAACTATTATTCATATAATCTGATATAAAGTGCAGTGAAGGGTTAAATGTTATAGATCTCATAATTATTGCTCGATATTTTAAGAACAAGAAAACAAATTACTTCAAGGTCCTTTAACACTATATTTTATGCACCATTAAGTAAATGCCCTATTTTCTCTGAGTGTTTTTTAAGCACTGAATTTAAGAATTTACTCAAGATAGCAAGGAATAATCGAATTGCTATTCAGAGCATGTAATAACTGTTCGGAGACTAGTTGGGAGGAATTAAAACCCACAATTGTCATTAAAAAAAGGACATTGAAAAATATACATAGTGCAAAGACTTTTCTGTTTCTGAACATACTTATAATGGGACAAAAATCTTTTTTAGTTTTTTACTACTTTTTTTTAGTAGCATTTTCTTACAGATGATACCTACTGATATATACAGTAATATCTCGACTTACGCGAACCCGGAGTTACGCGATTTTAAAATCTCGTCTCGATTCGTCTATTTTTGATGTGTATCATCTTTCCTCTCGGTTGCCGGATATTAGTAGGAGTGATTTCGTGAAAAGGGACGGAAATGTGTAACAGGAAGTCGGGGAAGTGCGCACTATTTGATTTGACCAATCAGCGCGCTTCGTGCATCGGGGTCCAACTCTAGTAGCCATTAGGCCACCAGCCTTTTTTATATTGTTAAATTTAGCATTTCAAAAGATTCGAATTCAAAAACTCGGTTTCATTTTCTTGACTCTATATCACTTCGCATATACCAGCAAGTCTTATTAGACTTCCTCCAGGATAAACTTGCGATTCTTACGCTCAATTGTTAAAGTCTGAGGGCTCGTTATGTATGAAATCTGAGGACAGTGCCGTATACATTTCTCCGAATCACACGGTTCAAAATATTAAAGATTTCATGCTTTTTGTACTTTTACCATATACCGAAGGTGATTTTAATGTTAACTTCAGGTTTGCCAGAAGCTGAGCCGCTCATAGCTGTTTTGAATGATGAATTCAAGCTCGAAATGAACACAAATCGAAATGTTTCGACAACTAACAGTGGTATAGTTATTAACGCTGTTTTTCAACGGTTTTTAAATACTTTGAAATCACAAGTATATGTGTCATATTTAAGTTATAAGCTTATTGTCTCCACTCTTCCCCAAATTGAACAAGAATAATTATTTTTGATAAAAAATTGCATTACTCCTTGCGTTAATTAAATAAAATTTTCATTAAAGATATAATTATTCGATAGAAAATTATTTCTAATCATATACCCGATTCATTTTTTTCAGGATTTAAGTTACTATCGCGTATTTACCACGATAACATGTCGGAAGTTACACATCATATGCGATTACTGTAAGACTCGGTTAATTTTTTCTTCTTCTTTTTCGTCACAGAAACTCAGACGGAATTAGTGCTAGAGCCTGATGAAATCGGTAATGTGATTGGAGAAGTTGTTGATCTTGCCAGGCAAACAAATTTAGAAGTGGATAGTGAAAACATTTAAAAAATGCTAGATTCCCACAATCAGGAGCTGGCGATTAATGAGCTCATAGAAATGCATGAGCAAGATTTTTCCCCAAATTATTATTTTCTTTCGTCTCTGGCCCCAATTAAAAATAATTTATATGTATTTCTATGTGAAATTATACCTTCAGTCCTACCTATCACGTATTACTGTATTGTAAATCCATCACAAAAATATATTTTAAACAGAATACTGTTCAGCCAAATTATTACGTATAATGAAGTTTTTGAATTTGCGCAATGCGAAGAGATTCAAACAAGTAATAAATTATCTGACTTCAAATAATCTCTCTCTTTCATTAAAGGTACCCGTAACAACACACAATTCTGCAATATTTAAAATAGATAACCTGAAACTCTTATTCATTCATTCATTAAAAAAAACCCGTCTGAAAATAGTCTTGAAGGAATTTAAAATCCATATCATACTTCAGATATGATGCATGTTGTAGATGTATAAATTCATCCTTTTATCCCAGCCTGCAAAATCATCTCTCTTTTCTAGAGCAAGTTCCCTGAAAGCCATTATTTTTGCAAGTGTGAATACGATTTTGTCAAAGTGAAACCCTGGTTCTTGAACGAAGCCACTGTTTTGAACAGAAAAATATAAGAACCTTATATTGTACATGCCAAAGGTAAATGGCCTACTTGTCAGTCTTCCAAGACAGGTAACATCTACCTCCTATATGATGAAGTTTATTTTTTTATGAGTTTTATTTACTCGAGTATTTTGACACGCTCATTCATAGTATTCATAGTAGTTCATGAATGGATTTCTTTTTTTGGATGAATTCTCGTTATTTATATATCCTAGAAGTACATACAAATACACCATAATTCCACAATTATGACAGTTTTAGTTCTTAGATGCTTATTCCAAACGTAAGAACTTGTCGAGTGTGAATCGATTTTCATATGCAAAAGGCATTACAATGGATAAATCATATTGTAAGGCGTTCAGGAAGTTGACGTAGAATCGTGCGATGTTCAGCATTTGCATTAAACTCTTTCACAAAACAAAAACGTAATAAAAAAAAATATTGCATTTTCTATATTCTTTTAAAATTTTGTCAGATGAACAGAATTTTGCAGATACAAAGACGTAATCTACAGTACAAAATTATTTTAATTTTTTATCTTAAAAGAAATATTTTTTTCCTTTCGAGATTTTTTTCTTTAAAAAATAATAATCAAATGGGGAAATAAATCAAATGATTCCAAACGCTAATATATATATATATATATATATATATATATATATATATATATATATATATATATATATATATATATATATATAGCAAATGCTAAGAATCTTTTATATAATCCTGAAATAATTTTATTCTACGACAAAAATGAAGATTTGCAATACCAAAAATCAACACAGATTCGACCATGATTTTTAATCACCCTCAAAGAATCAATATTATTTTTTGATAAGAAAGATCGTACATACTAAATAGAATTTATATGTTTGTCCAATGATAATAATTTTTTTCCTTAATATAAAATTTAGAAAATTGAGCTTTTATCTACAGACTTACATTCTTCATGTCGAAAAAAAATGCATACAATGTAAACATAGTGAAATGAAAAGTAATTTGTTCAAAAGCAGCTGGGTTATTTTTCGTCATGATGATCCTACATCAACAACAGAGAGATTCCTCCTAAACAAACAATTTCAAATATAAATATTCATAAAATGCTTCTCTCATTATTAAGATCTTTCAAAGAATTTTATGAAATGAATATCATAATCTAATACTAATGATCTAATACGAAAGTGTCAAACTCAAAGGCTAACTTAACTTAGGCCAAGCAAACAAGGCTCAACTTGAGGTGGACCACAAAAAAAAATATAATAAACATATATAAAAGAACAAGAAAAATTTAATGTTTTCGTCCTGACACTTGACATCTCTTTTCTGCTACAATCTTTCCTATTTTGCGAGAAATTTTGATATTTTATAATATATTATTGTGTACCAATATACTGACCGGACCGCAAAAACGCTCGTTGCGGACCGTGAGTTTGACACCCCTGATCTAATACGTCAAATACATAACTGAATATTATGCTTCAAGTGTTTACTGACGATTAGGTGACCTAACAATATTGAGCTTTAAAGATGGAGTGCCTTACAATCGAAGGATCATTTAATAACAAAGTAAATAAAATTCTGTCTTTTAGGGTTAATAATAAGGTGACCAGTCGTCCTCTTTTAAAGGTTCTGTCCTTCCTCGAAAAGTGTTCTCCTTTTCAATGTTTTAAAAGTAATCTGTTAATCTCTGTATTCAGAGATGCCAGGTCGAACTGTTACGCGTCATGTGCCGGTATGGTATAAATTATCGGAGATATTAATGTATTTTGAACATAATCAGACATCTATTTTCTACATCAAAAGACTGATGATGAACATATTTCGGCGACAGGAGTTAGTCTTATTTTGAAAAATTTGTCCTTCAATAAAAATCACGATTTGAAGAAAAATTCATTCCTTTAATAATAAAAAGAAAATTGTCAAACTTAGTAGAGTCAATCCAGGCATGTAGGAAAAGTTTACTAATGAAATGCAGTATTTTTACCAAACATGCTTCCAATATGTCCAAGTAAATATCACAGGAAATAACAGTTTCCAATGCTTTGACTTCGTCGCAAGTAAATCAGGCAGATAGAGAAAATTGCCTAATCTAGGCCGTGGGTAGCCTAGTGGTTAGAGCATCGGACTCCAGACCTGAGGGCCTGGGTTCGATGCCCGATGCCACTAAATACCACCGAGTATAGACGGAGTACGTGCTCGTTAAATCAGTGGGTCCGAAAGTCTTGTGGGCGGTCGCAGCGGAAACCACGAGTGCAGGGGGCTGGAGAATATTTCCCTCCCCTTCAGCTCCATGCCAAAATTGTGGAGGTGGAGATAGGTGGTGCCGCCATCTATCGTTAAGAAGTCCAACCTGTCTCACAGGCAATGGCAACTTTCATTCCTTCCCTGCGGGAAGGATACGACAACAACAGAGAAAATTGTGTTGAGTTTTTATCGAAAGAAATGCCTGATATTAAAGTCAATGACAATTGTCTGTTTGAAGAAATTAGAAGATTGAATGTATATTTAAATTCTAATAAATTAGAACAAAGGGAAAATAATATAATAAATTAGAACAAATGTGTTGAAATAAATAAAATATGGGTGGAAATATTTAACCGTTTCAAATATTTCATATGAAAACTTAGCAATTCTTGTTGAATTTACGTTGTGCTGCCCTGGAACTAATGCAGCAGTTTTCTAATGGTAATGATTTTTGGACTAGTTAGAAATCAAGATTGTTGATACTTTAAATCTGTAGCACTTATCGTAAAGTTCAATATGAAGGATATTTCTTGCTATGAAATTTCCGATATATTAGAAAATGATATGTTAATAAAAAAAAATTCATTCAATGTGGAAAAATACTCATTTTAGTAAATAATTAAAAGAGGTATAAGCGCTATTAGGGCATTTTTTATTGAAATTAGTAAAATGTAATTCTTTCTTAAATTTTTCGTCCTCCTTTTCATAGTAAAAAATTGGTCACCTTATCAATAAGCACGTCTAGCATGATCTTGTTACAGCCCTGATTATAATTTAAAGAGATTCGCATAAATGTAAACAGTCTCAAAGAATTTTCATAAGCAATCACAAAATAAATTGCTACAGATATAAATCAATACCACAACCGGTGTTTATCAAGAATCAATCGATAGAAGCAAAATTCATATTCATTAGAACTGAGCATTCGTTTTTAAACTGTATGTCAACTATATCGTTATCTAAGGTGAGATTACTTTACATTCATTAAATCAATTTCATGGTTTTAAAATATTTTTAGACCAGCTTAGTTTTTTCTCATCATAGATTAAATTTAATTCTTTTCGCAAACTATTAAAAAAGGTGTTGATATATAGAGAAGGTTAGTAACTACCACATGAATCCCTCCGAAAATGCAAATGAAAAAAAAAATGTTGAAAGAAAAGTGATTACCGACAATTTTCTTTTCTCAGCGTCGACTTATATGATTGTTGCTAGAAAACATATAAAAGAACATAATGTTCATGCACACAATATTTTTGAAAAAATATTTCACAAGGGATGTTATAAAGACATTCTGGAAACCCCCCCTTTTCTTTGTAGCTGTGGCAGTCGGGTAACAAGGACAGGGTCTCGAACTCGCGGCCGACGTTGTCGAGTCACGGTTTCGAGCTCTGGTGTCATAAGATCCATCGTGAAGAGAAGTTAATGCACGTTAAATCTCTCTCTCTCTCTGTTACGGTTCAGAAATCATCAAGTTAGTACAGTGTGGAAGTTTTTAAAGTAGGGTGCCAGTTCAGGAGACGTCCTCGTCACTTCAACAAATCCAAAATTACGACGTAGCCGCACGTAACTCAAAAGTGTGACGTAAATAAAGATTCAAATCAAAACCCTCTTTTCTTAGAAATGTAACAAATACAAAAAGCTCGGAAAAAATGTATATTCAATTCTATTTTGAACTTAAAAGGGTAACCCTTTTTAGACGAACATTTCTATTTAATGAGTTATATACCTCCTCCCAAAATTCCATTCAAATAGTAATTTTTTAAAACATAATGAACAATAAGTTATAATTTGAAATATACAGCTGATAATAACGTTAAATAAAGTTTTGAAAAAATTATATAAAATATAATAATAAATGTGTTACAAGAAGTAGACAATTTAATAAAATAAAATTTCCAAATCACGTAGCACTTGGAAATCACAAATTAAATTCAATGTTAAGCCGTAAAAAGAAAAATAATGTACAAGTAATAAATATGGTAAGCAGATTTAAGATATTTATAAAAAAATTTTACCTTATGTTTGTAGAAAAGAGCACCTCCATTCACTGATGTTAATGTTAGAAATCTTCAAGTTCCAACAAAGTGTTCTGGTTTCCAGATTAAAATCTAGCATTCTTGCCGAAAACCCAATTTTCTATATATATTGACTGGAGACAGAACAGAAATTCTCGTCCTAAGAAAAAATACAATGCAATAAATATAAGTATAAAATAAACAATAAATTTTAATGCAAAAATCCAAGTATTTTTTTAAAAAATTAGATATTCTTAAATGTAAACCTCTTAAAATACGTTTATATTAATTTGAAAATCTTAATATGTCTATATTGAAACCTATTAATGAATAAACATTAGTAGTAAAAATACAAACACATATTGAACATCAGTGTGGATTGACTCTACATAAACCTCTTACGTATTTTTATCTCAATATTTAACTATTGATTCATTTACGGCATGTATACAGTAAAAAGCTACTTTTTAAAAGTTAGACGACTAAAACAGTCGTTTAAAAACTGCCTCATTTTTTAGCAGAACAAATTTATTTCACTCAGATCTATCGCCTGATTTTAGAAATGCAAGTAAAGTAGTTCAGTAAAGTATAATATTCCCAAACTAATTAGTTTAGAGGCTAATTTTTATCAAAACATTTTCTTGCAGTAAACTATAGTAATTAATATTACAAATATATAACTCCAGGTTGTGTATATGTAAAAATACATCAAATAAAACTAAAATCCAGTTCAAAGAAAAATAGAAGAATGCGTATAGAATGATATATAATAAAAATTAAGCTATTTTGAAAAGTTTTTGAAATACTGCTTCTGTTTAAAGTGTTCAAATTATGACTGATTTAGAACAACATGCATGAAAAACTACATTTTTTTTAAAAATATTGTGGATGATCTACAATGACGAAATCATCTGCTGCGTTTGAGTTACAGAAGACGATGTAAAATTTTTGTATAAGATGTTATGACACAACTACATTCTGTCTAAGAAATAAGCAACAAACAGAAAAATGTTAATAAAATGAAAATTCATTGAAATTCAAAGAAATTTTCACAGAGCAGAAGAAGTAGCAATGCAGCGCAAAATAGTAGAGGAAAACAACTATTAGTTTTCAAATAAGCAGTTTAAAACAATAACGCACCTTACGTGTGCAAATTAAAATATTTAGTTACTAATTTACATTTATCTGTAGAGCATGTGACTAACTCTAATGGTGATGTAGGTTTGTCAGCGACGATTCATATCTGCAAGCAGGTCATCAATCAAATATAGTGGAATCTACGCCCTTTCTCAAAAAAGACATATTGTCAAGTCATTAAGGTTTCGGGGAGGATTGCACAGAACAGAATGATGTCCCCCGAGTAAGCCCCAAACAAAGAAGAAATCATTAAGAATTATTATTAAGAATTCAAGTCAGGTGAACGTGCTGGCCATTCTAACGGATGCAGTGTTTCACGTTCCACGTATTGGTTGACAACGCGAGCTCTTTATACTCGTGTGTTGTCGTCGATAAACATGGCATTAGAACCTATGGCTGCCAGATATCGACGAACTTATGGGTCGAGGATTACATCCCGAAAAATAACTGCTGTCAGTGAATCGGGATGAAAGACGTGAAGACATGCTTGGCTTCTTACTGATATCCTTGCCCAAACCATGACACCAGTACGACTGTAAATGTATCTTTCAGTGATATTGTGAATTTTAAATCATGTTTCTGAGATTCTCCAAATACGTATCCATCGGGAATCGTTGTTTATACAAAATCGGGACTCCTCGTTGAATAATATATTGATTCATTAATGTGGTGTTCAATCTATGTGATCTAGAGCCTACTGTAGCCGAGCTCTTTTGTGAAACGTCAATGGTGTCCGAACTGATACTCATCTGGAATACAGATGACTTTCATGCATTCCTTTATAAACAGTTTGTCAGGATATCACTATTTCTGATGAATCGAAGAATGTTGACGGGTTGAGCTCGTCCGATAATACCAAACTTGCAGACACAGATAACGTGAGCGGTTGTAATCTTTGGACATCCACTACCAGGTCTTCGTGACACTGTATGGTCTTTATAATAGCGATTTCACAAGCGGCTGATGATCAAACGGTTGACATTTAAAGCCACGGAAATGTCCGGCTATCGTTCCCCATTATGGATCCATCCCATTGTATACCACAGCTGTGTTTTCACTCAAATGTTATCAGCGATTTATTTTCAGAAATCTAGAATCAAGAAATGAGCATCAAATAAACGTAAGATCCAAAACAACGAATGAGATAGCAACTGCTGAAATGAACCTGCTTTTATATTTATCACATTACACAGCCCTATGAGTGTGTATGCAAATATTTTACTGTGGACCTGCTTTCGTATTTCACTTCATAGTACATGAGCAAATTTTGTTGCTGTAATATTCTTTACGAGTTATGCTACTTCTAGTGTTAGTTGAGAGAATAGGCGTATATATAGCTCTTCATTTATAATATATACTTTATTACTTCTCCTACTGAAGGTATTTACAGATAAAAATACATTTTTAAACACTCATTGTTACTTGAACAGTTAAATGTAATAAACTCAATTTATACGATCTCAGTGTAACATTCTTACATTTAAAAATAGATAATTCAAAAGAAAAAGGTTGTAATTTTTCCCGGTTGCCCGTTAAGATCAGATTTCTTACTTAAGAGCTTCAAAGAATCCATCTCAGATTTTACTCTCGACCGTTTACTTAAAGTATCTATTGTTCTTTTAAGTTTTCTCCAAACGTTTTCAGAAAATTATGGGTTTCCTTGAATCAAAAGGGAGTCATTTGGTTTTTATGGGACTAATACACAGTTTCAAAGAAACTCAAAAACCGTGAGAGAATCATCTTTCTTGACTTCAAAATGGTATCATACAAATACTTCTGAAAACATGTCCCTCAGACTAATTTATAAATGAATATGCCGAGAGTATAAAATGTAAAATTTAATCACACAATGCAGGTTGAAAATAACATTGTGCTCTTAAATGAGGATCGAAATTTCGATTAAAATGCTATAAATTGCATAATATTTAAATTTAAAAATATAGGATTGAAATACATATGTTATAGCTCATATATGTACAAAGAGATTTCAATTCGACTTTTCAAAGTTTTGTGTAACACTCTTTAAATTTAACAAATCTAAATAGCAGGCAAATGTGTAAGATAACGAATGCAGTAAACTTTCTGGTTTCTAGTCCAACTGCTATTTTATGACAGATTTTTGAAATTTTATTACGTCTAAAAACGTTGAAATCTTTCAAATGTGTTGCAACTTTAGAATGCAAAAATTTTTATCCTTTTGTGTGTTTAACTTAAAAAATGACTTTTAAATAACTTAGTTGATAAAATCATTTCCATAGTTTTAAAAACATTTCAATAAAAAAAAAGTATTGTTCTACTACTTATCAAGAAAACATGGTAATGGAATATCATATATATTTGTGTGTGAGTGAAATTTTTTCAAAAATTTCCCGTAAATCAAAATGCTCAAAATGAAAACTTTCGTAAGATTACGATTGTAATTAAACTTATGTCATTTTATTAGTATTAACTAAGTTAAAAAATACACGCGTATTTTCAAAACTCTTTGACTACATCTAGAGATAAAATAGCCTTGGGGGGGGGGGGACAAATTAATAAGAACAAAAAAAAAAAAAAAAAAAGCACTTTTCAGCCGATTTTAGAATTAATAATTTTTCAATTATTTAACGCATTGCATATATAAAGACAATAAGAAAATAAACGCATTTGCTACTCACATTTTTTTCTCTATACGAATGTTGCCACTTAGAGGTACTAATTTTAAAAAAAAGAGGAACTTTAACACTATCCTCAAGGTTAAATCAATTTGCTATCGTGTTACAACTTCTTGCTCAATTTTGCAATAAATAGTAACGGTTTATTAGATAAATTAAATACACACACATACAATATATATATATAATAATTAATAATACACACACACACAAATATTTTAAATTGTTAAAATTCTAACTTAATGCTAAACAATAAGTGCAAATATAGCAATATTATTTGGCAAGATGCAATATATAAATTGCATACAATCAAAATAATCTAATTTTAATTAATTCTAAATTGAAAAAATTACTAAAAAAATTTTAGTTATTCAAAAATTATTGAAGAAAATAAATATTCCACTATTTTTAGTGATGTATAAAAAAAATTTTTAACGATTTTTTTTCGAAAAGGGAAAACATCTCAGACAGAAATCGCATGAAATTTAAAAAAATACAATATTTTTATAAAGTATTGTGTATCACAAAAAACGAAATGCAATGTTTTGAAGGCAATACCTCGCACTTTTTTTTTACACTCCCTGGAATCAGCGAATACTTTAAAAGTTACACTCACATATTTAACTAATCATATTTCAGAGAAATATCTTTTTTTAAACAGTAAATACGACAAAAATGCCTTAATATATGAACATCGACATACTAACCAATAATTAGACATCAATGATTTGAACATCAAATAAATGGAGTTCATTTTTTAAAACTTTCATTTTCATTTTCCTGACTTGTTTAAAAGTCACAGCTTTAGTCAGAACGTTAAGAATTGAATTGTACTTATTGCATTTTGAGGGTAAAAAATAAATAATAAATAAATTTAATCCAAATTAATTAAAATAGATGTGAAAGAATATATATGCACTCTTTAAACTTCTCAAGTAAATATTGGAATAAAGATCTCATTAAAATAAGAAACCTGGACGCACGCCTTAAAATAATGTATATTTGAGGCATCTTTTGAAAAGAAACGTTCAACTTTTCCGCCTCAAACTAGAGGGAAAAAATTAGGCAACACAAATTTGAAACAAACGTAAGATAATGTTGCCTATGAGAATTATATATAGTGATACATTCCAAAAGGACAGTAATATGATGCAGTGCCGATTTAAGCTCAATTCAGGCCCTGGGTGCAGAGGATCTACGCGCCCCCTTGGCACTGGCGGATCGAAATTTATAACCAGAAAATCTGGTAAGTCAAGCTTATCCGGGTTCTTTCGAACCCTTCTGGGCCCCTGGGAGCCCGCCCCAAAAGCCCAATGGATACACCGGCACTGATATGATGCAACTCCTCATAATTATTTCCCTTACGGCACAGGTTGAAAAAGATTCAAATTATTTATATTATGAGGAGCCAGAAATTTACTATGCAAGTGAATATTAAAGTTTTCTAATTTATCTGTTTGATAAAAATGATATTTCTTTTTTTCCCCCACTCGCTCGTAAAAGACTCATTTAATTCAAATTCAACTTTTTTAATTCTGATGTGTGCGTGTGTCTAATTTTAAATTCATCTTACTTTTAACGCGTGTTGATAAACAACATTAATTTGTTAAGAGAGGACGCTATGAAACAGGATGGAAAACAAATAATGCAATCACTGGAATCCAAAAATATGAGATGCATACAGGAAACAGGGTCTCCAAGGGGAAAAAAATCTAACGGTTCCTTAGTCGACGAAGCCCTTAGGCTTTGTCAAATTATCTTAATGAGTAATATGACCCTGGATATGAGTAACCGGCGAGTCTTCCAAATTTTTTTTTAAAAAATTACCCATGAACCGTTTCAAGGTCAGTTTTGTGGTCACACGTGTAAAAAAAAAAATGTAAATGAGATGCGTAAGTTTACATGCAGTTCACTAAGCGGCTTTCTCACAACCAATCACAATCATGAACGCAAAAATAGGATGAAAATACCGCGTGAATAAAATAAGATCTAAATACAAAAATTTAGTCAAAAGAAGACATTGTTAAATTTAACAGAGAAATACTAGCATCGAAATTATTCACCAGGATAGTATAATGATAATTGTAAGTCATATATATTACAGTTTAAAATCTCAAAATCTCATGAAATTTAAAAGCATCACTTTAAATAATACATTGACACGCGCCTATCACCCATTTGGAGTGCTATAAAAGTTTGGAGAGAGTAGCTTTGGATTCGTTCTCGTCCCTTGACCGAGGACTTTCGGCGACGTTCCTCGTAACTTTACGAGGAACGTCGCCGAAAGTCCTTGCTTTTCCTTAAAATGCGAATAAAGAACACGAAATCACATTATGCACGTTAAGAATTATATAAGACCGGCTTGAGAACCCATAGCATTCTGAAAAAAAAAAAGAATTTTATGGATGATTTTTGATATTAAACTAGGGTATCATCAAAACAATAAAAAATTCCCTAGAAATTAGGCGAGTGGAATTTAATGGAAGGAAAACAGTTTAACAGAAACCACTGAAAAGTGAAATCAGACGAGACATTAGTACATTAGGGTGCATAAGTATGTTTATTATAGCTTAGTATATCTTTTATAATAAGTAAAGCAAAGTAAAAACAGAATCTACATGAATAAAATTAACTTCATAATTCTACTTTATTCAAAAGAAACATTGTTAAATTACAGAGAAATACTAGCATCGAAATTATTCACCAGGATAGTATAATGAAATAAATTGTAAGTCGATTAACTTATGAATTATTACAGTAAAACTCAAAATTATAAAAAAAACAAAAAAAAAACACAAAAAAAAAAAATAGGATGTTTTGAGAATTAAACTTAGAAACGTGGAAAGGTTCTAAAAAAAAAAAAAAAAAAAAAAAAAAAAAAAAAAAAAAAAAAAAAAAAAAAAAAAAAACATCAAAACAATAAAAAATTCCCTAGAAATTAGGCGAGTGGAATTTAATGGAAGGAAAACAGTTTAACAGAAACCACTGAAAAGTGAAATCAGACGAGACATTAGTACATTAGGGTGCATAAGTATGTTTATGTATATGCTTAGTATATCTTTTTATAATAAGTAATATGCAAAGTAGAAAACTAGAATCTACATGAATAAATTAACCTTCCATGAATTTTCTCTACTGTTATTGCAGAAAATGATACAATATCAGGATGCTAAAGGCTGATTCGGTACAGAATCAACAACGTTATACATTTTAATTGCATTACGTGTACTTAGGTAATTCAACTTGTAACGGATCTATCTGTGAACCTTGGAGTAAAAAAAAAATTATTCTTTTTTAATTGCATATTCTATTGAAAAACTTTCTCCCGAGAAAGAAGACTTTATTTATTCAAATGAGTTGTTGTCTATTTAAGCGTTGACATTTAGGTACGCGATGTTAGTCGACGGATAGTCACTGGATGGTCGATTATTGATAATTGAAGAATAAGTGATAAAATTGAGCTTAAGATTTACGACAGAAGGTCGTACAATTAAGAGAGCTAATTACCGTGAATTTTAGCGTAGAAGTCTAGAGTGCTTCAAGAGTAAGTGGGGTAAATTATATTTATATATTATGTAGCTTTAAGCCGTGCGATTGTTCTTCAAATTAGTTACTAAGTGCATTTCCTACCTTTAGTTGTGTGGATTAGGTCAAAGGGAGAAATAAATTTGAATTAAAAAAAAACTTGCCATGGCTGATCTTTACTCGAACTCCCAAACACCAACAACCGCTTGTCGGTAGTTACAAACTAAATGGGGATACAGGTAAGCTATATCGTGCGTTCCAATTTTTCTAAAATATTAAGATAAAAGCATTTTTAATATCCATCTGGTTTCCCAAAATCCTAAATAAAATTAAATAAAATTCAGGAGAGTAACAAAAAGTAAAAGTATTTTAAACATTTCTTCATAGATCAGAGATCCTTATTATAATTAACTGAATCCTAATGGAAATTGATATCAACATAATTTTGAAGGAAAAGTCACTCAATGAATGTATGTCGTAACCAAAATTACATGTAACCCAATAGAGCCTTGGCAACTTTCCAAAACGTATAATACTTAATAAACGCATTCGGGAAATGCACATTGAAAATCTTACTCAGCCTTAAGGTTGTCTTCACCAAATGTTCGAGAGCCTCAACTAAACGCAAAACACACTTTCAGACAGAAAAATTTCTCAATTTTCATGAAAACTTGCAACATTGTAATTCATACATCTGTTTATATTATAATGTTTTTAAAATTTCAAAATATTCTATAGATAATTATTTATACCTTTAAAACAGGAGTGGGCAGACTTTTTCAGGGTGCGGGCTACTTCTAATACTTTCAAGAAGTTGCGGTCCACCTAGTGTTAGTGGCGCACACAAGGGTGGGGAAGAGATCCACGGGTCCGGACCCTCCCTCATAACCCTTCATTTTTTCCCCGATTCATTATAGTCCCTTGTATATAGTATGTCAAATGTAATTAAGTATTTGATGTTAGTAATTTTTTATTTATTAATGTTAATTACTTACTGAGTAATTTATTTTGTGCCGTTTTTTGTTCCCGATAAAATAAAAAAAATGTGTGTTGGCTGCGTATTAGAATATGATACGAGACTTGAAGCCCTTCCGTGTAAAAATTCTTGTGTATCAAATTCTGTTCAATGTCGTAGGTGTGGTGAGGTGAGGAAAAGGTTATTATTATAGCTTAATGATAAAAGTACGGAATATGTAGAACTCAAATTGAACTACAGAACTACAGAACTCAAATTGAAAAAAAAAATACTTTTAAAATCACGTTTAAAGCAAAACGCAAGATACAAACTTGTAATAATAACCACAAATGTGTATGTGTGTGATACCTTTGTCATGAAACAATTCAAAATACATTAAAAAAATAAAACATTTTCATCTGAAGTTAGTTTTCTTTGTTATAGTCAGTAGAAGGCTTAGGCTTTAAAACGTATAGAGACATCTCATTTAACATTACGGTAGAGGAGATAAATGCGAAGCACATTTTGTACCAAAAAAATGGGTCAACTCAGAAAAACATTAGTAGGATGAAATATGCCGCTTTCTATAGGATAATGAAGCCAGAATATAGTATTTATGCTGGAACACTTTTTTATCCGAAAAAATCTTCCAAATTTGGGTCCGATTCTTTGACATTACGCCGAAGACAGTCTTAAATATTCTGGCACACCATAAATGAGCAAAATTTTTGAACCAAGAACAGTATTATATAACTTGATTAAAGATCCCCAACAAATGGGATCCTTTTTCATTTGATAATGTCATATACTTTTTCATTCTTGGAAAAAAAAGTTCTAGATATATGTATGCAAAAACAAACTAAATAGCCTGTCGTCCAGCTGACAGTTGGTCCAGACAACGCGGCAGCTTTAATTTACAGTACATCAAATAAATAAGTCAAACTCAAAGGCTAACTTGGGCAAAAAAGCAAGGTTTAACTTTAAGTGGGCCGCAAAAACAACAACAAAAAAAAATCAATATTCATAGACACGAAAGCTTATTCAAACAGTATATTATAACAAACATATATAAAAGAACAAGAAAAATTGAATGTTTACTTCCTGACGCTTGACATCTATTCTCTTCTACTATTTCTTTCCTACTTTTATTTTAGTTATATATTTTTGTGTGCCGATATATAGTCAAACTCGTATATATATTGTCAATATCACGGAGCCCTCGAGTTTGACACCCCTACAGTACATGAAACATTTGGCACAAAAAAGTAGGCTTCTCTTTCGATAAAATACAAAGTAAAACATTTACATCTAAAGATGGCTTCACTTAAAAAACAAGATAGAAGTTTGGAACACTTTTTAAGATATAAAAATGTTTCGATATTAATATAGCCACTTAGTATGAAACATTATCTATTTATATTATTGCTTTTTTTAAATTTAGGAACACATTAATAATTTAGTTTTTTTTTATCTCTACCCTATAAAGTTGAAAAGTCATTTGCAATTTAAGTTTAACATACAAAAATGGTGCTAATTGCATTCTAATTGAAATGAGTATAATACATTTTTCAGGCAAGAATAAATCTCCGTAAAGAAGATGCTTATTTTCATTTGACTTAAATTTTCGTACATCATAAATATATAAATAGATAATAAATTGACAACACTTCCATGACTATGGAAACAACAATAGCTAGCTTGCTATTACATATATATTGTGGATGCTATATATATAATCAATAATTGATGAAGTCTCTCTAAGCTCTCTTATGCATACTAGAATACAACTGAGTAAGAAGTGATAGAGAGGGCCGATCACGATTTAGTCGACCCCTAAGACAATATTCGTCGATTGCAAGTGATGTGTAAAGATTATAGCAAAACTAAAATGCAAGGTCAAAGCACTAGATAAAGCTATTGTTACAAAGCCAATAAGCTGTTTAAAATCGACCTGGACTCTTCTGTAATTTGTCTTAGATTAACCGTATTATAAAAAGCCAATTATGCATTTTAGTGCTGTTAGCTTAAAACCGTACAGAATGCGCCACCCACTTAAAGTCGATCGCCACAACGGATTTGAATAAAAAGTCGATTTTTTTGCATACGAAAGTTGGCAGACCCTTGTATAGAGTTTTAATCTTATCTGAAATAGGATTGTTTTTAGCTTTTTTAAGCATTTTTCAAATCCCTAAGGCTTTTTTAAATATGTCTCTTTTCTTTCGAATTTTTTTTCCAAGTACCTTATAATATACTACATAAAACTGTGCAAGGGGTTTTTTTCTGCTACTGCTCTTTAATTTATTATTATTTTTTTTAAAGTTAAACTTCCAAAAATTCTCAGAAAAACATTAATTTTGATTTTGAATTTTTTTAGAAAAAGTGCTAAGCATGCTAGAGGTAATTCCATGCACAGTTTTACAAAACATACATTTCAGAACATGTATAAAAAATTTCAAACCCATACTTCAATTATCAAAAAAGCCTTAGGGTTTCGAATAACAGTATATGTACAAAAATTCAACATGGAGAAATATGAGTTTGAAGTTTTCATTCCATGAATAGTATGATATAATATTCATCGAATAGTCTGAAATTTTTATGGAATGTTAATTAGATTATTTAAAACTACTTACCATAAAAAAGTGCACAAATGTAGAACAATAAAACAGTATACTGCCATAATGAATATATAGAAAAAAAAAGAATGAAAGATCAATATTTCATAAAACTTTATCTTAAAAATTATAAAATCAAATAAATGCACACATTTCAGAGCTAATTCCATGCTCAGAACTAATGCACAACATGTACAAAAGATGTTTATGCCTTTATTTTTTTATTTCCATGATTTTAAAAGCCTTCGCATGTTAAATATTGTACACGAATAAAAGCAAAATTAAATAGCAATTTATAGGTAAAATACATTTCAGAACTGTATATGTGCATTTGCTTAAATAAATATCTTAAAATATTTTAATAACAAAAGTGTTGAATCTCACACATATGTGATGTATATATATCACCAAAAACAAATACATAAAATTGGAAGAGTTTTTCTATTCTTGCGAATTAGATTTTTAATTATCTGAGTTATCAAAATGAGATTTAGTATTTGTGCTTTGGGAGAATCCGTTTTGAAGTTTTAATTTCATTCATAATAATATCATAAAAAGCACGCACAACTTTTAAATCTTGACCAAATCCACATTTGATCTTCCCAGTAAATAATTCACAAACTAGAATTTTTGCATGAATTGCACAATTCTTTCTTAAAATGATTTATTACTGCATATGTAATGTCAATCTCATTGATGCGCATTAGAAAAATACTTAATTCATTTTCTATCAGGCTCTTTTATAGCAGATAATCTGAAATGTAGGCGTGGTAGTTGCTGTTTAGCATCAAACATTGCTCCATTACTTGATGAAAAATGCAGGTAAAGCTTTGAAATTTTGCTGGCATATTTATAAAGATTCGGGGTATCAAATAAGCCAATAAAATTTTTTTCGACAGTTTGATGATTTTTAGGGTACCATATCCCCTTAAAGTTATATGTGAAGGCGACTTTCTGTTGTAGGGGATAGTACACCATACAAATAGAAATTATTGTACACATATTCAAAGCAGTCTTGGGAGTTCAGCTAGGTCTCATCCACGTACGGAAAAATGGTCACCTGTTTTAAAGCGAATGCTGAAGTTACCACTGAACGCTATGTGATCCATGAAGAGGTACCCCCTCCCCTTTTTTTGGTCGGATTTTTAATTACAATCTAACAGTCTTTACAGACATAAGGGAACAAAGAAATTCTAAGAGTGTTTTGAGAACATACGTTACTTGTACTAATCTAAAATAACAGATTAGTACAAGTAATTAATGCTACTACAATTTGACGACAATTAAAAGCAGATAAAAACTCTTTCTTTTGAATTTTACGAAAAAAATTGGTTGTAAGGAAACAATAGAAAGATCTAATTTTACAAAGATTTTTTTTTTCAAAAGGAAAAAACAAAACAAAGACGATATTACAATATCTGTTATTGCGTGCTTTATTACGAAAAGGCAAAAGTTAATCAAACTGCATAATAAAGGAAATTAAAAAGAAAATATTACTTTAAAAATATTGATAGGAGAGTGGTTCAGATTTCCTTCCTGAAAATACTTCAAAAAACAAACATACATGAGCTCATGCGTTTTTGAACCTCGGTCAAGTGACGAGGACGACATCTGAGCTGGCACTCCACCCTCTAAACTTCCACACCATGCGATCGTGAGGGCTTTGAGCCTCTACAGACTTAATGTGCATCAGTCCTTCTGAGCCGCGGCTCTTCTACAGCACCAGGATTCGACAGAAACAACAATGCCTTCCTGTTCGCGGCCATGGCACTCGATCACCTGGGCCCATTTATATAAAACAACGTGAAGTAATATTAAATAAACAAAATAAATTACTGCACAATTAAAAGCAGAAAATATGATTTTTTTTTTTTTTTGTTCAACGATTTCAGGAGCTAAACTTACTTTATTTTTCATTGTTTCTGAGATATTTTTGAGGAATAGGACATAACCGTATAATCAAAATTTAAAAAAAAATCCACAACGAAATGAGTCATTTAAGCATTTAACGTTCACCATAAGCTACAGAAATGTCTTTCATCATTCTACTTCTTACGATTTATATCATTATTTCACACATTAAAAAAAAAAACAATAATCATTTGAGCTAACCGCATGCCAAAAGTATTAAGAATAAGAGATATCTTATTTTGTACCAGGTTTTGGAAAATTGCAAAAACAGGGTACAATTTCTTACATCTAAGTCGTTACTACGTTCGAATAATTCTGGAGTAATCGTTCAAAAATCGATTTACTTTTTAAAACTTTTCAAAACAACCGATTTAACATAAAAAGAAAACATGCGGAAAAAGCATGTCCTCAGGATAAGGAATCATCAAAAGCGGGGGGGAAAGAGGTATTATAGAGAAGACATCCTGTTACTTTCTGAGGTCATCATTCGACATCCCTGGAAAGTCACCGAAATCAACCATGAGTAGAGGCGGTGGGAAGAGTTTTCATTCTTTTCCGCCGCCCTTTTTCTTGCGTGAAAGTCTTTGCATCTCACGATCCCGAAAGGAACATAAAATGTTTTGATTCGTCAATTGGAGTACATCAACGATAGATACAAGAAACTGTTTTTTTACTGTACGCGATGGAAATAAATACACAAAAAGAAACGATAACGTTGCTTTAAAAAAACTGTTCAACAGTTTGCAAGGAATAAAAATATCAGGGAAAATAAAAGAATTTATTTTTATCCTCTTTTTTCTAAGAACTTAGAAAAAAATGTTAAGCTCCACAGCTTTCCTAAATAAAATGTTTCACTATTTGGTGTGAGTGAGATTGAGAGTAAAATAAACGTTGAACTATAAAGCAACAGGAGGGCTATTGGCGATGGACCTCGGTCAAGCGATGAGAGCGACACCTGAGATAGCACCCTCTCTTCAAATTACCACACCACACACCACGCCAACGGGTTCGCTATTTGGATACCAGGCGTTAGGGAAATATTTTAAATAAACTTTTTATGAAAATGATAATTTTTTTAAATATGGAATGTATAAATGCTATAAATATCCTCTAACCATGCTTTCTCCCCCCCCCCCATAAGTTTAATAGTAATCACATAAGCTAGCGGTTCTTCAACTTTCGATCCTCGCGGCCCCCTTTTGTGTACCAGCCTGACATCCACGGATTGCCAAGATTTTGAATACCCCTCCCTGACTCCCAACACATGTCTGAGTGATTTAAATGCAATCGTTATCATATTGGTACGCAATGAATTCAGTTCTTAATCTTTGTACGTTTTTCTAATATATAAATATTACGTTGTAATAGTGGCTCTGCAATTGCAAACAATTAAGAATTAATATTTTTGATCGAAATAAATGTTCTAGAAGAGTTTTTCATTGGGGACAGTTAAGTCATCTAGTCTAGGGTTGCACATCTTTCATTTTCTCCACGAGGTCATTCAGAGTCGGTAAAAGAGGGAAATCTTAAAGTTAGATCAGAGAACATCACGGACACCCTAGAAAAACGCTGGGTCCGCGGACCACAAGCACCATTGACATAAGCCGTTGTATAATAATTTAGTATATAAACCTATAAATATGTGTGTGTGTGTGTATGGTTTCAACTATAATATAAAATCAGTCTGTATGTGTATATTGTTGCATAACGCAAAACCATGACTGATTACCTTTGGAAACAGCGCAATTCCCCCCCCCCCAACATTTTACCAAATGCATCGAACTTTTTTACCATAGTTGATTGTAAGCTATGTGCTAGCCATTTGTTCAAATGCAGTTAAAAAAACAAGGAAAGTTGTTTACTGTTTCGTAATTTAATGAACGGTTAAATGGGCGAGCAGTGTTCTTTCCCGCAATAAGAGGCTGGGAATGATTCTGAGAAATTTCGAAAATCTCCGAACGATTACATCATCAAACTTCAAGATTAATCAGAAATCTCTTGTAGTTTTAGAAAAAGAGAGAAAAAAGCGGGCGGGCATATTTTGAAGTTTTGTACTTTAAAAACAGTCATGTTTTTAACATTTCATTTTATTCACTTAACAATATAAGTTAAATATGGAACCACTGCAATGCTTTAAAATATTTTTTAAGATTTCACAAAGAAAGACACGAGTACGAATACAATCCCTTTTCATTTATTAAAAATGGTTCCAATGCTCGTTATTCTTGCGTTTTAAAAAAATTAATGCGAAACTTTCAACATGAAGGCTAATTGTGTGTGTGATTCCTGTGGATAATCATTCCTTTGCCATCAGATTTCGTTAATGGATTAGTACTGTTAGTTAGATGACTTATTGTCTTTGATTTACCCAGGATTTATAAATTTAAGACTTAAAAAGTTTAAGGCTTGTTTGAATATTTTAATTAAAATTAAAAATGATTTAAATGAGTAAGTTTAAGAAAATCATTAAAATTCGGAGAAATTTGACTTTGTTGATTTTAGAAAATATTTCAGCATGAAACAGGCTCGTTGAATTCCTTTTTCCAGAGAATTCTTCCATTAAAATAATTAATTCCATAAACTAACATATTCCCTGTGTTTGTTAAAATACAGCTGACATGTAAAAGATTGGGAGTGAATCTCAATATGATTATTATCTTCATCCAAATACACCATTTCATATTAGTCTGATTCGCGCCTTTCAATATTATAAACTTAACTTTTCATGAAAAATCTAAATATAATTTAAAAAAGAGAGGTTTTTAAAGGTTTATTTTTCTTCAGAAACATAGATTTCGAAACCAAAACAAAAAACTTCAGAAAAGTTAAATTTTTTAAAGATCATCAAAGACGAAAAATTAAATTATTAGATAAAGAATAGATACAAAAGGAAACAATTAAAAAAGATACCATTAGTTTTTAGAAAGGAATATAAATAAGTCACAGAAAACTAAACAGATTATTTCAAAGACAATTAGTTGTAAAGTACTTTGCAATATATTAAAAAAAATATTTAGTAAAATATAGATATTTATTTAACGCAATTGAAAAATAAAAGATTTTTTTTTTTGGTCCAATAAAAAATAGCAAGAACAAACTGGGTGTAAGAGTAATCAAATAGTACTTCTTTCCACAATTATATGCTTGACTATTTCACACTTGAATTGCAAATAGTTACTAAAATCTGATGTTCCTTAGATCCGGAAATTTAAAGAATTTAAACACAAGTTTTTTAATATTAAGCTATGAAACCTTAATAAGTTCCCTTTGTATACAATACAAACACATTAAACAATTTTTAATTATTGAGCAGAAGTATGAGAAAATTATATATTTCATTCTTTGAATAAAAGAACATTTATATATATATATGCAAGCAAAGCGTACATGAATCTAATCTACTTCATATTCTTTTATTTTTATAAGAAAATAAAAAAAAAATTTCTCTCTCACATTAACCACAGTTTCAAATTTAACTGCATTTTTACGGCGATCACAATCGTTTCTTTTCATGGTAAGATTTTGCTTGAAATAACATAAGTATGAATTTGAAAAATAATTAAGAAATCAAAAGAAACGTTCAAACAGTACTTCCCACTAGGAGCTCCATTGTTATGGTCAGAACAAAAGGAAAATTCTAGAGAAAATTAATGAAGCCACATTACGATAAAGAAAAATAAAATTAAAAAACCATTCGATTTCTTTATCCATTGCAACAGCGCATTAACGCGTAACTGAACTTTTTATCAATCAGTAACATTTGTGTGTGTGTGCCATTTGATTTAAAGCTACTACTTTTCCTTTAATAATGACAAAGTTTTATAGTCAATTCCCATTCTAATCTTGCTATAGTAACAGTAATGATTAATTATGTCTAGTTGAGAGAGAGACTTTGAGGGAGTCTCTTTAAGATTTTCTAATGTTTTTACACACATAAGTCATATAGTACTAAAAATACTCAAATGATACTATTGTTTTACTGTCATTTTGTATCAACTTATGCCTTAAAGAATATTATTAAATATCATCTACAATGTAGATGATATTTGGTGAATATTATGTAATTATGAATATTAATTTGATGATATGGTGAATATTAATTTGATGATACTTGGTGAATATTATGTAGATTCTACATAATATATTCACCAAGTAAAAGCAGTATTTTAGTTCATGAGCAAAATAATTATTAATGTGTTATGTGTATTTTTAAAATGTCTCATTAACCTAATGATAAATTATTTTTTATATTTATTGATGGCTTAACGAACTCCCGCCATTTTTTCCCCTTCTTGTTAAATCATTACAGTATCTTTCTGTAGGAGTATAAGTTAAAACTTACTATTTCTATAAAATAAATATCGTAAAATCCTTCGTATAACCCACACTTAGACTTTCAAGCTGCAATTTTTAATTTTGATGTATATGTTCGCCGCATAATCTGTACCCTCTTTTTTTTACGAAGAAACCTGAAATGTACGTATGTTATGTTTTTACTCACTTTATGTTATGTTAACTCTTATGTTTTTAAGTCATTTATTCGAGACATTATCCCAGGCTTTTGAAAAAATAGTATACTTCTAGAATTGCAACTCTTTAAGTTCATAAAACAATATGTATCTTTAAAATAAACAGTACTTCGATATATGTAGAGGTTTAATTTTTTTTATGGGTTAATCTCCTTTTTTTTAAAGCTCTACTTTTTATACTCGTCGTATAACGTGCACCCGTAAATTTCGATCTGATTTTTCGTGTTAAAAATGTGCGCTATGCACCGAATTTTACGGTATTTTAAATTGCTTCATTTTAAATCAATTTAAAAAGGAAACTTTTTCTAAAATTGAATATTTTCCAAGTGTAACTTCGATACACATAAATCATTCTAGAATATATACAAAAAAAGGACATAAAAAGTGAACTTTTTTTTTTAAAAAAGGGAGGGGGGGAGGGAAAACAGCATAAAGCTTCATTGTTTTTCTCAATGGTGAAAAAAAATCTAGAAAATAAATTAGTTTCACACATGCAATTGTAATAATGAATGTAGAAAATAATAATTTACTCTTACAAAACCATGAAAAACGATTGGGATCATCAGAATTATTGGCTAACTTAAAAATAAACAAAGGAACAAGGGATGGTATATGAAATTCAAAAGGAAGGAACCTTTCTAGAATGAATGTGAGGCTTATAAAAAAACAGCTGTCCTGATTGCACTTAATTGTGCATTTTCTTTCACATAATTTCATTCATAAAATCGAAGTAGCTGCTTAAACTTTCAAGAGTTTTTCTGTTTATGAAATAAGAAAACCCTTTTATTAAAAGCAAAACAACACACAATAAAACAAAGCTAAACGTAACATTCAAATCTCCCGATGCATTAGACTTAACTGAGCTTGAATACATATTTACAACATTATTTTGTAGCCTGTTTCCCTTAGAAATAGTAACAGTGCATAAAGTAGTTATATTCAAAAATTAACCCCGATATTCAAAAATTAGAATTATAACATTAAAAAATTTGGAACCATTATACATTTTTTGTTCGGTAATTTTTTAGTTACTTTAAAATGAATTTGATTTTTGACTCAAATTTGGAATCAATAGCGTTGGCTAATTAGGAATCTAAAACTAGGCATGAATAATATAACTACGATTATACATTACTCAAATAGTATAATCATTTAATCACACAATAATTTTACAAAGTAACATAAGGATGTTAGTGTTAAACCTCTAGTTCATTATAATTGCGTTTTAAAAGTAAAATAGGAATTTTTTCATTTATTTTTATTCTGGCGGGAAAACTTGTCACTTAACCAAAATACATAATATTACCTATTCCAAAAATGAATTATTTTCACTCAGATTAATCCATTACTTCCAGTTATCAAAGCAGATGTTCAAGAACAATTGTTTAAATCATTCCACACAAAAATATCTTCATCATCGATATAACTAAATCTGAATTGATTATGAGTAGCAACTTTTTCCTTTAAGGATAATGAGAAAGGTCATACAGTACAAAATATTTCCCTTTCAAACGTTACTGCGCATAAAGATAAATGTTTTTCAACTGATCGAAAGTTTTTATTAATTTTAAATACTTGTGTACTCGGTGACCTTTTACATTTTATTCAAAATATTTTAATAAATCATTTACGTAAAAAAGAAAAGCGCTGAAATTGAAAATATAATTTTCAAAAAAAAAACACTGAAATTATTTTTATTTCTTTAAAAATCGAATAAAATATAATTGACTATAATCTAGCTATTTCAAAGAAATCGAACGAGTCATGATCATGAATAATAACCAAAAAAATGACAAAAAAGGGGGAAAACTGAAATATTATTTTTAAAAAAATTCTGTTCTTTGGTAATGAGGAAACCATAACAGTAAAAAAAATGCTTATAAGGTTTCCCACATTTTACTGAAAGAAAATACTCGAATAATATTACACAGAGAAGCAACTTATACAAGAATATTTCTTAAATAAAAAAATGTATTCCGTGATATAAAAATTCAGTTAAGCGAAATAATTTAATTAACTGCAGAGTAGAAAAGTATGGGCTATTTTTACATTAAGTGATAATTTGTATTTCTCTATTTTTTTTATTTTTTTTTTGTCTTTGTGTTCTGAAATTTGGATTATGTCGTTAAAATAATTTAAACTGTTAAAATTTTGGGCATTCATGATGTATCACATCATTGAACATGTAAAAGTACTAGATAAAGATAGATAAAGAAAGATACTTTATCCCAAAAAATCTCGCAATCTCGGTTTAAAAAAATAATAAAGTTACCGCTTTTTGTATGAGAAATTAAAACTTGTTATGGTTCATTAATGAAATAAGAAAGTCAAACCTTTTAAACGCATTTAGATTTAAATTTGGATAAGATATCAAAGAGTCTCTACATGTAGTAAAAATATATATATATTTACCGTAATGTGTTCAGAGAAAAACTTTCAAATTCCGACTGATGTTTAAAACAAAGTAGCATCAAAGAAAAGGAAAAATACCTTGAAGCGCGTAATTCTGCAGCATTTAAGTAATATTTACTAAAATTTTTATAAAAATTCAAAATGTTCAAATGTAGAATAAATTATAATATTGAATTCACCAAACAAACAATAAATTAAATGTCGAGTTCAAATAAAGATTTCCTACATAATAAATTACAATTAACCAAGCTATATTTAAAAAAATATTTTGCCCCTTCTCCACATACATGTTCTAAAATTTAAAAAAATTATTAAGCTCCATATCCAGATAAACTAAATTTCCGATTCAATCAATATAAACAATACATATTTCTGTTATAATTAGTATCCTTTCAAAAAAAAAATCAATATTTAGCTACAAATTACATCTCGAATATTTATTTATACACCCCGTTTCTACAGATATATGTTGAAAGAATCTTTTGCATCTATAATATTTGGATTTATTTAAATAATAATAAAAAATTAAAAGGGAAACGAAAAAAGTCGACAGTTTTTTTACTATGGCAGCTTGATGAAAATTCACTTACGTCAAGGTCAAAAAAAAATCTTTGTTTAAATCGTCAACAGAATGTATAACATTCAAGGTTGCGCAATTAATCTACAATGGATTTTTTTTTCTAAAGAAACGCGACGATAAACAAAAACAAGAACAAAAGAATTGTTTGAATTACGTGGTACAATTTTAGAAGAAAAGATCATTGTTTTTTGAGCAGAACATTTTGGAGTTAAAATGAAAACATTTAAGAATTTTGTGGATAGTAGAGAAACATCACAATGCTTGGTTATTTCAGAACAGCAAGGAACTAATAATTTCGTTATAGTCTATATATTTTATTGGATGAAAAGAAAAGTCTAAAAATATTTTAAGGCGAAAAAAAAATAGTCACGCATCAGTATTCTTTCTGACAAAATTTTCGAGTGTTTTTTGCTATGTCTAGCCTTTGGATATCCCCGAAATTAGTTTTGTTGATATATGAGTTAACATTTAATTTTACTAGAATTTTAGAATTTTTGGAAATGTGTGAGCAGAAATTGTTCTTTCGTACCAGAAATTTTAATACCTAGCGTATCAAGCTAATTGTTTTTCTTTGTTTCATTTTGCATCGAACAAAACTGTGCGCTTTTTGACACAAAACATAACTCCTTTTCTTCAACTTACGCAACTCGATTTTTTTCCAGGTATAAAATGAAATCTGACAGGAAGCATTCACATTTACGAATGAGATAAAACCTTAATTACTTTTAAATAACTGGAACGTGTGAAAATATTCAATTTATTCAGAAGAGCACATTCTTCATTTAACAGGAAATAGCCAAAATTCGAATTTTTAAATAGTTTTTAAAACATACGCCTTAATTACTTTTGAATAACTGGAACGTGTGATAATATTTAATTTATTTAGAAGAGCAAATTCTTCATCTAACAGGAAATAGCCAAAAAAAAAAAAAAAAGCAGTTTAAAAAGAAAGAAAAAACATGGTCAGAAAATTGCATAATTTCTGTAGCACAGCAGGATCTAGAGCTAAGACTGGTTTCGAAATTAAAATTCACTTGAAAAGTATTTACTTTCACTGATATTCTTTCAGTAACCAAAAATATAGAACACTAACTTCAGCCAAAGAGTTGCTTCACATTTTTTGACGCAATAATTTATCCTATCAAACTGATAGGATAAATTACGAAAACACCCCATCATTCTTAGAGAAAATAAGAAAAGCAATTTTACTTGCTCCAGAACAGGAAATAAAACTTGACTCACCCATAACAAATTAATAATATCCAGATTTAAACGCAGAAGAAAACAACAAGATGAGAAAAGCGACGTAGAAGAATTTTGAAACCTGAAATGAAAAACAGCGGATACACGACAGGATTCGAATTAATATTCATCAGGAAAGAGTTCCCTTTCATTGACCTGGAGCGGAAAATATACTTGTTTTTTGATACCAAATTATGCGAGTTTCTAAGCTCAACTCTTAAACATGGTTCATCAATTTGTCTTTTGTTTTGTCTTTTTCGTCGGAAGAAATACTGACCTATAGGAGAACAGAATGGAAATCTGACATGGATTTTCCTTGATTGCAAGTCGAAATACATTTCTGTATCCAGAAGGAAAAATTTTCGCGAATTGTACATATGAAAACTTTCGCTAAGAATAATTCAGAAAGGTTCTGGAAATATACTAAAATGGATGTGTATTATAAAAGAAAAAGTTTTTATTTTAATTTTAAAATCTCTAAGAAGAAGTAAAGAACAAAACACAAATGTATATATACATACACCGCGTTTTCTCGAATATAAGCCGCACTTTTTTTTCAATGTTAATGCTATTGAAAATCGAGTGCGGCTTAGAATCGAAAGAAACAAAATTTATGTTTTAATTAGAACAATTTCAGGTTCATGCTTGTATTTTGAAGTTTATAATACTGGTGAAATAATTAATCATTCACTTCTCATTACTTCTCAATTGAAAATTATTTTAATTTTGTAAAATTGGATATTAGTAAGCCATTTTATAGAATTTTTCATTTTTCACAAAAATTTGTTAGTAATTTGGGGTGCAATTTAGCACGGCGGTTAGATCGCTGTTTAGATTCGAATAAATACAGTATATTTATCTAGAGTATATATATAAGCAGCAACTTCAAAAATCATACTGAAATTAGTTTTTTCCCTTTTTTAAAAAAAATACATAAGTAGAGTAAGTAACCAAATCTATTACGCATTTTTTCAGAATTTTTAGTGCAAAATTCTTTTAATGCGAATTTTATACTTCAGAACAGACAAAGTTACAATGCTATAAGCAGATTTAAATAAAAATAAAACAGTGCTAGTAGAAAAATGAGTCTAAAAAAAGTTTAGGATGGGTTTTTAGTTTTGCAGCCAGAAATATAATGATATAAGAATTCACAAATACAGTGAACTCTTAGCGTAACAAAAAAACTTGAAAAAGTTCGAATTGAAATTCTGTACCAGTAAACAGTGCTGATTTAAGCTCATTTCGGGCACTGGACGCAGAAGATCTACAGGCCCCCTTGGCATTGGCGGATCAAAATTTATAACCAAAAAATGTGGTTAAGTCTAGCTTATCCGGGCCCCTTTAGGCCTCGGTCCAAGCTCCCAATACATAAATCGGCACTTCCAGTATAAAAGAGTTTTTTTTAAATATATATATATAAATGTACTTTATGAATGTATATCAAATTTTTCTAGAGTATGTGAGCAGCTTAATTATTTAAAAATTTCAAATTTTTTGCCTGAGTGGAAAATGATAACAAAATAAATTCAAAAATGAAAATTTGCAATAGAACAATGCTGAAATGAGTGAATAAATAGCGTTATGATGGAACATTTGAGGTAAGAAAAATTATTTATAAAGATTAATACGCCTACTCCATGTTTCAAAGCGCAACAAGAGCAATCTTAAGAGAAAAATTTGAATAAAATATTAACTGCAAAAATAACTTACGTATCAGATTTGACATGGAGATTACAATGGAGACAGTGCACATAATTCTACCTAATTCAAATTAACACAGACTTGTTTAATAAGTACATTTTCCAACAGAGAAACAACGATATATAATTATGCATCTATTAATCAAAAGCGTCATTATTTCATTGCTGACTAACGCTCTTTTTTGTGTTTGTTTTTTCAAAATTACTCGAGTCGTTTCGCTAAAAATGAAGGAAAAGAAAGATAAAGTGTAATATATATATAACATTCAATAATTACTAATTATAAAATGATTCACTCCAATTATCAAAATTTAAAAAGACTTCAAACAGCGCTTGGTGGTATTAATTACTACTTTCAACCAGCCACGCATCGAACTGTCTTGTCAAAAATCGTCCTTCGTCAGAATTCTAAAAAGATTACGTCATCAAGATCTCTGTCAGGGAAAAAAGATCCGCTTCGTTTAGAGGAAGTATATCCATTTCAAAAAGGATCTAAAGCCAGTGGTCTAAAAACTAGGTTTGCGACCTTAAATTGGAGCATGGATGGGAAAAACGTCGATGGACTTAGCTAGAAAAGAAAAAAAAAAGTTTCTTTACTATGTAAGAAAGTGAACATTTTTTATCAAGTTGTTTTGATAACGAAAGTAGTTTTCTTTCACGTAGCGGGGTTTTCCAGAGAGATTAATTGAAGTTGTTTGTATGTTAAATTGGGAAGGGGGGGGGGAGAATACGGAAGTTATACAGTTCAAGGATTTTATTATAAATGTTTCGTTTAAGGATGATATATATATATTTCCACTTCATGTTGCAAAAATAGGTTTGAAATTCTGGGTATAAAATTTGTTTACAGTTTAGCAATAAGAAAGATGTTACACATTGATAAAAACGCTTAAGCGATCGCATTTTTTACATGAATCTATATGCAATTCCGTATTTATTATCTATTAAACATTCCTCTTTAGATGACCTTCTTTTGGTCACGTCTGTTTATATGGTTCTTAAGATCTTTGATTCGTTTATGTTTCATATTTATAACCGATTAAGTCCTTACATGAAAAGGATGCATCACGTAAAAATTCTCCTGAACTAATGCCACACTTATCTGATAAATTAAACTTGGGCATCGGTTTTAAGTTAGTATTTACAGAGGGAAAATTAATAAAAACTTCCTTTGCTTACTTCAAAAGAAGAAATACAAACTTTTTAAAATCCCCGAAAGAACTAACGAGGATAACTTAAGTAAAAAAATAGCCAGACAAGATAAAAAGAATTGAGCAAATAATAATCTAATGAAAAAAATAATTAGTGGCTGAATTTTCTTCGCAAATCAAACATTGACAACTCGTTTAAAATTACGCTTTAATTTTAAGGTAAACCAACTCAAAAACTTATTCAAACATATTACGATCTCTCCAATAAATATAAATGTATAAATTCTTCATATAATACTTTTGAAATCTTATTTAAAAAATTTGAGTTTTTTCAATAACCTTTTAATTTAATGATAAAACGGTTCAACATTTTCGCAAACGTAATTTAATCCTTTTCTCTTTACTGATGCTAGAATAACTCGCTTTCGAAATCAAGAGGTCAACTTGTTGCTGAAATAAGGAAGTATTCATCCAACTCTAGGAGTATACCAGCATTATTGAAAGAGCTATTTGAATTTTAAAATTTCTTAAAAGATAGTTAAAATTAACTTTCAAAAATTTGACGCACAATTTAAGGGTGTTTCATAAGGAAACTCTTGTGAACGCGAAAACACCCAACAGACCTATTTGGTAAATAAAAATAGAAAATTTTATTTAAAAAAAAGTCGATAAACACTCATTAAGAAGAGAAAAACACTTTTCGTATTGAAGATGTTGGAACAGAAAGCTGCACTCTACTGAGCAATTTGGAAGGCAGGTCTTGGGAAATCCAAGTACGGGAATTTAAAAATAGTTTATTAAATGCATAAAATTAATCTAAAAGCAGTTTAGAAATTAATTTAACGAACCACCGCTAGTACACCGTAACATTTCAAATGAAAATTTTAAAAAGGAAAAATATAAAATAATTATAAAATTGAAGAATGCAAAATGTAACCCCAGCAAGTGAAGCAGACATAGGGATCCTAAGAAAGGTAAAATCTCACGAAGAAAGGTATCAAAACATAGCAAATAAATGAGAAGATTGATTCTCAAACAAGGGGAGGCAAAACAACAATGCTGGGCTCATAGGTTGCTTGGATTTAACACACCATGTTCATTGTAATGTCTTTTCAAATCTGCTTTTATTTTAAATGAGTCATTTTCATTATTTTAAAATATTCATTCTTCTGTGAAATGAAACTCTCCATCTAGCTTTACTTTGGACTGCAATATTATGCTAAAATATAGATCCTATCTTAACACTTCGTATAAATCCTTTGAAATCCTTGAATTAATTTTTTTCCACGAATAAAGAGAATTAACACAGCATTCGAGTGAAAGATCAAATAAATGTAACTTATTTTAAATAATTTGAAAAAAAAGAAATTCTTTTGTAATAGACTTTATTTAAGTTTTCGGAAAAGAGAATGCAGTAGCTCTGATTACGAGCAGTTAATAATCTGTGTTATTTAAAGATAACACATAAAAAGAGTCAAAGAGGAAAATATGTTTCTTCTTAATCCGCATGTAAATAAATTCTTAAAATACATTGAATAGCATAATGAATATAAAATAATTAAGCTTCGTAAAATAAGTAACAAAAGATAAAATCCTTTACAGGCGAAAAATAACTGGTATAAAATAGTAATATGTAAGGAGTGCAAATAAACACACGGACGTTAAATAAATTCACCTAATTCTATTAAAACTTGGTGGATGGAGAGAAATTTTAATCGAGTTTAAGCCCACTAAACTCGTTTCTTGGTAATAAAAATTCAACAAGAAAAATTCTAATACATTTCGTCACAAATTAAAAAAATAATCAAAAGTACACCACAAATTCTTTTTTTATAGCTTCGACTAATAGCGTGTGTTTCAAAATAAATAAATTATTGTTTAAGGAAGCGAGAGGCTATTTTTTTCATTCTTCTTTCTCGCTTCTTTCTAAGTATTTACTCAATTTACAATAGAACCAAACACTTTAAATATTTTCTCACTAACCGATTTGAGGCACTAAAACAACGTAAATATTTTTCTTTCTATCTCAGGAAATGCGTCTGATTAAGAAAAATACAGTCAAAGTTCGTCTCTGAATATAAGTGCTGTAATGACAAAAATACAAGACAGAGAAAAAGAAGAAACACTTCACGAAATAGTTATATTCTGTGGAAGTTAAACTGCATTGTGCTTAATTATCAAATGTTCTTTGCTTTTGGACTTTTTTTAGTCGTGACTTGAGTCTAATGCACCCCACGATATTATTTAATTGAATGAGAAGTAAATGAGAGAGAGAGAGAGAGAGAGAGAGAGAGAGAAGTAGTGTTACAGGTATCTTAAAAGCAAAATCACTATGTTAATAGCAGCTTTTCCTTTCAAACAAACACAAGGGCTTTACAAAAATAAACAAATAAAAAACAATCCTTTTTGTTGCCAGAGAGGAAACTATGTTATTAACCACCCTAATGAAAATGAACTTTTAAAGTTGACTCTCTTACTAAAAGAAAATTTCATTTTGGAATCTCGAGGTCTTAACCTTTTTAGGCATACTTTGGTCTCGGGGACAATTATTTACAAAGAGATGGATCTTTATTTTTAAGTTTTTAAGTCGTATTAAATTATTTGTAATTTTATAAGACTTCACCAAAATTTATCAGTCACCTAATTAGGACAGAAATCAAAGTACTTTAACTCAAAGCCAGCGTTTCGACTGATTTCAAAAATAAAACACACTAAGCAAAATCTGCTCCTTTTGTTAATTAGTTTCAAAAGGTATAAAGAGGGTATTGTAACATTAGAACAAAACCATTAACACAGATGTCAAAATAAAGCTTATATAAAAATTAATAAAATCAAAAGAAACAGGACTTATAATAAAGGCTGACAGTTTTGTGATTTAATTGTGTTGAATCAAATACTATGACTTAACAGACGAGAAAAAACATCAAACAAATTTATATAAAATAGGAATATATGTGAGAAAAACAATTTTATTTAGAAAAATTTAGTTTCATTCACAGCTGGTCAAACTGCGTGGTCCAGAAGATCGCGTGAGACATCAAGCTTTCGGCCTTTAATTCGACTATTTTCCTTTAGAACTAACTCCTAGCATACTCATTACATGTCTCTCATTTATCAACCCACTTATAGGGAATATAAACTACAATTTGAGAATTTCAGTTTTACATCAAAAGTTTGTAAAGCTCCCACTGCTGTTTTAAATAAATGTTAGGCATTGATTATATATACATATAATACATATTGGTGATACATATTTTAAATTTAATCAATCCAACTCCAAATAAAAATGTCGTAAATTTTGTATTTTCAATGCTAAAAACTTGCTTGTCTGTTGCTGTTTCTTTAAATCTCTTGGCAAAGTGACAAATACATGTTATCTTTAATAAAATAAAAATGAGATACTCATACCATAAAAAATTATCGCAAATAAAAGCTATAAACATTTACGTTTAAAAAATTAGCAGTTAAATAACTAAAATATTCACCACGCTACTGTGTTGTTGAAACGGATTTCATTGTAAATAATAACACATAGCGAAAAAATTCGACAAAACAACCAATAAAAAGTTTTTATACAACTGTGTCGTAGAAAACAAGTTTTCCCACAAGTTCTTTATAGAAGGGCATGTGTGGTGTCCACATGGAATATATTTTTTACAATAACCACAAGATACCACGCTTTCTATTGCTTTTATAAACAGCAAAACATTGCTTTGAAACATTGCAAATATAAGAATCATAAAATTGGAATATGACATTCTTTGATAGATAAAAATGTGAAGAATTTCCAATGATAGATCATAAAGAAATACACCTGTTGCGCATGTTGAATATAATTGTTTACCTAGATTGATAAAAGCTTAAGAAAAACTGTTCATAAAATGCGAGATCAATCAAACTACAAACCAAAGAAATATGTCCATAAAACTTTTTTAGGAGTATTCTCTCATCAGATCAGCGAAAACGACCTAAGTCAAGTGAATAAACTCTACTTAACTCATAAAAAATGTTACGGCAAATAAGATTTCAGTGAAATCTATTCTAGAAACATTGATTTAAGCTTCAATTCGAAAAAAATACGTTACTATTGATAAAAGGCAAGTGTTATTTTGGAAAAAAATATATCCAAGACAGATAAACTGAAAATCTGAAATTTTAATTTATATTACGTTGTTAAATCTGCGCAATTTGATGCCGATAATTCACTATAATTTAATGTAAGTAATATAACATACTCATGTCCAAAATTAATGTCACAAACATGTTTTTCGTCATAATTTTGAAATGTCTCCAGAAAAACTAGTAGAATTTGTATTGTATATATTTTGAAGAACGGATAGTACAATATCAACCCAAAGTTTAGGAAAAAATGTTGTTTAGGATTAGTTTTTGCAGAAATACTGGATTCAAGCATATGGGAATTTTGCCTCCAGTTTTGTGAATGTTGCATTAAAACAAATAAGTTAGTCTGTTTGCAGTGAGAATGACTTTTCATAATCATTTAGAAGATTCTTTGAGATGGAGAGTCGTCTCAAGGGATGGTCTCAAGTCCTAGTCTCCTAGGATGCTAGGTCCTAGTCTCAAGGGATGGTGGTTTGATAGTTACAAGTGACGCGAAAGTGGTCCTACGGTTATGGAATCAATTCTAAATAAGTGGTATTGTCACCAGGATGGTCGGCCAAGGTCGCCACAGAGCTTCGACATCTGCAGGTATTGAATATAACACAGAGCACTCGATCTCTGTCGAGATCATAATCTCTTGTCAGGAATTATTGAGTTGACTTTGTTGTTGATTTGTCCTTTTTTGTTAACATATGGAGGGATTTGTTTATTGTGTTGGAAATGCTGTGTTCTTTATTTTTAAGGAAGCTACTTTGTTTGCGTGTGTTCTGTTGTTTTTTCTATTATTTCTTGTTCACAGTGCGAGCGCCCCGCCGAAGCGATTGTCTCGCCGCAGTGACATTGATTGATTTATCGGGTCGGCCGCGGAGGGAACCTTTCGGTTCTTCTCTTTTGCCTTCCCGGGTGAGCGTGACCGCCGAGGCGGTCGATCATTGATTTTTTCGCGAATGAGTTGGTTGTCCAATCAGGGGTCAGCCGTCTCGAGGGGGGGGGCGGGGTTTAGAAGTTAGGAGATTTCATTCCCGTTCTTGACGTCGTGGTGACATGACGTCTTTTGAAGAGCCCGGAAGCTTGGTCAATGACCAAAGTGTTCTTATGGAGGATATTAGTTCTCCCCAACCACTCAATGACGAAGGAAAAATGCACCGAAATATCTATGATCGAACAGCAAATCCGCATCTTTGATGTCCGGAAAGATTATTGTTCCGATATGTTGGAGATCGAGAAAACCGGACCAAGACCATCCACCGTAAACAATTGAGAAGTTGACTTCAGAGATGAGCAACGTCGATGAAAAGATCAAGAAACTACAGGGTAAGCTGAACGATATTATGCCTTGCCCAGTTGCATTATGCAAACATAACTTTAAATTCAAATCAACCAAAAGGCGCGCTGAGCCTATTATAAGGCCAGGTAAATTATCACTTAAAGCGAAAAATATTAGACTAATGCTAAAGATGAACTTCTTTCAACTAAAAAACCGGTCAGATCATCCCAGGAGAATAACCAAAAACCAATTCCCAACCTCCAATAAATTTGCAGCGCTAGACACTGCCAAAACCGACGACGAGGACGTCACCCCAGCACCGCCTAAAATAAAAATGATCACAATGAAACTAAGTAAAGACTACAACCTTATCCTACAACAAATACATAAAACACACCCCACAGCCACCAACACACACATTAATGGGTTCATAAAAATACAACCCGAAACTCCAGATCATCACCGAGAAATCACAGAATTTCTCACCTCCAAAAAAGTGGAGTACTTTGTCACGGATCCTCTCGCGAACAGGCCCCTTAAATTAGTTATGAAAGGCCTTCCCGCCTCAACAGAAGTTGAGGATATCAAACAAGAACTACTAAACAAAGGGATTGCGGTTGAGAAAGTGGCCCAATTGAGGCAGTTTTCAACCAAAAACCCTCTCCCATTTTATCTATTAGAAATAACCAGAAACGAAAATGTAGAGGACATTTTCTCAATTAAAAGCTGCTTGTACATGCAGATTAAATTAGACCCATTCAGAAAGGGCTCGCGCACGACTCAGTGTTACAACTGTAACCTGTTTCACCACGCGAGTCAAAACTGCCACATGCGAACGCGCTGCCTGAAATGTGGTGAAAACCACAGGACAGGACAGTGCGCGATTAAGGAGAAGATCGAAAACCCCACATGCATAAACTGTCATGCAAAAGGACATATGGCCTCATCAATTGAATGCCCACTTTTCCCGAAACCCAAAAAGGGTAAGGGAAAATCACCCACAGACAACATCCAAAGAAATGAAAACACACAGGCTAACAGTGCCAAAATTATCCCCGGTTTGAGTTTTGCTCAAGCTATTAATAACAAAAATAACCAACAGATGGCGGTGCGAGGGGACGCCCCCTCAGCGTCGAACAACCAATCCCAAAAAGTTAAAGAAAATAAAAACAGGGAAGCACCTAATGCACCCTCTAATGGCACAGGGGAATTTTCGTTTCTTCATGCCCTGCAAGAAATCCAACTCATATTTAAACTTTACCCATCGCTTTTAAGCGAAATGGAAAAGTCCGCTAAATGCACAGATCCGGCAGACAAGCTTGGCCATCTGCTAAAAGGAGTCTGCTCCTCCATCACAAACCTAGATATCAATAATGAATAGTTCTTTTTTCGGCCTGTCAATATTCTCCTGGAATGCGGACGGTGTGAGATCACGTACTGTTGAGGTACGTGATTTCATCGATAAGCACTCCCCTGATATTTTACTAATACAAGAAACACACCTGAGACCAGAGAATTCTTTCACAATCCCAAATTACACCTGCTACCGTAACGACAGAACCCACCCGGCCCCTGGCTGGGGTGGAACTGCGTTATGTATAAAACGAAATATAGCCCACTATAGAATTCCCACCCCACTCCCCCTTACTACTGTCGAGGCCACCCTTATTGCTCTCACTCCCACCGACCATGACCCTATTTTAATAGCATCAATTTATATTCCACCAGGTAATTCAAATACCATGGGTGATGACCTCGACAAAATTTTTAATACCCAAAATTTTGCCATCATTGCAGGTGATTTTAACGCTAAGCATACCTCGTGGGGTTGCACTCGTTGCGACACCAGAGGTAGAAAGCTCTACAGCTATATTATTAATAAAAATGTTGATCTCTATGCCCCACCGACACCCACTAGATACGGAACTGCTTCAGCAACTACAATTGATTATGCACTGGTAAAAAACCTTAATTGGCCCTGCACTATTGAGTCCATTCCAGAATTAAGCTCTGACCATAACCCCGTTAAAATTCATTTCCCGAGAACTTCTAAATTTCAACTTCCCCCACCAAAACTCACCACAACCTGGAGTAAATTCCGTAAAATTCTATCTAACCCTAACAACTTTTATCTCCCAGATGCAAATTCTCACGACGAGGTTGACTCCCAAGTGAGCAACCTCACAAACGAAATTTTAACCGCCCACGCCAGTGCATCAAAACCAGTCACCCACTCGGAGCAGCCATTTGTTCAGGGAGAGCTCAAAGACCTAATCAAAGCTAGAAACCGTGCCAAGAAAACTTGGCAAACCTCCAGACACCCACAACACAAAACTGAATTAAATAGACTTCAAAATAAAATTAAAAGAAAAACTTATCTCTACAGACAACAGGTATGGGAGGATACACTTTCCACTCTGAGTACTGAGGACAATTCCCTTTGGGGGACTGCCAGAGCATTCAGAAGGAAAGCCGCCCCGATTTCGGCCCTTAACGGCCCGGACGGTACTGCTCTCAGCGATACACACAAAACTGATCTTATCGCAAATTCGCTAGAGAGTCAATTTCAAATTAATGATATACAGAACACACACAAAGACGAAGTCATCACAAACATTGTGGATGCGTACTTCATCACTAACAATAATAACACTGACCCCCTCCCCCCTCCTCTGCCTTCGGAAATCAAAAATACTATTAAAAACCTGAAAATTAAAAAATCTCCGGGCAGAGAAGGAATAACAAATAAAATGCTCAAAAACCTACCTCTTTAATAATTTTCAAAATCACTAATATAATCGATAGCATGCTAAAATTAAGATACTTTCCTACCTCTTGGAAAACTGCAGTTGTGATTCCGATTCTGAAAGCGGGAAAAAGTCAAACCGCCCCAGAGTCATACCGCCCCATCTCGCTACTCCCTGTTCTCAGTAAGCTGGCTGAAAGAATAATTTTAGCCAGACTTAATGACTATCTCGATTCACAGAACATCCTCATCCCGGAGCAGTACGGGTTCCGTCCTCGTCACTCCACAACCTACCAACTCCTCAGAGTAGTCGAGTTTATAAAAGAGGCAAATGACAGGAATCAGAACACGGCTGCTGTTTTCCTTGACATCCAAAAAGCTTTTGACCGAGTCTGGCACACCGGTCTACTGTTCAAATTAATTACCTACAAGATACCCCCTCCTTTAATTCTCATAATAAATTCTTATATTACCAATAGAACCTTTTCAGTCAGGATTAACCAAACTTACTCCCAAGAAAAACCAATAAATGCAGGGGTAGCACAAGGGTCAATTCTTGGCCCAGTGCTATTTAATCTGTACGTTAATGACATCACTAAAAGCCCTAACACTAAATTATGTATGTACGCAGATGACACAGCTATACTTTCACGACACTATGACAAAAACACCCTTATTGATAATCTAAACGAACACCTAGCTCACCTGGAGACCTGGTTCTCTGTTTGGAAAATCGCCCTGAATACGATAAAGACTGAAGCAGTTTTCTTTTCAAATAAAAAACTACCACCGGAAACTATTTTACAAAACCAAAGAATCCCCTGGTCTCAGCACACCAAGTATCTTGGTGTCATTATTGATAAAAACCTCACTTTCAGACAGCACGCAACATATGTTAAAAATAAATTTAAAGCCGTGGTACGCGTTAACTATCCCTTAATTTGCAGAAAGTCTAATTTAAGTAGACGTAATAAAATGCTTATCTACACACTGATCCTAAAACCCCTCCTCACCTATGCCTCCCCAGTCTGGGGCCACGCAGCAACGTCCAACATAAATTTAATTGAAACAGCACAAAACTCAATTATCAGGCAAATCTTTGATGTACAGTGGTACATTAGAAACAAAGACATCAGAAAAAGTCATGTAAAATCCCCACTATAAGACAAACCATTAAAAAACTAGCAATTAAATTCTTTGAAAAAGTTGATAACCATGAAAACCCAACCCTCCTCGAAATAGATCCCTATAACACCTACTCTTTTATTAGAAGGCCAAGAGACATCCTGGTCAACCCAGATTTTGATTAATTCCCGTCTGCTTTAAAATTTTATATTCTTTTTTCTATTTAACTATTCTTTTTTCGCCGGCCCTGTAATTGCCGGCCCTTTAATCGCCGGCCCTTGGAACTACGGACGCTTGCTGCCCCCTGATTGGCTAGGCCAAACCCCGTCTACTTCCAGATCTCTAAAATTTTTTCACCTCCCTTGTCTCGGAGCCCTTCTTTAAGAGCTCCTATCAAAATTTTTTATCATTGCATCTGGAATATTTTTAACTCTCTGTAATCCTTAATTTTAACTTTATCCACCTCAAGTACTTTTATTTAAAATGGGCAACAATAAATATCGTTTCAGTCTCTCCCAAAACCCATGAAAGGAGATTAGAGTCCTGCCAAAGGACTAGGTGCTCCATAGAACCCGCCAGCTACTTAGGAGATATTCGTTTTAAGTTAGCGGGAAGTTCATGTTTAATAGGATATTCGGGGTCTATTGAAGTTGGGATCAGGAGTATATTTTCCAATTTTTCTTACGGAAGTGTTTTCTGCATTATCTATAGTATTAAAGAATCTTTTTGCTATTTTTTGGAAGGTTTCCCGGAGAGTTTTGAGGCGTACAGCGTGTCTAAGACTTCTGTTCCTCATAAACCACCGGGCATTAGTTATTTTTCTTATGATTACATTCTGTGATTGTTCTAGGATCTTGATAGTTGAGGGAGCGGCATGACTCCAGATTGGGCAAGCGTATGTGGCGACTGGTCTGATTATAGAGGTATATATAAGCACTCTATTTCTTAATGTCAAAGGCGACTTCCGGGGAAAATAAGGGGTGAATTTACTCGCTATCACCCGGAAGTTGTTTTTAACGTAGTTAATATGTAAATTAAATTTTAAGTGGGCATCCAGTTTGACGCCTAGATACTTAGTTGACCCGGACCAGGGGACCGGGTGGTTCTGTATGTGTACAATCGGTGGCTTCTTGAATTTTCTGTTGGCGGAGAAGAAGACTGCTTCGGTCTTGGTTGCGTTCAGTGAGATTTTCCATTTGTCATACCAGTCTTCCAACTCCGCCAAATGACGGTGTAGAGAGTGGGTGATTTGATTAATGTTTTCGCTCTGTGCCAGAATCGCAGTGTCATCTGCATATAGGCATGTGGTGGTGTGTCTGGAAATTGGAATGTCGTTAACGTATATATTAAAAAGCGTCGGGGCGAGCAGGGAACCCTGCGGCGCCCCGGCTTTAATCATTTTAGTGGTGGAGTGTGTGTCTTTGACTCTGACGGCGAAGTTCCGGTTAGTGAGGTAGGATTTTATGATTTTAGTAATTTGTGGGGGGGGGGGGTGTTTATTTTTATTAGTTTAAAGAGTAATCCAACATGCCATACACGGTCGAAGGCCTTCTGGATATCCAGAAAAACCCCTCCCGTGTATTTTTTGTCCTTGAAGCCGGTCTTTATAAACTCAACTACCCTTAGCAACTGGTGCGACGTGGATAGCTGAGGTCTAAAGCCGTGCTGTTCAGGAATGAGAATATTATTAGTGGTTAAATGGTCGTTTAGCCTCGAGAGAATTAATTTCTCTGCGAGTTTACTTAGTATTGGTAGTAGGGAAATTGGCCGGTAGCTGGCAGCACTGGTGGACGGCTTACCGGGTTTTAGTATCGGGATGACGGAGGCAGTTTTCCAGAGATCTGGAAAGTGCCCCGTTCTGAAAATATTATCTATTATATTAGTAATTTGGAAGATGATTAGTATAGTGAAATTTTGCAACATTTTATTTGTGATCCCTTCCCTGCCCGGAGCTTTTTTAATTTTTACTTTCTGCACATGATCGCTTCTTGGCTGTAAGCGCACGGCGACATAGGAGGACAACAGCTCCTCAGCTTGCTTGTGACCTTGCTGCAGTGTCTGGAAGAAGAATTTCCAGGCAAACAGTCAACCCACAGCAGAGATTGGCTTTTACGCCAGATGTTCAGTCTGGTGCGTCCCTTTGACTGTATCCAGCAGGAAAGACCGGATGCTGTGCACCTGAAAACATCAGTTGTGGACACTACAAGAATGGGGGCACGTTCTTTTCAGTGATGAATCGAAATGGACCAGACAGAGTGATTCTCGTCGAGTCTTCACCTGGAGAGAAAATGGAGCTCGCTTTCATCCCTCCTATGTAACAAAAATCGACAGATTTGGTGCCAAAGGAATCCTTGTGCGTGATAACATATTGTTGAGCAGTCATATACCACTGTACGTTTTCGATACGTGTAGTGTCAAATCCAGCACTATAGGGATCAGATCCAGGAAGTCTATGTGAGGTTTTACTGTGTGCTATGAGTCCACACTACATTTTTATTGATGATAATGAACTTATTGGTTAGGGATGATAATGAACATTCAGAACTTACATTGTTGATGAATTTCATGAAGGAGTGGATATTCACCGTATAGAATGACCCTAGATGTCTTCGGATCACAATTCTATTGAATATGTTTGGGATGGTCTAGGAAAAACCATTTCTCAGCGTAGCTCCTCTCCCAGGACCCCCCCCCCAGGAATTAAAAGTCCCTCTTTAAGAAAAATAGGCTTTGTTGCCACAAATACTTATTGGCACCCTCATAAAAAGTATGGCAGTTCGTTGTGAGGCTTGTATAGTAGTTCACAGTGGTCACACTCCATATTAGACACATTTTTCCTGAGTTAAATGCTTTATCTCTGAGTTATGATTTCACACTTTTTAATATGACGTATCTTAATTCAAAATTAAAATCTTATCCATATTGTTGTGTTGCTATATTCTTTCTGACACTGTAATACGTCTCTGTGCCAAATTTTGTGGCAACAAAGTAAATAGTTCTTCAGTGTTTACAAGTTTTATGTTTGTGACCATAATTTGGGATATGAGTTTTTTCACAGAAAGAGAATGAAATTTTTACCTACACACACACACACACAAAGTAAATCAGTACAATATATTTTTCAGTATAAGAAGCATCACGCGTTTTCTTTTTTAAAATATTGATGAAATTTACAAAACGAAAAAATTTATACAATTAAACTTATTTTCAGAAATTTATACAATATTAAAAAACATTTTGATTAGCTTTCATTAGTTTAATTCACTGTAAAAATACATAAAAATATATGAGCAGTTATTACATCAGTTATACTATTAGTTGTTCCAAAAATATTCAAAGAGTATAGCTATTCTAAAAGGCACAGACTATAAATTTATCCCATTTAAGCTAGTTTTACTTTTTATTGAAACTAGTTAACATAGTTGGATATACGAGTATATGCTAAAAGAGTAGGTAATACGCACAAATAAAGGCTGCATTTATGCTAAATTTGTAGTAAATTTAATTTACAAATACAAAAATAATTTGCCATAGTTTTTTATAGACAAAAATTACTATTTGTGTTAAGTGTGCTTTTATTGGTTACCAAGATCAACACACACACAACCAATTAAAGTACATTTAACGCAAACATTTCTTCGTATTTAATCCTATTGTTCAAAGTTTGCACAGAACCGTTGAGTCTGAGAATTGAACGTTCTTCGAAGAAAAGGATTACGCTTTCTACCGTACACAAACAAGGCATTCAATTTGCATCTTCATAATGTAAGGTGTGGTAGAAACAATGACACGATTTGAATTGACGTTACGCCAACTAAGTGACAGCTGTCCCGCCAACGTTCATAGCTTTCACTTGCCATATTCAGTTATTTAGTTCAATAGATTAAGGTTATTAGAAACTTACAGCGGGAAAAAAACAGCACTATCTAGCAATATCTTTTTTCATTCGGGCAAAACGAAGAACATTTTTATTTTAACGAAGAGTTGAGACAAAAATTTTGTCTATTGCGTAAGAATTTAATAATTTAAACACGACACTGAATATATAAATCGAGCATTCGAATTATAAAACTGAAATAGAATAACCTACTGATAAATTTTGAATGCTAGACATAACATTTAAAAAAGCTTGAAAATTTAATATTTTCAGCAGGATATTAAAAATTCTTAAAATCATTATAGTAAACATTAATAAGTTAGTTCCGATCAGTTCATATGCCACTGCCTTTGAATAAGATAAGTAAATGTTCGCTTAAAGATTGTTGTTAAAGTATAGTTGAAATCGTTAAAACAATATATAGTATTATAATACAGCTTTTAAAAGAAAGCCTTGAATTGTGTTTACATAATTATAAAACTAACCAACCAATGTAAAATTGCGTCAAGCAAATTTATAACTGCTAAAATACTTAAACATTATTGTACAAAAAATAGCAAATGTTTTGCAATACACACACATATATATATATATATATATATATATATATATATATATATGCCGGTAATTTAAAAATAATAAAGGAATAACTTCCGCAAAAGCGAGACTCAATTATCCAAAATATCATCTTAAAAGTGCCATTATTAAGATGAGATTTTTATTCGATTTTCTATGGCCAGAGTAACATATTGATGATCTATTTATTTTTGTTTCAAAAATCATTCAGTCTGAAAAATTCTGAGCAGTTAGTTCAAAAATGTTTCTTGTCAGAATATTCACGTGAATTTTCGGGAAATACTTTTTGCTTGTAGGATTACAAGATGACGCAAACCTGGCATCAAATTTTCACAGTTATCAAAAATACCACTCGTGCTAAAAATTAAGGAACCACTAAATCACATAATAAAGAGAAAAAGATGAGAGTTATATCTGAATGGGATTGTGACTAACTCAATATTCGGAAAATTTCTCCTAAAAGACGTTGTTTGCAGAAAAATGACATAGAGTCAAAACAATCTTTAAATTGTTTCGTAAAATCTACATTTTGCAAATTAAATATTCATTTCCTCGTTGCTAATTGTTTTAAGTTTTCAACTCCATTATATATTTACGCATCAAGCTGGAATCCCTCATTACCTATCTTTTTATTTAGCATTTTTATAGGAGGAGCTAACCAAAAATGTTCTTTCTTCGAACATCTCCCAAGAAAACAGAAGATTAGATTAGTAAATTCTACCACAAAAAAAAAAGATATGCATAAACAACATACTATAGAAACGAAACACCACCCAAAAGCAGACCGTTCAGGCGCCACTGAGAAATTCGTTCAGCTTTAGATTATTATCTTAAGACAGCAGTTGATTAGTTGCTACGTCATTGAATAATCCGATTCTATTAAAAAGATTGTAATTTTATAGATAAATTTGCACATACAGAGCTTTGTATCAAATCGAAACTCCACACAACGTACATTTAAATTATTAAAATACGTATCTCCAAGTTTAAAAAATGCTAAATTTAGAAACTTTATTTCATAATGTTAATCAGTTAAAAGAAATGAACGTAATATCAGAAATCTTCTCATAAACAATCTACTGTTTTGTCACGAATAAAGAGGCCTTTTTAATAGTAGTCGAGAGGAATTTGACAGTTTTGATAAGTGCCTCTTGAATTTCTGTTATCAAAATTTCCAACTGATATCACTGAAGTCTAATATAGGCATAGTAAATATGCACGGAGTTTGAAAATGTTTTAAAATACATAAAAATGAAGCACGTATATAAAAATCCCCATTTAAGAAGTTAACTACAAATTATCTGTATTTAAGTCTTTGGTAGTACTTAAAATTTTAAAAGAACGAAATCATAAAGAAAATATTTTAGCTGGCTATGAATAAAAAAAGTTTTGAGATCCTGTAGCTTTATTTTCTTTTAAATATATACTTCCCTTTAAGGAATAAAAGAAAAAAGTATGACATAAAAGGTGGAACTTGAGACACAAACTGCGCGTAGGAAAGTATAACCTTTGTTCATCGTTTCCAAAAATTTTACATTAAAAAGAACTACATACTATGCTGCTTTCTTTAGTTTGTAAATCACTCTTTTATCTTGGATACTTTGGAATTCTTAACATAATTTCGTGACTGCTCCAAGATCTTACGATACATTTTTTTTTTTTCGTTTAATGTTTTATTTGTGTTTTCAATATTGAAAACAATACACAGCATCCGACAAAGACAAAAAAAAAAAGAGAAGGTTGTTTTTCTAAGAACGGAAAAGAATTACTTACGTATTAAACCAGGATTGGTCATGAAATCGATCGCGGTCGACCGGTGGACCGCTAAGACGTTTTAGGGTGACCTCCTGTAGATTATCTGTTAGTAAATATATACCGAAATATTCAAGATTGGCTGAAAGTATGCGGACTCAGTCTTCTACTGATTATAAGTATGAGTACTAACTTTAGATGAAGATGTTTTATTTTTTTGAATGAATTTTGTACTATTTCGTAACAAATGCATCATTTGAATTATATTTGTGGCTATTATTATTATGTTTGTATCTTGCGTTTTGCTTCAAACATGGTCTTAAAAGTGTAAGTTTACTTTATTGTAGTTATGTAGGTATATATAAGTACATATTCCCAGTGGCGGTAACGGAGAATATTACGACCTCCCAGCAAAGTCAGGTTTGGAGACCCCAAGCCGAACTTGGCGTCAATCAGGGGGTTTGGGTCTTCTAGAGTTCTGTATCCCCCCCCCTCGCGATGCGAGGGTTGCGGGGTGTACGTTCCGTCACTGCATATTCCGTATTTATTACTAAACTATAATAAATATTGTAGCCATTTTTCTTAGCTCACCACACCTACGTCACTGGGTGAGCCGCAACACCTTGAAAAAATGAGAAGTAACCCATACCCTGGAAATGTTTGTCAACCCCTGTCATAAACCAACATCACAAAAGCAAAACTCAAACTCGAAGCACATTTTCAAATAGAAAAATGCCCCAAAATTTATTTATATAAAATTCATGAATATGACATATGCGTTTGTGTGTTTATCATATTACATTCGTAAAAAATTTGAATACGCAATTTTTCTTTTAACATATAAAGTTTAAACACTTTAAAATGTAGATGAATAAGCAAAAAATTTTATAAAAGAAAAATGGAATATAATTCAAATAAAAATTGGCAATATAACAAAATAATCTGCCCTTTATTTGATTATGCAGTCAGAATATATGAGTCTTTTTCGAACTCATTAAGTACTCAGAATTCAAGTACTATTTTTCAACAAGCAAAGAGCGCCTAGAAACAGCATAATCATCAATAGAGGTAAAAAATTTGCGATCTCACAAGAAAACAATATGCCAACTAAAGTCTGAAACCAATGGGGTAAGCAAACTACGGCCCGCGAGTCAGAAGCCGCTCGTCAACATATCCACTTCACAGCAGATTTTAAGACAATACAATAAAAAATTTCTTTTTTTCATAGTTCAAAAAAAAAAAAATACTTTGAGAACGTGCTCACTTTTTTACCTCTACTGAAATTTCCATAGAAATCGGGGGGGAAATTGCACATTCAAAATAAAGTTGTATGAATTTATATAGAAATTGATTCAAAAACTTCAGCAAATACAAAAAATACGCATTAAATCATTAAAATATAGAGATTTGTTGTGTGCATTCATTTTTAAATTTAAAAAAGTTGAATTGGAAGAAAAAAATCATCGCGTTTCATTTATCGTATTTCTTTTTCTATTTTTATTAATTTTTATTCCACTACAGAATAATATAACTTAGTAACTTTAATTAAAAGTATTGTAAGATGTATATATTGATTTTCACGTAAAAAGACACTTTCAGAAGCTATTGTTTAAAAGACTAGAAAGAAAAAACTTTAGAAGCTATCCCTTGTCATCTAATATGAGAATTCATTTATTTTTATATTTCAATACTACTATGAATTACTTCTTACTAAAGTAACGCTAATTCAAATTAATAAATTTTAAAATTAACATAATGATTTTTTTAAAAAAATAATAATGGGATTTTTTTGTGTTCTTCGAAAGTTTCTTGTTTATGGCCATATTCATGCATTGCTTAATTAGCTCAACTTTTTACAGGATTATATAAAATTCGACGTGGTCTTCCAATTTAATGTAAATCTCTCTTTCTTCGCTAACACAATTATAATCTTGATGTTACAAATAGCTGTATGTATTACTTATCTATCTATTGATAATAAGTTTTTAGTGATTTAGTGTAAATATATATAAGCTAACAAGATATAGATGACCTGTTTAACAAGGGCAAAAGATAAATATTTTTTTAAGTAAAATTCCGGAATCTCCTTCCCTTCTAATACATATTCGCTATTTATTTATATGTGTTTAAGAGAGTGGATCATTATTTAAAAGAAGGCTGCACTATAGTTTCTGCAGCACTATAGTTTCTGCACTATAGTTCTGCAGTTAATGATATAGCAGCACATTTTAGTTTTCAAACTGACACGGGATTCTTGGATCTTATAAATCAGGGCAAAAATTCAGCCATTTTAAAAACTCTTGGAAGTCCCAGAATACATTTAAAAAGCAAGAAAAAATAAATGCAATTTCAACGATACATTAATTAATAATTCTTACGTAATAACACAAAATGCTACAAGTTGTTAAGGGAAATCTGAAATGCGAGCGAGATTTTTCCTCATTAGAATACGCATGAAATTGAACAATTAAGTGATTATCTCTGTGGTTAGAATGTTATTTATTTATTTTTTGTTGACAATTTACATTAAATTGTTTCATAATTAAATATGTTGATATTTCCCATTTTCCCCCTTAATTTCATTAGAGTTAACAATTTTTCTCATTCTGTTTATTAAAATTTTAGTTTAAAAAGAGCAATGTCGAGATTTGTAAAAATGTCTAGATAATATACTGGAAACTACTGAAACTATTACGACACTAAGCGATGTCTTACCTTGTACATGCCTTCACTGTAGATTCAGCTGATATTCGAAAATTCTGTAGCAGGATTTGTTGAGGAAAAAGTTATTCTTATTCTGGAATTCTAAGATACATAAAGTAATACTATTTCGTTTTTCCAGTGCCAAAAATTTGTATGTTTTATACTGTTAAAAAACGAATGTCATATTCCAGTTAAGAACTAGTATCAATACTCATTGTTATTTAAATCAAACATGTTCGAAGGTCTGAAAAAATTTTCCTGATATGAAAAGTAACAAAGAAATATGACAACAAAAAGATCTACGAATGAATGAAAAAGGAGAGGAGAAATTTAACCTGCACCTCTAAAAAGCTGGTCCTTCTCGGAGATTTTGTGACCTTTGTCCTCTTTTCTGAAATCTTCCATAATATGTATCCACCCAAGTTTAGGGAAAAACAGGGAGGACACAAATAAAATTATCTAAGAAAGGCATCAAGATTACTTTCTGAGGAGTTTGTCCTTGGACTAATTTTCAATCCCAAATTTGTATGTATTATTTTGTGGAAAGCCCTATCATGTAAATAGATTGCTCTCATTGCACATAGCTTTTTTTTAATAATTTTTTTAATTAAGTTTATTCTTACAGCTTGGAGATTTTTACTAAAACATTCATTGATTATTTTTAAAAAAAATTGCACAATGATCGCAAACAGCTTTGTAAGATTATTCATATAATTTTTGAAAAAAAATTATAGATGATTATATGTACATTTCGGATCACTTTACTATGTGAACACATTCTAATAAAATACTTGTAAATTAAAATTGGAGGAAAGAGAAAATAAATAGTATTCTTTAAAATTTAAACAAATCATTAACGCTTTTATATCTTATAAAAAGTAAGAATACTAATTTTTACAAATGAAATTAAATAAAACCAGCACAGATATTAAATGATAAATTAAAAAATACAGCATTTGGGAAATTTCAATCAATGGAATTCAAATTTTTGAGTATCCTGCGATTCCATAAGCGAAATTTTAAAATTCATAGTCCGAGTCAAAAGCATTTGAAATATATTTAAAAACATTGGAAATGAATAAAAGATTTTCCAAGTATCTTCATTCTGAATTTAATCCTCCCTCACGAATGCTCATAAAATAGGATTTGAAGTTTATCTAAATCACCAGATTTCAAAGATCAATTCTGGCAGCATCTGATTTCATTACATAAGATTTTAATACAAGATTTATTCGAAAGCCATTAGACATGCGTTCAGAACCTTCTAATGCGCATTTTTATTTGCATTATATTGGCATATAAATCTTTAAAAAATCCGTCGTAAATTTGAGATCAGTACAAGAAATCTTTAAGAACAACAAAATTCAGTTTATTGCAAAATTCTTAGAAAAAGGTCACTAATTACGAAACGCTACTATATTATTTGCTACTGCAATGCTAACAATAGACAACAATTCGGTATCATAAGTATAAGATTTTAAAATTAAGTCTTTCCTATGCACATTACAAAGCCCTCGAGTAGCTGAACAATGAGACGTTCATATTCACTCACTTTCCTACGCATTACATTTAATTACCGTAAAATCTCGGAGTGTATATAACGCGCCCCTATACTTCTTTTAATTTTTAGGTATATTCGCCGTATAACACGTACCCTTTTTTTTACGAAAAAATCTGAAATGCACGTGTACAAAACTCCATTTATTCGAGGTATTTTCCCAAGCTTTTAAAAATATAGAATACTTCTAGAACAACAACCCTTAAGTTCAAAAGGAATACCATTTCTTTTAAGGAAACAGTATTTCAATATACATAAAAGTTTAATTTTTTTCGATGCTCACCTTTTTTTATTTTATTTTTAAAGCCATCATTTTTTAAAACCCGGTGTATGACGCGCACCCGTAAATTTTGATTTGTGTGTGTGTGTGTAAGTGTTAAAAGAGCGCGTTATACACCGGATTTTACGGGCTTTTTTTTTTTTACCTGAAACTCTATATGCGTTAGATTTAATTCTATTTTTAAGAAACAAATAAAGAAAGAAAGTGTTAAAAGAGTGCGTTTTACGCCGGATTTTACAGTATATTTTTTTTACCCGAAACTCTATATGCGTTAAATTTAATTCTATTTTTAAGAAACAAATATAAATTTTAAAAACTGATAATTTTTTTTTATTTTTAACTTTTATATCAACGGTTTTATTTATTTATAACTGTTGATAAGTTTAACATATTAAAACTTCCGTTGATGCATTAATAGAGAAAATACGAACTCTTGCTGATCAATGTAAAGGTCGAACGTCAGGATGAGATAATAACACTTATTTTGCGTCTGAATATGCAAAAATATACAGCTATCAAAATAATCGTCTATGTTTTGACAAAGAAAAATGAAGGTTATAATTTTTTACTAGGATCGACCACACCAACTAACTGTCTTTCGGAAAATCACGTCCACGTGATAAAACGGCTTTTGTTATACCTTAAAACGTACAGAACCTATTGTTTCTCTATTACATTAATATATCATCCATAATTTATAAAGAGGCCGTAAAATACATGTTTCAAAGAATTTTAAATCGAACATTACATATTTAAATATTTGTGTTGGTCATATTTTTTCCTTGCGTCTGAATCGACTACGAATAAATAAATCATTGAAACAGTAAACGTACTTAACTTCTCTCTCTCTCTCTCTCATTTCTCAAAATCAGTACATCTCAGTTTGAAGAAGTTTTTGAATAATTTTAAAAAATGTTTTCAAAATATATTTTTTTTAGTCCAGTGAGTTTTATAATAAATCATACTCGATAAGCTATATTTTTTCGGGGAGAAGAAGAAAGTGGAGCTACTTAAAAAAAAAATTGCCCATCACTGGTAACGTATGAGACGTGAGAAGTGGTTCTCTCTTATGAATTAAAAAAATGAAAATATGGTGCATTTGGTTTAAAAAACTTCAATGGGGAAAAATACAATGCATTTGATTTCAATAAACTTCTTTAGTAGAAGAAGAATACAATTAATTTGTGATTTGAATAACATTGTCTTGTTTGAGAGTGAGGGATTGTTAATCGAAGTACATAGTACAATATTTCTTTCACAATTTGAACATTCCCAGCATATTGATTATATCTTAATTAAAACCAAAACCTCAAAACTTTACTCATAAACATTTTTATCTACACGAATTTCAGAAAATTACGTTATCGATAGTGGAATTAACAGGAAAAATTTATCAAAGGATGGAATAATGATCATATAATAAGACAAATCATACGTGAGTCGAATATTCTCGATTGAAAATTACCTCATCTTCTACATCCTTCATGTAATTCACAATCCTTCACACAAACACAATCAATAACAACGATTACATTTTAAGAACTTTCAGCAGTGGATTTAAAACCGTTGTCTTTAAATAAGAACCACACATTGCTTAACGTTATATCTCTTTGCAAATTTTAAAAGACTTTAGGAACAACATTAAAATGCAACAAAATAATGCAAATAAAAGAACAAAGCGAATCAATATTCAATAAACATTGTATTTTAAAAAGAATATACACATATATTCACATAATCTCTTTATTAAACTCTATTTTTAACTGTCCATACACCTTAAAAAAGATATTAAGAAGCATGAACGAAGAACAAATTTTAAACAATTTACATAACTTTTAAGGTATTTCTTTTTTAACTAAAATGATATTTATAGCACTGATGCTTTTAAATAACGATAGCTTTAATTAGAATACATAGCATAAGCTGAAATTGTATCTGATTCCATTAAGACCTTAAGGAAGTTACAGTTGCTTGTCTGGAAACGCCCATCTATGTAACACCCCCAACAGCGACGTTGTGCGTAAAAAATGAAAAACAGGTGCAGGTGCAAACGAGGAACTTTAATGATATGTGAAAGTTCAAAATTGTTTTTGTACATACAAATTCAAGTGGCAAGGTTGTAAAACGTATGGACATTAGTCAAAAGTTCATTTAAATAATTGTATCCGCTTATGCACTTTGGATTCCAACCTGAAATCCAGACCTTAAATCTAATTTCACTTCTTCAGCTAATGGCACATACGCACACATTGAAACATAAATCAAAATTTAAGAACTCCCTTTTTAAAACTGATAGCATCTGAGATAGTAAAATGCACCAAATTGATAAGTATAAATAAAAACTAATTTTTTAAAGCAATTTAAGCTCTCGCGGTAACTTTTAAACTATACGAATTTATTACAATAAGTACCGGAGAAGATGAAACGTATAAGAAAAGACCACGGAAGATTTTACATGCATGAGACGCTATGTTCGTGTGCGTGGATAAAAAAATACGCCATATTTAAGTATTCAATATTTATTACATGTAATTAACATATAATAGACTCTAAATTAAAATAATTAGTTTCACTCTTGTTGATGAATGGATATTATAATGTTAATCAAAAACACATACAAGTTGTGGTAATTAAACTTTGAGGTGTTGTGAGAACCCTGCATTCAGATTCTGATTTCAACACTGTCAGAGCAAATAATATTACAAAAATATGATTAGATAAACAGTCGCTGTTAAAAAAAATTAATACGTGGGATATTTTTTTAATTAAGTGTAAAATGTTTCTCGGTTGTGTTGACATTTTCTCATTAATTAAAATATCTTTTACCATAATATGACATTTCATAATACATATGGACCTAAAATTATACTGTATATTGCTCGTTTGATAGATTTCGCCAGTTCTCTATTATTACAATGATTCAGATTCAAGATACGTCTAACTTTTTAATCATAGAGTAGTTTTTAATATTATTTGGCAGAAAATATCAAAGCATTAATTACAATATCCTTTCTAAAATAAAGGTTTCGAAATCGATTAATTAATTTATAACGATTAAAAAGAAGTAAGATGAATACATTTTAAACAACTTCAAATGTCAACTTTTATTGTTGAATACAAAATGCGTGTTTGTGCGTAATACTCGCAAATGGTCACAAAAAAAAGGAAGTTTATTACGTAAGCCGAAATTGCACGCACAACTACTCTTAACTTTATATATGCATTCTACACACAATTCGCCAATACACACACGTATAACTAAAATTAAGAAATCAACGATCAGCGTTTTTAATATTCTCTTTCCAATTTCAATTTTATATTTCATTTGGTTAGAAATTATAAAACCGTCTTAATATTACAGGGAGACCATCAACTGTGAATTAAACTCGGTTGCGGTTTCATTCGTAGAAGAAAATATTAGACTTGTTAAAAAGAAAAGAGAGAAAATAAAAATACAAGCTCTTTAACCATATTTGCCTTTTTTTTTACATTAACCGTATTTTTAAAAGAGCAAATGGATTAAGTTTTTGAAGGACACTACAGAAAAAAAAGTGGTGTAGAAAGTAAATAAAAAAAAAAACTGAGGTGATATGATTTACCTTTTAATAAAATGCAATTCATTTAGTAACGTTCATAATAATTTTGACTAAAACTGAATTATGTAATGCATTATAAATTCTAAACGTGCGACTGCGCGGTGGTTAGTGACGATGACTACTGTGCAGTAGGGCCTAGGTTCGAATTATGGAGAAGGCATGGATGTTTGTAAATGTATAGTGCCTCTGTGTGGTATGGGAGTACTCTAAATAGCCGTCGGGCCACAAATCCTCTCGTGAGGTAGGTGGAAAGGGAAGAAAGGTGGGAGGGCCCGGACCACTTCCGGGGTATTCTTCCTCAAAATTGGGGTGGAACCGAGCCACAACATGCTGTCACCAGTATGGTGCTCAAAGCTACGGCTAACGACAGGCGTACATCTAGCCCTTTGCCTCGATGAATTTCGTGGGCCTCGATCTGACTCCGTCAGGTGACATTGGCAGCAACAACAAACGTGCGACTGATACCAAAGATCAAAGTATTCAAATACGCTGAAGTGGGCTATTTTGAATACGCAAACAGTAGCTGAGGAAATTAATATATCACCAAGCTTTTCTATCTTATCAACTTCATTGTCCTAGTTAAGCGTAATTTTAGAATAATATTTATGTGTTTCGTAAACCGCAAACTGAAACGTCAGCAAATTTAAATTAGAACAAAATTAAATTATATCAAAACAAGGAAAACTCTGAAACAGATTAAAAAAAACAACGAAATAAATGAAGAGGAAGCCTTTCAGAAATACACACTCGACACCTTTTATGTTAATTAAATGTACCGTAAATGGAAAAATTTAATTTACCGGTTCTCAACTTTGTAGAATTTTAAGCTCAATTTTCTCCGTACATAATTTTATTCGGCCCTTCTCTTTTTCGATAATTTTTAGGGCCTTATTTTTTCCAATGTATTTTACTTTTGCTGCAAATACGTTAAACAATGCCTTTTTTAATACCGTCACGTGTATCTTATGTTATTTCGTGACGTACCCAATGATAATTACTCATTGAACGAAATGTTTCAATTTTCAAAAGGGTATTAATACTTGCCTCCGAAAGTCTGCGTACAGACGATCATCTTTAATATTCATGAAAAGATTGCTAAATAAATGTCTTTCTGAATCAATATAACTTTTTATTGATTCCTTTAACGTCGTCAATTCAAATCGTATAAGCAGCAATCACCTGATATTAAAGATAAAATAATACAAATATTTATAACTTGAGAACGACACAAATCATGCGCGTCAAAAGTCTGCGCACACTGGAAAAAAACCTTTACGATAGTGGATTGTAACTAAAAGTAAATACTTTTTAAGCCCTATATATTCCCGTTCGTTCCATAACTCTCACGACACATATGGCAGGGATTCAACTAGCTTTGTTGTCTCTTTTGAGGTTATTTTGTTCCATTCTGCTATTATGACAGATTTGAGGCTTTCTTTGGATGTTATTACGTGCTCGATGACTATCCACTCGAGTAAATCCTACAAATGCTCTATTGTGCTTAGGTGTAGAAACTGGGATGGCTTACGGAATTGGTTTGGAACATGGTAGAAAACAGCCATGACTTCACAATGTAAGCCATTGGCTTGGTATCGTTGTCCTGCTGAAAGAAAAAGTCATCATTCACCGTAAGTTTCTCGGCCCTTGCCATGATATTTTGTTTCAATATATTCAAGTAATCAATTTTGTTCATTGTTAAATCAATAAATTCCAGATTACTTACCCAAAGGTTTTCCTATGCACCCCCCAAACCATTATGCCTATTCCTCCTCCGTGCCTGATAGTCGACAAAAGATTATCTTTCTTTTAAGATCTGTATAGAAATTTTTATAGACATATTTTTGTCCTTTTTGATGCCAAAAATACAAAAATTACTTTCAATGGAATATGTTACTTTTTTTAAATAATTATGTGTCCTATTTAGGTGTTTTTTAGCAAAAATTCTCTTAGCTCTGTTCACTCGAGAAATGAATGGCTTTTTGAGTGCAACTCGGCCATGATATAGTCATCCTTTTTCAGTTTTCTTCGAATTGTGGTCAAAGTCACATTTTTGTGGAACATCTTGGCAACGTTTTTAGCTATTTGCGAAGCTCTTATAGTTTTGGATTTATTTTTGAGAGTATTACAAAGCAAGATTCTCCAGGTGACACTGTAGACGGGCGGCCTCATTTTGGTTTGGACGTTAAAATTTTAGTTGATTCGTATTTTATGAACATTTTTTGAATCAATGAATGTCTCCGATTAACAATTTTAGCTAAATTATTTAAAACATTTCTCCCTTTTTTTAAAGATCTAAGATGATCTTTCTTTCAGTAATACATTGCGCGATCTCTTTTCTGTTACTACTATGGAATCACACAAACAATCAAATCCCGAATTCTAAATGCATCGTTATAGAAGCTTATAATTACTTAAAAACACGTATCTCATAATAAATGTCTTAAAAAAGCTCTATTTTGTAAGTGTACGGGGACTTTTAGCGGGGTGGTTGGTAATTATTTGGCGGTCATTCCTATTTTTTCATGGTAAGATGAATTTTGTTGCTGTTTGAATAAGGAAATTTTGTAGAAATCCTGAGAACTATGTTGATTTTCCGAAGCGAGATTTTAAAAAATATAGAATAAACATGTTAGATCCGGGGTGGACATTACGTCGACCACGATCGACCGGTGGACCACCAAGACATTTTGAGGTGACCGCCTGAAGATTTTAGCAGTTAGTAATTATATACTGAAAACTCAAGATTCGCTAACAGTACGCAGAATAAATGTTCTACTGACCATAACAACAAAAACCACCTTTGGATAAAAATGTTTTGTTTTTTAATATATTTTGAAGTGTTTCATAATAAATGTATCATTTGATATAATTATATTTGTGGCTATTATTACTAAGTTTATATTTTGCGCTTTGCTTTAAACGTGGTTTTAAAAGTTTTTTTTTTTTAACTTTAGTTCTGTAGGTATATATATATAAGTAAATATTCTGTATTATTATTAAGTTATAATAATAACCTTTCCTTACCTCACCACACCTACGACATTGGGCAATGGCGGCACACACAAGAATTTTTCGGGGGGGGGGGGGGAGATAGAAGGTTTACCAATCTCGTATCATACCCCAATACACAGTCAAACATATTTTTTAAAAATTTTGTCGATTGTCGGGAACAAAAAACGGCAAAAAATAAATTACTGAATTAACATTAATTAATAAAAAAAATTACAAAAAACAAAAAAAAACATTTTACGTACTATATACATGGGATTTTATAATGAATAGGGGGAAAAAATCAAGGGCTATGGGTGAGAGGCCGGGACCGTGGACCCCTCCCCTGTCCTTGTGCGCGCCATTAACACTGGGTGGACCGCAATACCTTGAAAAAATTAGAAGTAGCCCGTACCCTGGAAAAGTCTGTCTACCCCTGCGTTAAATGATTGCCTGTACGCAGACCTTCGGAGGCATGTATAAGTTCAAGATTAAATACAAATTTAAATATATATATATATATATATAAAGAGAGATAGTTATATATATCTACTATAATAATTTCCTAATAATAATTCTTTTTTCCGACACACGTAATAATAAAATTTGATATATAATTTTCAAACATCAAATTTATATAACTGCCATAGCTATTTCATTTTTTAAAAAGATAGACTATCAATTCAGAGACAATCACAGATTTTTCATTGTCATCTGTTAATATATTTTTAAAAAAACGGAGCCTGTATTTTCCTAATGCTCATGTGAATAGATTCATGCAAACGAGAGAGATATAACTTTCAAATGCGTATCTAGATATGCTTCTGCTGGTTCATCTTCTTTTAGGGTTCATTAAATCGTTTTTGAAATTAAGGGTAACGGTGTAACCGCACATATACAATTGCAGAAAAACTAAGATTTCTATATAAGATGAGTAATGAATTCTTCCGAGACTAGGCTACCACAATAACATGCTAGTTTCTAATGCTAACTTGTAAGCCAAAGAGACCACGTTTAAATCTTAAAAACGGTTGATATCGATGTTATGCTCTATATATATATATATATATATAAGCAGTTTGTTCTTACCATGATTACAATATGATCCGGATAAAGGACATCAGGAGAAAAAGTCAATTTTAAAAACATACATCCACATGTACCATTTGAGTAGATTCTCATTCTAAAAGAGGGGTATGTGTGTTTTCAGGTTGCCCTAAAGAATTGATCTCAAACTTTAATTAACTATTTTCTACACAGATTTTATAAAATACTTAATGGAATGAGCCCTGTTTTGACAACCAGAATAACATAGATACCGCTCAGTGAGGCTCAAAGTGCCCTAATGTTAATATCATTTATTAGTTGAAGCAATGTAAAAAGTCGTCCATGTGTGTATGTAATATTATTACACTGTTCTCAAGAATAAATATCATTTAATTGCAATGGCATCTTTTCAAATTGTTTAATCGTAGAAGCATTAGAACATACAAATATTACGTCATTTCTACACAAAAAATATCTCATTTCATTCTTAATTTTCATTTGACAAATATAAAAAAATACTTGAATTTTAACATTAATCATATCGTCTCCATAACAACTTCCATGACAGCAATAAGAAAGAAATCTCTTCAGTACAGTGGCGCACACAAGGGGGGAGTCCTGGGGGTCCAGACTCCCCCCCCCCCAGCTATTGATTTTTTTTTTCGATTGGCTATAATCCTATGTATATAGTACGTAAAATTTAATAAAGTCTATGTTATTAATAACTAATTTTATTAATTAATGCTAACTATTCATTCAATTATTAATTTTTTTACTGTTTTTTGTTACCGAAAATCGACGAAATTAAAAACAAGATTTCAATCATTGGCATGGCCAAGTAATTTTAGCGCGTTTTTCACATGTTGTATTTTACAATAATGCAACTAATGAATTTTTTACTAACAGAAAATAGTACTATACTTAAAAAAAATTTTTTAATTATTAAATTTAAATATGATTCGGCCCAACTAGGGCACAAATGCGACCAAATGCCGAAAACCCGAGGTCAATTGATTGCTTATTCGCTGAGAAAAAGGTACGACAAAATATGGAACGAAGACGAAGACGAAATTTGCGCTTATAACACCGAAAAGAAAAACTAATTGAATTCAATTTTAGAGTTCACAGACATATTTAAAAGGCTACGTACTGAAACATTTCAATGAGAACAATACATGAAAAATCTGAAGCATTTATTTTTCACATATACATGTAATTCATAAGAATTTTTAACAGGTTTGGAATCATCATCAAACTAACATCTAGTGTATATATTGAAACGTAACGTGTAGATATTGTAACGCAATCTAGTGTATTTATTGTATAAGGCATTAAACTATTACCCCGAAAATCGTATTTATGTTTAAAATAAAAGCTCAAGAGAGAGAGAGAGAGAGTGAGAGTTTTGTGTTAATCTCTATGAATCTGTGTGTGAAGGATACATACTATAAAAATATTATTCACACTCGAATGACAAGAAAACTTTTTCAAGCTGAAATTATTTATCCGAGCTAATAGAAGTTAAATTCATACAGTCTAAACAAATTTGAACTCGTCGAGAGTCGAGTTCATTATATATATCATGTACTCCGTTACGGACAGTATAAATATATATTGAACAATGAAGGCAATGTTCTGAAAGTATTTCAATGAACATGGCATCACATATTTCAGACGAACACAGAAATAGTGATGCAAAGTGTATTGCATTTTTTTACACGGCTATTTTAAATACGGAATCAAATAATTTACAATGAATCTAAATTTAAAAATTACATAGCGTATAGTTCATACTTTTAGTCAGAATGACAGGAAAAAAGATCTGGGGTTTGTTTTGCAGAAAAAGGGTTTGTGGGTAGAATTATCTTATCTTTGAAACGTGCTTGGTATGTGGTCGTGGTATGTAAAAAATTCCACCCCCTCTACAAAAAAAAGGAAGGTTATCTATATGTTTTAACTTCAAAGCTTAGGGCAGCGAACTGGAAAGACAACAAAATAATCAATCTCTCGTTAAAGGTTTTGCAAGACACGAATTGGTTTAAAAAGGAGAAAATATTTTTCGAAATGAAAAAAATAATTAAAAAAAAATAATAATAATAATTCATTTTGTATCAAAAACACAAATTATTCGTAAAAATTATTATATTGTATAGATGCTTATACACGGCATAATCAGGAGAGAGAGAGAACGTATTTTTCCAAATTAAAAACAATTTTAATTCACTTCGTATCAAAAACAAATTATTCGTAAAAATTATATTGCATAAATGCTTATATTCCTATATATTTTAAAAAGAAGGGGGGAGGGGGAGTGTTCTAAATTTATGCCAGTAGTATTTTTTATTGGTATATATTATGTATATAGTAAGAAATATATATGTATATATTACAATATATATAAATAATTTATATAAACGAACCATTTTTCTAACTTCATTTTTCCCAAGGCGAAATAAAAATAAAATGTCATCTTTACACGATACGTAATTCAAAAATGTATAATTTTTTTTATATTTAGAAGGGGAATTTTTTCTAAATATATGCCCTAATTCTTACAATATATTGCAACATATACCGTAATGAGTATAATAACACGGGTAAATATTCAAAGGAGCCATTTTTCTGTCTTTTTCTCAGGGAGGCAAAAAATGAAATTTCATAAGATGACAAATGATTCACCACTATTTATGTGAAAGAGAGAGAGAGAGGATTTTTCTTTTAAATATTGGAGCCAATTGCACTTTTCTTGGTATCTATTACACAATAGGGAATACGCTGTAAAAAACACCATAACACTGGTAAAATAATTTAAACGAGCCATTTTTCTAATCTATCTCTCTTTCTTCCTGACGGGGGAAAAAAATTAAATGTCCTCCTATATAAAAATATATAATTTAAAATTTAACCATGATTTATTTAAAAGGAGAGTTTCTACTAAAGACTATGCCCAAAAAAATTTTTATGCTTTCTTTTACACAAAATATATACTGTAAAAGTATAATAAATAACATAATAATTAAATGAATCATTTCTCTTATTTGTATATATTTTTCTTTTCTTTTTTCGAAACAGAAAAAAATAAATAAATGCAATTTTTGCACAATGTATAATTCAAAAATTTACCATGATTTCTAGAAGTATTGATAAATCTCCTCCAAATTCACCATAAATGTTTATTACGGAGCACATATATAAAAGCTTCCTTACGCGCGTTTCTTACATTAAATCGTAAGTAATTCTCCCAAAACACACATTTTCATTCCATGAATAGTTTGAATACGGATTTAAAGAATTTTTTTTTCAGGAATTGTTAAAATTAAACTGAGAGAGATAATTTGGGGGGGGGGATAAAACTTTTATAACTCAGCTAATAGATTTATCAACAACCATGATTTATAAATTCCTCTTTAACGTTTTAAATGTTTCAAACAAAACCGCAGTCAGTAAAAACAAATGTCATCAAAACAAATATGAAAAAATATAAATAACATTGTCTTTAAGAAACGAAAATCTGGATACGAAAACAATGCGAATATTTACAAAGAATCATACAACAAAAAAAAATTATATCACTCACCTTTATGTGTATCTGTCAAAACAGAAAAGCAAATCAAACGTTAACCTTCGCTCGTTGAGCTCAGCAGGATCAAATAGGAATGAAGAATCCACAATCATAGGAGAATGTCAAATGACAAGTAAAAAAAATATGTATTTAACAATATCGTTCGATGATAGTCAGTAACTGAAAGAGATGTTTCATAGGACACACACAAAATTTTAAAGCACGAAAGTAATCAAAACTTTATCACGTCCAAAGAGCTGTTTATACTTGCGCTACCAGATGTTTTCATCACCCACTGCTTTCAGCGAATGGCGCGTAAGCTTCGAATATCGTAGACACAGTAAAAAAAGAAAGTTTTTTTTCCAGGATTTCCAGAGAAACATTAATACATATAGTACTTCACTGAACAGTGACTCTGTTGTCTTTTAGTCAGTCCTGAAAAAGATTAATCCACTGCAGTAGTAAGAGGGAAAGCTAACTTGGTGTATTCTATCACGCGGCGTGTTGTAGTATATTCAGCTGTAGTCCGCTCGCTCGTTTAGGACCTTGATGTTCTGCTGAAGAAGGCTGTCTATCCACTACATGCCTGCGGCTCTGGGACGATTTGGATTGCGCTTTTTTCCTCTACTTAGTTTCGGGTACCAATGGAAATAATGTCTTCACTCGGACCTGTTTTGAATGGACGTTTTTTGCGCATTGTTTCTTTATTTATTCTGCCGTTTTTTTTCCTTTGTGTTTTTTTTCTCCTAACTGATGGTTTGAGGGATTTTTTTATTTGTTTGCCGTCTTTCCGGTTTGAGTTCGATGAGTTTACGGGAAGCAATTTGTGGTAGTGCTTTGACATTTGCATAATGATCGGATAATTAAAATCAGGTGATTTGGGAGAAAATAATATAATTAAAACAGTGAATCCGTTAGCTTAATCTGTCATCTCTTCTATTTTGTTGTCTCATCTTCACTGGGAAAATTTGAAGAAAGCAAATTTCTTATACTTATTCACATTACTTGTAGCCGATAGAAACACATATAAAACAAATGGGCGCATTTGTTGACATCCGTAAAGAAAATCCGGAAGCATAAATAAGTGCTTATGCGGAAGGTAACTGTTAAATGCTTGACGGAGCAATTTAGGGACCTGATCTGGAATACTTTGAATTTCGTGACATTCCAATTCTGTCATGTTGGTAGAATTCTCCTATATTTATTTAATTCTTCCTGATTAATTTCCCCTGGATACTGTTAACTTTTTTTTACTAACGATTTTATTTTTTAAAAACTTTTTTCACCAATTTTATTTACTTACTAATTATGCCCAATTTTTGTCAATCATGATCACATTCCTTCATCTATTTTTACATTCATTGTAGACCTTCTGATGATTCAAATAGTTATCATTCAGATAATTCACAAAACAATCTGAAATTTGCTAATCGTATTTTGACTTTCAAAATAACTTTTGGATATATTCTGCCATATTGGATTCAATCAAAACAAAATATTAATATTTTATGAGAATAAATTATAGTTTTTAAAAAAACTAATAAACACGTTTTTATAGTGATTCGAACTAAAAAGTAAAAAAATAATTCTTATTTAAGAATAAAATGATTAACGAGAAAATTAATGTCATTGGGTTAAAAGCGTGGGGTGCTCTTCTTCAATTGATATAATTTCTTATACGACAATTCCGAAAGGCTGAGTTAGTGTAAAAATGTAGTCAAAAGCACCCCCACGCTTTTATGACAATGACATTAATTTTCTTGTTAATCATTTTATTCTTATGTTAAGAATTATTTTTTTACTTTTTACACTGCTGGCCACCGTAAATGCAACACCCTGAAGGAAGCACGCAAATAACATGAAAAAATAACATGAAATTTACAACATGCATTAGCGGAGGTGAGATATGCAAATGATTAGAATTTCAGCGCAGGCACACAACATGCACGCCTGTGGCGCCACCTCAAAGCGCTATTTAAGGCTTGGAGATTTCGACGATTTCAAGTTCGGCAATTGTGTTTTTCTTGTGGTTTTTTCAAAAAACGATCAGTTATGTCTCGTAGAAAACAGCGATCAGCATTTGATCAAGTATCCGAGTTCGACAGAGGAAGGATAGTGGCCTACAGAGAATGTGGATTATCTTTCAGGGAAATCGGTAGTCGTGTCGGACGAAACCAAACAACTATAATGCGGATATGTGACCGATGGATGCAGGAGGGTACGACAGACCGACGTGGTCCATCGCATCCACCTCAGTGCACCACTTCACGTGAGGACAGGCAAATTGTGCGCATGGCAGTGACGGATCTCTCAGTCACATCACGAACCATAGCACAGCACATTGAGTCTGTAACACATCATTCAGTATCTGCGCGTACCATTCGACACCGTTTACAGCAGAGTGGTCTGTCCGCAAGACGTCCATTGCTTGGTCTGCTCTTGACACAGAACCACAGACGTCTCGGCCACCAATGGTGTGATGAAAGAAGGATGTGGGCTGCAGAATGGAATGAAGTTGTCTTTATTGACAAGTTACACATCTGTCTGCAACACCACGATGGTTGGATTCAAGACTGGAGACACCGAGGAGAGAGGATGCTGAACAGCTGCGTTATGCACTGCCACACCGGGTATTATGGTATGGGGCGGTATTGGATATCACTCTCGCGCTCCTCTAGTACGCATTGCCGGTACTTTAAACAGCCAGCGCTACATCTCCGAGGTGTTGGAGCTAGTTGTCCTTCCTTACCTTCAGGGCTTGGCCACAGCTATATTTCAACTGGATAATGCGCGACCAGATGTGGCACGCATTGTCCAAAGGTTTTTCGTCAATCACCAGATTGAATTGCTTCCCTGGCCGCATCGCTCTCCGGATCTTTCGCCGATAGAAAACATGTGGTCCATGGTTGCTCAACGATTGACCCAGATTACACCCCCAGCTGCCACACCAGATCAACTTTGGCAACGTGTGGAAGCTTCTTGGTCTGCTGTACCCCAAGAACACATCCAAAGTCTCTTTGAATCAATGCCGAGGCGTGTGGCAGCGGTGATCTCCAACAATGGTGGCTACTCTGGCTATTGATTCTGGCAGGAACCACACTTCACAGAAGTCTATAAATATAATCCTTTGATACTTGGTCAACATGTTATCTACAAAATAAATTTTGTTGTGCTATCTCTTGGTGTTGCATTTACGGTGGCCAGAAGTGTATATCGAATCAGTATAAAAACGTGTTTTTAGTTTTTTTTTAATCAAAAATTTATTTTTCATTTTTTAGTTCGATATACAATGAAAGCATATTTTTTTTAAAATTTTTAAACTATCATGTATTCATTGTTGAGTTTATCCTTGAGTTTGATATTTGGAGCTGGGATTACGTGGCTGCTGGAATTAGTCTTGCTCTTCAATGGAATTAAAGGGTGCATTTATTCTCTTAGTTTACGGGGCCCGTTTTCGTTAAGGATACGGGTATCGTTTATATTTCAAAGATTCCGTCTCTATACATACAGGTCAGACTAATAAAAGAGTGTAAAGAAGAAAAAGTTCGAATTATTAAAAAAAATTTAATGTACCATGTTTTTATAACAGACTAAAAAATATATAATTCCTCCTTTTCATTATTTTTTTTTTCTTTTTCTCTTCTTCTTTTTCACATTTTCATGATTTGTTATCCATTTCTGAGCTATGGTGCAAATTTCAAGTCTCTAGCTCATCGGGAAGTCAGTTTAAAATCAATAGCAAAATTCCACCCAGACATACAAGAAAGCGAGTTAATAAAAACATCATAATATTAAGTATCAATCGTATTATCACTTCTAAACGTATTGCTTTATAAAAGCAAAAAATATTTATTAGTTAGAACATAAATTTGTTTTTCACATGCAGGGTCTTTTTTTATTATTTCCGTTTTCAGAAAAATGTTAAAATTATGGTAAAAAATTGCAACGCACCCCCTCCCCTTTCTCACATAAAAAACACTTTTTTTTGTTTGTTTTATTTCTATTAACCACAAGTGTGTATTTGATTTTAAGGTTACACCTTAATATTTTAGTCGCTAAATCTTGAATCAGTCGCCAAATCTGGAAAAGTACATGGAATTAGTCTCTAAATCTGAAATTGGTATATGCAATAAGTTGCCAAATCTGGAAGAGGTATATGAAAATGTCGCCAAATCTGTTAATCGTTATTCCTGACGATCCTGATAAGGTCAATGGAACAAAATTATGAAATGATTGTATTGTCATTAGTCCTTGACAAATGTGCAAACTTTCGAATTAATCTGACTTTTTAAAGTGGGTAAAAATCGAGTTCCAAGATTCCGTTACATACAAGTGAACCTTATAAAAGCGTGTTAAAAATATCTCATATATATATATATATATATATGACTATAGTTATCTTAGGTATGTAACTATTTTTTGTATATTTTTGTAATATATATATATATATATAATATAAAATATTACATTGGGGCAAACACATTGCTAACACACGGTTATATTTATTTACATTTTTGTTGGAAAGCATTCAAATCCTTAGAAAAAAGAAAGAAAGATATTTCATATATTAGACCAGGGATGGCGAACCAGGGATGAGAGTCACTGATGGCACGTGACACAATATTTTGGGCACGCCACCGATCAAAACGGTTTGCATTTTAGTTCAGAATAACAAAGTTCACAATGAAATATCGCAATCAAACGTGAGTAATATGCTAATGATGTGTAGTTTGTCTACGTATAGCATAGTAAATTTCATTGATACTGTATTTTAAAGTTTATTGGTGTTATATTTACGATTTATAACCTTTATTTAACATGGATAGTTCATCAAAAAAAAAAAAAAAAAAGAGCAAGATAGTTAGTGTAACAGAGAATTTCAAACTTGGTGGATAGAGAAGTATGGCATGATTAGTAAAGGCGATAAAGCGCTGGGTGTTTTATGTTCTGGAACATTTGCATGTAGAACATCGTCGGTAAAACGGGATTCCAGACACATTTAACTGCTTTCAGAACCTGGCTCATGCTATTTTAACCATATTTTCATTTACCTATGCTTGCAAGTCATTATTTTCAGAGATGAATAACAATAAAGACTCACTTAGAAACCGTTTACAGATTATTCCAATTCAGCATGCATCCTGCTAAAAGTAACATCTTGCAATCCTATAATATGTTATTTCTCATCTAATCTGCCACACTACAGAAGTCACACAAATGTTACTGTATATAATTTGAATTACACGTATAACTAAAACATTTATTACTATGCAGTGTAAAATGTATTCTTTCGTAATAAATAAAGAGTTTTGAGTTGTTAGTATTTAGTTTTATTATTTTACCAATAATATCAAATCAAAATTATTTGACGGCACGTCTATACCTCATTAAACATTTCTTTAGAAAAACTCGGTACGTTGGTTTACCACCCCTATATTAGGCAAACAAGCTATGCATAAAAAATATATTGGAAGTAGGAAAATAAAAAACCCAACTTTTTTAGGGCGTCTCGTTTTGAAAATTAATGATAATTACACAGTAGGGAAGGGGAAGTCTAAAAAGGAATTTTTTTTCCGATCTCAATACTCAAGGAAAGTTGCCTTTTGCCCAGCTAAATAAAAAGGCAAGAAAAAAATTTTATTAAAATATTATTTTTTTCTATGCATTGCTCTCAAAATTTTGGAAAATGGAGAAATTTACTATTTTTTGTTAGTTTTTTTTATATTTATTTAACGTAACACAATGTCGTAATGTGAAGAAGACAATTCTTCTAAATGCGAGGTTTTGAATATGACGAACAGGTAAAATAATTAATAATAGTTAAAATGTTTATTGTTCGTGCAAAAAGCTCAGAAAGCACACTTTTTTGTAAAATTAGGACTACTCTGTAGTTTTATTCGACTTTATTATTCACATTTAATAAGCAAAAAATAAAGGGTAAGCATTTCATGCTGTACATTAAAATTATTCCCTCATGATGATGCAAACATCAATCTCACATGAATGGCAGATGCTGGAATATGCAAAAGATTAACATTTAAGCGTGAACGAGATCTCAAACTCTGTATAAACGGAAAGTTACGCTGCTCGTTCTCATTTAGAAATTTGATTTGAATACTGGTTGTTTGGGAGAAGATCGTGTTACCTACCTTATAAGAAGAGTCGGAATACAAGAACGGCAGGATCGTGGCTTTTCGAGAGTGCAACTTATCTTCCGCGACGTTACTCACGTAATAGTCAAAATTCAGTCCTACGACTATCGTGAGAATATGCAATGGATGGACTCAGAAAAGTCATACTAAATACTATGCAGGATCTCAAAAGCCTCCTGACATTAACTCCCAAAAGGACAGACATATCGTCAAGTTAGCCTTGCAGAATCGCACAGAACACATAAGGACGTGAGCTTGTTCGCAGCACTAGTATCCTCGCAGAGAGTGCAACGACTTCTGGAGCAGCACAGACGGTCTGCAAGGGGACCATTATTGCACATTCCCTTGACACTGCGTATTAGAAAAGCGAGACAGCAGGTGCACCCAACGACAAAACTAGATACAGGAGTAGCACTACGTCGTCTTTTCAGGCGATCCTCGGTTTTTCTTGCATCAATATAAGGATGCATCCGTGTCTACAGGACCAGAGGAGAATACAAGTGGTCTACTTGCATCGTCATATGAGCCCTGTACCTAGTGTGATGGTACGCGCCGTCATTCGATACACTCCACTAACACATCTTATTCTCATCGTTGGCAATCTGCTTAATCAGGGTTACATTTCTCTGGTGGCTGTGTCCTACCTTCGAGGCAGTGGCGTAACGCACACCCCTGCAACCCCCGCATCGCTGAGGAGGGCCTCTGCTCCAGGGGCCCAAAGCTTTACTGCCATTAAGTATCTACCGTTTGTAAAATCCATCTTGGGGGCCATGAACTTGACTTTGCAGGGGGGGGGGGCAAATGTTTTCCGTTACGCCACTGCTTCGAGGCCTCGTCTTTCAACAATGCCTGGCCTTGTGTCCTGGATTACCTCGAAATAGGTTCTTCTTTTGCCCTGATCAGTACATTCTAAATATCTATCCCCCAGTGAAAACATCTGGTCACGAGCTGCTGAGAGATTGGGTAGCCACCGCTCTCTAGTCATTATGATTAATAATGTGTGCAATAGACTTTAAGCAGTATGATATAAAGCATTTAGGGGACTCTTGCTTAATATGAGACTAAAAAGCAGTAAATTTGATTGAAATATTTATTTAAACATCTACAGCTATTATTTACAAAATTGACGTATGTAAAACTACAAGGATTTGGACAGGAGGAGGCACAAGAAGCATAGGTCTGCTTTCTTAGTCGGAACACACACAGAGACGAAGTGTTTATAAAAACTGCCCTTTCTTGGTGGAGTTTTTTTTATATTTTCAAAAACTCCACTTGAGAATCAACACAGCTTTCATGTACAGTGAAGAGGTATGAGGCTTATGATTATTCGGCTGTCAGGATAATGTCAGATGAAAAGGTTCTTGTGAAGGTACTTAGTTATTTATAGGATTTCTGTTATGTCAAGTTTCTGTGATTCATTGCGAGATCATTTTATCATATGAAAGAAGGTAATTTTACCTGCTTAAAAAATTCTTTTTATAACGCTGAGGGGAAATGGGAAACGTCAAGTTTGACTCCATGCTTATCCAGATTAGAGCCATTTTAGACGTCAGAGCAGTCAGCTGTGTACAATAATTTCGAGTTCTGTATACTCCTAAATTTCATAAAAATTTATAATCCTGTTTTCTTCCTTATATGCTGTATACATAAAATAAGAATATAGGTCTTATTATTTGCTTTCTCCTCACTGGTGTTGCAGTTTTAATAGCCAGTAAATTTTACATTTCGAATATTTTAACTCTATATGTGAACCTATTATTACCCATATAGTTTATAAAATTTTCCAATATTTTTATTCAAATAATGTTCATTCGCCAAATTTTATAGAAAGTTCGAATATTTATTTTGAATGAAGAGTCTACCTGATGATATATTGTCTCTTGCTTCAACATCACACACTTTTCGAAATGCTTTTGTCTTATGATGACACAGCGTTTCTCCACTTGGTGGATGATGGGGAAGCTTTGAAAATCTCTATCCGAGTCATTTATTACACCATAACATTGAAAGATATTCCGCAGTGATGGCGAACCTATGATCCGTGGGTCAGACACTGACCCACGCAAGCTTTTTAACTGACTCACGATTGCTAGGCTACCACTTGTTTATTTACGCGGGTTTATTTAGATTTTCTAATTTGTGTGGATTATTTATATTCTATTTGTATTTGTTCAAACACTGCATTGACACAAAAGCAATTAAAATGCTGTGTCCATAACCTTCAGTATCATCATAACAGTTTCAAAGACGCGAATGGCAACAAATGTACATGAAAGTATGTAGTATTTGAAATAAATCAAAAGTATTTACAAAATATTAAATTAAGAAAAAGTGTATAATTTCACTCCCAATTTTTTTTTTTTTTTTTTGAAAAATTGACAAACCAAACCAAACCAAATAACCATATTTAAAACACTTTCTTCGGATAAAATGCACTTTTGTAAGGTTATGTTCAGTTATATGTTTGTAGAAAGAGATTTATTTCCATTGCGCTTCGTATCGTCCCTTCCTGTTTCTTTTGTGAGGCGCCAATGGACGCCGTGCCCATGTCTGTTATTTTTGATACTAGAAATTTTTGGCTCGCAATTGAAGACACGCCTGTATTGGGCACCCTTGCACTGCGGGGGGGGGGGGGACAAACCCTGACTGAGGCCATTAACATAGATTTTCTTAAAATTCGCTTCACACTTCTTAAAATCAAATTTTTAAGCGATTTTCTAATGAGCGATCTAACGTCATTCCTTATCAAAATTTTTATACGCTCATTAAATATCTTTAATCCTTTAGCCAAATCAAAAAATATATTTTTTATTTGCTGTAATCAAGGCGACAAGAGATACTTTTCTTTAGTGGGTTTTCTTTTTAAACCTTAATTACTAACAAATAAAACTAAAGTCAGACGGAGAATCGGATAAAATGCTAAAAAGATATAAAAATTCATCGCTGTTATTATTACATAAACTTTATATAAGCTGTAGGAAGGGAAAGAAAAGACATGATTTACTTTTTTACGAAGTAGCAACGTAACTTATTGCCGGCTTTGGTCCCCCCCCCCCCCATGTATTTCATTTTCATTTTGTGAAATCATAAACAATGTACATCTGTTATGCTTTTTTAAAATAAAATAGTATAACGATACTTGAAAAAGCAGAGAGAGCATTTCAAAGGATTATTTGATGATAGAGTTATTAGTATTCAATCAAATGAGGCACATTGAAAAGAAAGTATAATGGAATATATCAGTTTTTTTTTTCTTTCATGAAATCATTTTTGCTTCATATAAAGAACATTCCTTATTAAAAGTTGCAGTAATTACGCTAGAATATAATCGAACTTTAGGTCAAGCTCAGCCTCTGACATTAAGAAATGAAGGATTAGGCAAGAGACATACCTTTTTTCTTCTTAATAATTATAATCGAAAATTATTTTACAATGTTCGTGTCTTTCTTAGTGTTCAATTTTATTAAAGTTACAATGTTATATATCGTTAGATTTCCCGTTTTAATAAATATTAAAAGTGTTTTGCTTTTTATTTACTCAGACTCCGGTGGATTTTGTATTCAATTATAAGTTTAATATTAAATATTTTTACGTGATATTTTAATGTACATTAAGTAATGGTTTGGCAATCCTTTGTATGTATATACACACACTTGCTAGAATAGTGAGTGAGTGAATATTAATGTCACCACGTAATTTTGAACCATGGTCAAGTGACGAGGACGACACCAGGGCTGGCACTTCCCTTTCCTAACTACCACACCAACGGGAGGACGTTTGAGCTCTCGACAGATTTATCGTGCATTGCTCCCCTATAAGGAGGGTTTTCCGTGGTACTGGGCTCGAACTCATGACACGCTAGCCATGATCCGATACCTTGACCACTTGGCTACCTCGGCCACCACACTTGCTAGAAAAGAGTGTTCTTAAGGGCGAATGAGAGAAGATGAGCTCTGAAGAAACCACTAGACTTTTTAATTCAATGCCGAAATAACTTCAGGAGGTTTTCAAATCACAGGGATATCCAACCAGCTATTAAGTAGCTCATTATCCTTTTAAAATATTTTTTGTAGTTACTATTAAACAGTGAACGTAGACTTTTTCTATTTGATTTTTGTTGGTATCGCTGCAAACATGTCCTTATTTTCAAAGCTATGAAAGCAAACCGAGTTTAGTTTTGTTATTCTCAATACTTGGAATGAACTAAATAAAATATAATTTTTTTAAAAAATTTCAAATTCCGTTTTTTTAAATTTTTTTTGTTGTTTATGTAAGCAATAGTTGGTGAACGCAGATTTTTTCTAACAAGTGTATATATATATATATATATATATTATATAAGATCCGGCTTGGGGCCCAGCACCTGACCTTGCGGGGGGTCCCAATTATTTTCCGTTACGCCACTGAATTTGATATTGCATTTAAAAAAAATGATATTGACCTTCAGAAAATAGTTTCTGTAACAACAGACGGTGCGCCTAGCATGGTAGGGGAAAAAATATTAGACTTATTTAGTATTTTAAGCAAAATATTTCACATTCTCTGATTGAATTTCATTGCGTAATACAGCAGCAAATTTTTTTTGCAAAGTATAGTTTAAAAACATTTTCCAGTATAATGTCAGTTGTAATAAAAATGATAAACTTTATAAAAGGTAATTTGCACAATTCTTAGAGGGAATTGAATGCCAATATTCAGGGACTTTGGCATACAACAACGTGCCAGGATTTAGTTTCGGTCAAGTTCTTAATCGCTTTGAAACGTTATTAGAAGAAATTAAGCTTTTTTTAATAGAAAAAGTCAATAGTTTTTTGATGAATTATCCCATATACATTGGCTAAATGATTTAATATTTTTTTCGACATCACTCAGCATTTTAATGAACTGAATAAAAAACTTCAAGTGTGTGGACTAATTGTTTTAAAGATGTTTGAAAATATTAAAATATTTATGACGAAACGCGACATATTTACTAAACATTTGAAAATGAAAATCATGAAATATTTTCCTCAATTACAAAAACATTTTCAAAACACAATAGTTTCTTAAAACTCCGTTGTCATTCAAAAAATGCAATAAAAATTATTTAATGATTATTCAAGAAATAAAACAAGCTACCGAGAAGACTCAACCAATTTAAAAGTTTGGAAAATTCATTTCACCTTTTTTATATCCATACAAAACAGAATTTTAAACAATGGAGTCAAACGAGTTCATGTGGCTAGGTAATGATGAGAGGCCGGCCGGCAATGAAGTTGGTCCCCAAATAATCAGTAATTTGTATATCCCCCTTGTTCACAGGATGTGGTCGAAATTCCTGAGCTGAGGGACCGGGTGTCCCGGGTGTCAAAGAGTACGCAGGGTGAACGGACTCATAAATTTAATTAAAATTGTAACTTTTGTAGCTTTGCGCTTGGCGACTAACCAATGGCGCGGCTTGGACAAAGAGTGCGCGTAGGCACAAATGGTCGGATTTGCCCTCCCTTAAAAGGGCGCCGAGGGACAATTTTTGGCGAACTAGATTCCTCAATCACATAGAGAGCATTTCTTTTTTAGGAAATTTTAGGTCGCCTTGTCCAGCAACAATGCCATGCCTCCCATCACCTCGCCTCCTTTTCAGATAAGTGAAATTTTAATGTTTGTTCATAGTTCTCTTATTCTTAAATTTTAACAGTGTTTGATCTAAGTTCTAATTTCGTAATGTATTTTAAATGTAATAAACGAATTTATTTTAATTTTAATCCGAGTTATTTCATTAGTTTTGCGTTGTCTTTGAAATTGATTAAGTTTAAGTACTAGCCACTATGTTAATGCGGACTAAGATAAATAAGCGAACCTGGGTAGTTTTAGAATGTTAGTTAAATCAAGCTGAAACTTAAAGTAAAATTAGTCAGCGCCGCATTAGTATCAATAATTTAGAAATGGAATCAGTTGAATTTCGAAACAGGATAGTGTGGAAAACAAAATTTGATGACATGATTTCTGAAGTAGAAGGAAAATTGTGAGAATATTGTGATCCCGCAGTAAAAATTGAAAATATTATATAAAACGTATTGGATTCTTTAACGAATAATTATACATCAATGAAAAAACTAGTTAATGTGCTCTTTCAACAATGCTTGGGTCTACATATTCGTGTGAAGAATTGTTTTCTTCAATGAGCTTTGTAAAATCTTCTAATAGAAATAGATTTGACAGGGAATTAATTAACTTCCAAATGCGTTAAACTAATGAATACGAAATATGAACCTAAAATTAAAAAACTGTCTGAAATTAAACAGCAACAGATTTCTCATTAAATTTTTTATAATCAATTTTGTTATACATATATATATATATATATATATATATACACTAAAGTGCCAAAACATTATGACCAGCCCTACATTTGCAATGAACTCGCCTGGATGACGTGGAAGGCCCGTGATAAGGTGGAAGTGGTATTTAACTGCTGCTGGAGTGTCTCAAGAATCATTCTTTCACTTACTTCTATGTGTCATGGGAAAGGCTGTGGATCTAAGCGACTTTGATAGAGGGCAGATTGTAATGGCTAGGAACAAGTATTTCCGAAACTGCAAGACTCATGGGTTGTTCGCGATCTACAGTTGTTAGTACTTATGCAAAATGGATGAATGAAGGTGAAGCCAGCAGTAGACGATATGGTGTTGGACGTCCACACACTATCAAAGAAAAAGGTCATCGGAGACTGCCTCGCATGGTGAAGCAAAACCGGAGTCAGACAGTGGCTCAGCTGACAGCCCAATACAATGCAGGGCCAAATAGAATAGTATCGAAGCGCACTGTTCAGCGGACACTGTTGGATATAGGGCTATGCAGCAAACGTCCCACTCGTGTGCCTTTGCTGACCAAGCGTCATCGCCAACTGAGCCTGCGCTGGGCCCGGGAACATCACGACTGGTCCATGGATCAGGGGGAGAGAGTTGCCTGGTCAGATGAATCACGGTTTGTCATTCATCATGCCGATGGCCGTGTCAGGATACGCCATCTTCCAGGTGAAAATTTGCTCCCTCAATGTACAGTAGGTCATACACAGGCTGGTGGTGGCGGTATTATGCTTTGGGGGAAGTTCTCTTGGGTATCTCTGGGACACTTGGTTGTGGTAGAGCAGACCATGAATACAGGGTATCTGAACATCATTGCGGACCAGTTGCACCCTTACATGGCCTCTGTTTTTCCAGCTGGAAATGGAATGTTCCAACAGGACAACGCCCGTGTCACAAGGCTAAAATTGTGTTGGAGTGGTTCCAGGAACATGATGCTGAATTCCAGTTAATGTCCTGGCCGCCTAACTCACCGGATCTCAATCCGATAGAACACATTTGGGATGTCATGGGACGGCAGCTCAGAGTTCAAAGACCACCAATTCGCAATATCTCAAATATGCGTAACCGTTACTTAAACATCTGGTACAATCTGTCTCCGGTCATCTACCAAGGACTTGTGGCATAAATGCCAAGGCGGGTTAAAACTGTGTTGCGTGCCAAAGGTGGGCCAACTCGTAATTGACAAGTGGTCATAATGTTTTGGCTCTTGAGTGTATATGTATATATATAAAGTAATAAATATAATATTTCATAATGTATATTGTATGTAATTTTCGTTACTCCTTGTCCATTCAAACACTTATTGCCATTTGCACAGAGCACTAAAGAATTTTTAACCTCACTAAAAATTTTAAAATCGTCAAACCATGCCCAGTTTTACCCGTTAAGCCAATTGGATTTTAAAGATGTTTAATTTTAAAAATACCCAGTTAAAAAATTTTAAACTTAACTCTCGTGCCAATGGGCATTAGTGACCCACGAGCTAGCACTAAAAAAATATGAACAAAATTTGACCTACGTCTCAAAATGGTTCGCCATCCCTGATATATAGCATGTTGCTCGTTCAGGACTCCATAACGATCACTGACGAATGCCACAGGTTTTCTTACTTGTGTTTTACTGGAAGTTTGAATTGATTATCATTGTTGTCCTTATCTGAAATATCACACTCTCCATGCATTTTAATTTGTTCAATGTCAGTATGTTTCTGTTTATAGGTCTCTGCAGTTTCCCTTGAAGTATTTGGATAGGTCTGATTCTGTTAGGTTTTTGTTTTTCTTCCATGTATCCTTGCTAATTGACGTAATCGCATACTGCAAGTTCAATAATTTAAACTTTTCAACTCAGCCCGTATTTTCTTTAAAAAACATAAAACGTAACACAAAGAAATTTGTTCGATTTTATCACAGTGACACTTCAAAGAAATCTTGTATTCACACAAATTTTGATTTTCTTTGACAAATGCAGTTAACACTGTAGCAGGATATTTGCATTCTGCCGATTAAAAAGGTAGAGAACATATTAATTTTTCAAGATTCTGATCCTTTTACAAATTAACCTTTACTTATTAGCCACGATGGTAAAGCTTTTTTTAGTTTATAAGAACGATCATGGTACTTACCAATTAGTTGTTATATCCTGTACTCGGAAACTGCCGGAAAAGAAACTTTCTCGCAGAAATATTTAGTTTTCTAAGCTACGGTTTTAGCTACTTTAGAATCATATATTCGTTGTTGGTGTGTAGTGACGTCTGAAATCTTTTTGGAAGCAACACTTTTATGAGAAAGAAGCTTACATGATGTACTTATATGTCTTAAAGTCAAATGAAACGTCAAATATAGGGAACTCAAAAATCTTTTCAAGTAACGATTTTATTGCACTTGACCATTTTACCACGCTTTTTCCGATGTTAACACACAAAACGTTAAAAAAGTATATAAAAATAAAGTTAAAAAATTTTACCGCAAAATTGTCCCATTACACCTGTTAGTAATTGACTGAAATTCAAAATAATTTGGTGAATTTGCTAGAGATGCCTCCATTTTCATAGCAGTTTGAATGAATCAATATCAAAGTCTAATCATGTGAAAGAAAGCAGAGCATCCAACTCGTCAGTTGCTCTTAATACTCCAGTTTTAGACCCTCTATTCGAATTTTCAAAAATCAAACTTATACATTTACCTCAATAAAAAAATGGAAATGAAAAATATATTTCCCTATTTATTAACGTTTGTTCATTAAAGGTAAAAAGGTAAATTTGAAAACAATACGAAATTTTGCTACTTCTTTTTTAATGTGTTTTTTGAAACTTTTGCACGAGCAATAAATATTTGAATTCACAGGTTTAAAATTTTTTCCTGCTCCTCATATATTCCAAATTAAACGCATCATTAGTCATCCTAAAAACATCATGGGTAAGTGATTGGTATGGAGCCTCTGATTGAGCAACAACTGTGATTACATTATCTGTCTTTGAAAGTTATGGTGTACTCGGATAAATTGTTAAATTTTCCCCATCACACCTAAGTGGTAGAATGCCATGTCAGACTTAAGAAAGAAGCATTTTGAAAAGTATGTGATGTTGATGCAAGAGACGGTATCATCAGGACAGTTCTTAATTCGAGATCAATCCTCGAATTTTCTCAAAAATTTGACTTAAAGTACATTATTTGAATTAAAAAATTGGATAATTTTATAAACTAAATACATTACAATAGTTCCCAATAAAATATTCAAAATATGAAATATATATACCATTAAGTATTTTTAAGTATAAACCAGGAAGTACTTTTAAAATAACAGTTGCTAGAAAGTGTGAGTTCTATAGAAAAAACAAAAGAAAATTTGATATTACTTGTACCTAAGAAATGAAATACAAATACATGTCCTGATTATGCAAAGAAGGGCTTCTCAAAGTATAGGTTTCAAACTCAAAATTTTTACAATTTTAATGCATAATGTTTTAAAAATTTTGAATTTACGACTGTTAACGACAATTAATTCAAAAGTATTTTTTAATATTTCTTCTTAACAGATTCAATATCCCTTGGTGAGCTCTGGCCTTCTCAAGAAGCTTCCTCCAAGTCAATCTTGTCATCAACAGCTTTCCAATGTTGATTCTTAAGATCAGTGACCTAACGTACACCCCCGCATGGTTAGGGGGGGGGGTGCAGGACTATAGGGAGCCCAAAGTTTGATTGACGTCAAGTACGTACCCTTTGTAAGATCCGGCTTGGGACACAAAATCTAATTTTGCAAGGGTGTCCTAATATTCTCCGCTACACCACTGTTTAAGATATCTAAATCTTTTTGGTGCAGTCGATCTGTCTGAGTTAGAGTGTGTCTCCACTAGCGTAACGTACAGCCCTGCATTGCTGGGGGAGGGGGACCCAAAGCCCTTTGTAAAGGGCTTTGGGTCCCTTAATATTCTCTGTTACGCCACTGTATGTCTCCAGATCAAGCACCCATTGGCTTACCCAAAAAAATCGTCTTATAGTGTAGTCTTACATTATACAGATCAGATGACCAGCCCACTTGATTATATGGATTTTGATAAAATTTATAGCGTCTGCTCCCTAAGGATATCATAAGGTTCTAAATTTCGTCTTTTATCCCAAATTCCATCAATGTGCTTTCCGCCAAAAATATTTCTAAATACCTGCCTCTCAAAAACTCCAAGAGCTTTCTTTTTTTTTTTTTTTTCATTGTCTACGTTTCGGAAGAATAGAAAAGAATGAATCTAATTATACTTTTTATACGGCAATAGTTTGGTTTTTCTTTTTATCAGGTTTAATTTTAGGTATTTTCTCAATAAAAAAAAATCGATTAGTGGCAGTGATTTTCTTCTGGACTTCTGGTGAGATGTTATTGTTGATACTAACTAAAAAACCGCAAAACAGCACTAATTTGACTAAATCCAATTTACTAATCCATCTATTGTTCTTCTTCCTCTTGGCCAGATATGTTTATTACTGTGACCATTCGGTCGATATTGCCTTTTTTCTGCTTTGTTCCCTAATATATGCGTTATATTCATTTTTAGCTACTTTGCTTTTATCAACCTTTAAGTGCTACATTATACCTTTGTAATGTGAATCTTACACCGCCTGAATGGATTTTTTTTCGAAATTATGGCACAATCTGAAAAGTTACTTAAGTATTGTTAAAGTTAAAAAAGTTGAGATATTCTGTCATATTCTTGACCGTCTTTGTTACAAATAATTGAAAAGGAGTTGATACGATCAACTTTTAGGAATTAAAATCACAGAAAATTATTTTAAAGTAATTATCAATAAATGATTACAAATTTTCTATGATGATATAATCTTTTTCAAAAATTTTGTCTATCATACATGTTTTCTGATAGTAAAATTGCTGAAATTTAACAGTTGTGTCAAAGTTCTATCTAATATGAATTTTATTGATATTATATATGATGCCTATGTATTTCATTTCGTTATGAATGATTGACAATATAGAGAATTTTCAATTCTTAACTCTCACGAAGGACACTTATTTATGTTCAACATGTTTAAGAAAAAACTAATGCAACTTTTGAATTTTGAAGAATACCATGAACCTTTTAAAAGTTGTTTTTTAATAATTTTTTATAGAAAAAAATTCAAAATGTGAGGGATTAATTTTAATTTCTTTTGTTAAAACATTGTTTTTTCTTTCCTGTTTATAATGATGGCACTCAAATCGATCAGACGCTTTGAATTTGTTGAAATAGTGTTTTCAATATATTTATCATAAAATTTGATATTTCACAACGGGAATCCTTTTAATATTATCCAATTCTACTTTTGACAAAACTATGTGACGGATCTATACACGGCTCTCTCTAATTCCTTGGGGATTCTTTTAGGGAAAAATTTAACTCAACCTACTTTCACCGAAGGTAAGAAAACTTGATTATGTAAATTGAGTTTATTATATAAATTCTGTATTCGCGAGTTTTGTGAGTTAGTGAAGGAGGATCGTGAGTTATTGAAGTGCGAATCTAAGATTATTAAAGTGAGAATTGAAGATATCCAAAGTGAGGATCACTTGGATGTGAGCTGATCACAAGACAGCTATTAGTGCTCAAGGCCTCATCTGTAGGATTCCTGACTGACAAGAGTTCAGGTACTGTGCGTATTATTTCAATAGAAGTTAGAAACTAAATTGCTAGGGCGTGTCTGAGTTAATAACGAGCTTGTATAGGTTATCGTCGAAATTAATTGAATGACCGTAAATATTGTCCCCAGGCTAACTGGTCTTACCTTCGCGCTCTAATCATTGATCTAAATTATCTTAATTGGATTATTATTGTGCCTGTGTTAATTCTTGTGACAAATAAATGATTTGAGTGAATCATGTCGTCTGATCAATTAGTTGCTCCCACACTTCTAGCCGGGTCCGAGAGTAGACAAGGGGGATTACAAGGAAGTAGAAATAGCCAAACATTACAACTATACGAAGCATTTTAAATGTGAAGTAAAATTTATTTTTTGGAAATCAGAAATTAAGAATTAAGCATAAAATTACATCATAAAAGCGATCAGATACCGTAACAAAACCGCTGCAGTACAAGAAATACCACAATTCTCTTATAATGTAGTATTCAACAGGATATTTTCGAGCCTTTAAAACAGCTTTTAAATATCTCTGAGTAGAGTTCACTGTCTTTTACTAATTTTTAAATCAATTTTCCTTCTTCGGCGGCCATTTTTTTAAATTTGCTTTTTGTCATGTTGTTGTACTCTAACCTCCATTTTCCTTCCAAAACATATTCAAACAGACTTAAATACGATGTTTGGTGAGATGTTTTTAAGACTTCTGTGTGGAGAACTCTAGAGATACCAGAGGCGAACATTTAGAGCCAAACATAGGATTGTTTTATTTCGATATTTAATAATTACGATAAATTATTAAGTTGTTTCTAGAACCTAATTTTGAGTTTATAATTATAAATTGTCTTTTAAAACATTTAAATAAATGTAGTGGGGGATTCATTATGGTATAAGTAAATATCAAATTACCAAAGACCTGATGCTGACACGCACTCCCCCGACACATATAAGGACGACTCCACCGTCAAGTTTCACTGTTGCCATTAAGATTTTTGAATTATACTCCTCGTTTTGTCTTCTGTTATACTCGTATATCCATTGATTTCAACAATGTTAAATTTTTCCTCATCTACAAATAGCACGTGGTTCAAATCAGATACTGATTTATTTATCGTTGATATTGCAAAAGAATGTCTGACTTCATGTTCCTGATACTCTTACATATACAAGCTTAGCTTCTCGTAAAAAGGCCATACAAGCTAGCTGAACTCAACCCTCGTCGAATGATTTCAAGTGAAATTGTTGACAAAAAAACGTCCGCTGAATTTTGAAGGAATTTTTACATCGCTCAAATGTGGGTCATTCACATTTTTCTAAGAATAAATACTCATCAGTTCGAATTAGCTTAGTTGGACGTCACTTCTCTTGTTTTGGATTCCATTTTTTACATGTGCAATGCTTTTTACAATGTAAAATGTCGAATGGGATAATCTTACTAATTTAACAACATTTTGAAGTTACCACTTTTACGTCGAAAAATAACCAATTTTCGAACGTTGTTCGTTGCTCTTTCACTATTAAGAGTCATTTCTGGTATTGAATAGAAAAATATTTGTGAGATGCTTGAAGCAAATGTAAGCGAAACGTTAATTAAAACGTCAGCATAACTTGATAAAATATAAAGAGTGGCTGACAATAGCATTCCTGGTGAATTTATTTGAAAATATTTTTGTCAGATTATACTTTTGAGTGTGCACTCTCACTATCTGCTAACATTCTCATTTTCATAAAAGAATGAATCAATATCTTAAAAGCGATTTTTTTTATGATTCGGCATTTAGAATCAGACGTAGATTTTATAAGAAGATGTTAACCTTTTTATTCCTATTGAAATTCTAGATGCAGAGCTTTTTCTTCAATTTTTTGAAGTGTTCGATCTCTTATAAGAGCCACTGTAGACTATGAAGCAGCAGCATTTTTTTTTTTCAGTCGCATTTTCTGATGTGTCACTTTTTTATTGAATTTAATTCGAATTTGATTAAACACTCCATTGTTTGTTTGTTTTTTTAAATTAAAAGGTATGCTTTTTAATCAGTCGGAAATCCTGCTTTGAAATAATGCGCTTCCAAAAACTCTATAATCCAAATGGTTTAAGCTATTTTTTTCCTTTTATCTTGATGTGAAATTTTTGAAAGTACCGGATCTTTCGTTATGGTTGATGGGTGAACTCTTCGATCAAACTAAAACCAAATTTTCAGAACGATTTCACGTGCAAAGCTTCACAATAAGTGATATTATTATTAAAAAGCTTTGTTGGAGTAAAAAAAAAAGCTAAACTTTGCAGGTGATTGGAGATTCAATTAATCAATGTGTATTTGTCCCTCTTTTTCCGTCTCTCGGACTCATAGATATGAACTGCTTGGTTACGGTTGAAATATACCTTATGATGTGTATTAATAAATTCCTCAGAAATAGGTAATTCAAAATAAGTAAACAAATAAAAATAAATTGAATCCCCAAAGCAGTAAAGTATTGATTCTTTCTAGGAATATTTTTCTTAAGTTCAAATAAACATGAACCATTGCAGCCTATCTTAAACATGTTAAGGATGTTTTCGGCTAATGCTACAGAATAGGACCCAAATTCGGAATATTTTTTCGTACATAAAAGTACTCTAACATTAGTATTATATTCTGGCTACACTATCGTGTAAAGAATCACTTATTTCATTATATTACTCATTTTTATCCTGGTTGACATATTTTTTCTTTTATAAAATGTGTTTCTCATTTTTCTCCTACACCGTAATGTCAAATGAGCTACCTCTTTACATTTAAAAAAAAGCTAATTATTTATGAAATATTTTGAAATTTTAAAAACACTATATTATAAACAAATACATGAGTTACAATGTCATAATTTTTTTATAAAAATTGAGGCATTTTTTCTGTCCGAAAATGTGCTCCACGCTCACTAAATATGGCGAAAACAGCCTTAACTATAGAGGTATTGAAAAGTTTATTTATGTAATTGATTAAAAAACTGCATTGTTTTATTTTATTTTCAAGTTTGCATTATTAATTTTTTTTATTAATAAACATTAGAGCTTTGAACACATTTTAGTTAAAATTAGTTTGTAGAAATATTTTTAATACTAGTAAAATGTTTTGCAGAATCCCTTTTTAAGCTTTTCGTTATAAGTTTATAGCATGTATAAGAAAAAAATATTTCACACACACAAATCGCTATATCACAATATAACTTAATATGTATTTTGAACCGTGCATTGATTAATAATAATATTGACGAGATGAGAGAGAGAGAGAGAGAGAGAGAGATTTGATGTATTAGAAACTTAATTCTTTTGTTTACTTTTTATAAGACATTGAAATATGTATTTTAAAAATCTGAATTGATATCTTATTTTTACGCAAAGTTTAAATTCTCTCCCCCCTCCCTGTATAAATTAATGCAACTCATGCAAATGAATAGATTAAAAAAAAAAAACGGTGATGCAGTCTTTCTACTGTCGCATTTGCTACACCTGGTAATGAAATGCATGGCATGGATAAATCGTTTTGATGCCTTCTTATATTACCGAAATGTGCATCAAGACTACTTGCAGATTGAAAAGGGTATAATAAAAGGAATTAAAATAAAGAATTTTCTTTCTTCCATGCATTTATTAGAGATTATATTTCAGCTATGCATTTAAAGGTCTTCAACAGAATTGTAATCGAAAGCAATGTTTCATTTAGATCAGGAGTGGCCAACCCAATTAACCTTGCGGGCCACTTCGGAAAGACATTATAATCTCTCCCATAGGCCGCATAGAAAAACACATATCTTTATACAGTTGACTCTCGATAATTCACACTTTCGATAATACGAACCTCTCGATAATTCGAAGTATATGCTCAGTCCCTAGAAAAGCTCTTGATATTTCGAACTAAAACAATACGTTTGGGTACACTCAATATTTCCAAGTAAAATTTGTGTCTGGCTAGACCACAACACGCGATAATTTGAAGTTATCTTATAAAACTCTAGACAATTCGAACATTCACTGTCATGTACAGTCCTGTAGCAAACAGGTTGGAGCTAACAAGTTTTGCGTTGTGTTGTCTGTACGTGTCTCTTAAAACGTAGCACATTTGATGACCATCTGTCTGCTAACCCTTTTTTGGGTTTTCCGGTTCCTCAGGCGAAAAGAAGAGATGCGTTGGATTGTGTATGCATGTATTGAATGTATTCTTTTAATACAGGACTTTTAACTTCTGTACAATATTTATGCTATATAATATGTATATTTTAAAAAATACTTTAAAATAATTTTATACATATGCACTATTGTTGTTTTATTACATAGTTTCACAAATTTAAATGTGATAGAAAAAAAATTTCTCTTCGTGTATTTTGGGCGACTTTTTCTACCCTCTTGATGATTCGAAGTTTTCCATTGGTCCCTCCAACTTCGAATTATCGAGATTCGACTGTATTAGATTCGAACCCATAGTAAATTTTTATCTTTGTGAAAATTTAAAACAGAATAAACTATTATTATTGTTTTCATTATTTTTCACGTATACAGACATAGATAATATAATAATTGCAATTGATAATATAATAATTAATAACATATAATAATTGCAACAACAACTTTCATGTTATTTAAAAGTTTTAAAACGACTTTTTTTTACAAAGGAAGCTGGATATGTAGAGGACAGTTACTATAAAAAGTTAATTGAAGTTGAACTATATATGATAGATTATAGTAAAGGAATGAATCGCTGTCAGTCGAACAATAGTGCTTAATGTGTTATTATTGATTCCGCTTTTTCCTTTGGATTTAATTTTTTTTTTTCTTAATTAACGTCGCACTTTAAAACAAAACGAGGGCTATTGCCGCAACTACGTTTTTTTCTTTCAAAGATGGATTCCAAAATTTAATTGATCTGAAATAGTATGGATGTATCTCGAGGTAATTCCATCTCACCTGCGTTCTTTATGCTAATATCAGATACGCAAATGCGTATATAGTGTTTAATTCTTTGTAATAAGACCACGAGCTTGATCGTCCCACAATAAATTTCAGTTACTTCATTTAAAAATTCATTTTTGGTACATTTGTGTTGGTGACTTGTTATGGCCATGATGCCCTTATCCGCGTCAGGTAGAAACCGATATCTTTCGGGTACGGAATCCTCAGAATTACCTAGTCAGACTTTAAGAAGGGGGGGGGGGTAAGCTACAAGTTTCAGAGCTAAAGTTAATGCATATGGATTTTAAAATATCCCTGAGAGTAAATTAGTTGCACTTAAATGAATTTGTTATGTTCATTTTTAAAAAATAAGTATAAAATAAAAATATATTTTTTTTTAAAATTTAAGTGAAATTTAACATGAATAGTCTCATATATAATACTGACTAGTACCCGTACGCTTCGCTGGGTATTTCATAATGTTGTATAATTATGTATACTTTTTTACGTTATATATCTTAGTTCTAGCATTAAATTTTCGGTTATATCGAAAAGCATAGCTCGTGATTTAAAAAGGAAAGGATTTGAATTTTTTTTAAACTGAAATTGTCGATTTCCCCCAAACCCGTAATTAGCGGATCTTTACTTAACAAACGAAACATGCTTACCAAATGTCAAATATACATCGTTAAAAAACGGGAATGTTTATAAAGTTTCTAGCCCCTCGCAACCCTCCTTTGTGATTTGATTTTAGCAAAAGCATTAACAACAAAAAACCATGCTTACCTAAGTTCAGGTCTGCAGATCTAATAGTTCCGGAGATCCTGCGGTGAAAAAGTGAGTTGCTTTTCTTTTATTTATATAGATTTATTTGAAATATAATTTATAATTTTTTAACTATAAATGTTTCTTCATTTCATTGAAATTCAAATTATTTATTACGATACAAAGAATTTTAAGAAATATTTTCATAAAACTCCTCGTCATTTTCAAGGTATTTTGATGAAATAGTTAATACAAAATGAAATAGAAATGAATTGTTATGCAATTTTCTTTTGAAAAAAAACCAGATTTTTTTCCCTTCTTTTTTTTAGTACAGAGGAATTTTGAAACATGTGTCAAAATAATCCAAGGTTCATGCGAATTATTTTTATTTTTAATGAACGATATCGTTTTAAATTGTTTGTTGCACTTCCATGAAAATTTTAGTCTTAAAGTAATTTAAAACAGTAAAACAATTTTTAAAATTTTTCAGAAATTTTAATCTTAAGAGTTATTTTGAAAGTGAAAATAATATCAAAATCTTTCGCTTCGGAAAAATTAATGCAATCGCATCGGAAAGTCGTTAAAAAGTAATAATCATGTAAAGTAATTTTTACTCCAAAAAAATTATACATACTTGAAAAAATATGCAACTTTGAATCATTTTTACAAATAGTCAAACTTTCCCTTTTCTCAATCAATAATGTTATCGTAATTTTGATAATTTTTAACCTCTTAAGCCAGGGGTTCTCAACCTTATTCTTCGTCTGAGCACATCTGACAAACAGGAAATTGCTGGTAGGCACATTTAAAAAAAAATGTAAGGATTCTTAATACTCCTCTATTTAATTGCAATCATACATCATAAACAATATCCTACACTAAAAAGGTAACAAACAATTCAAAATAGTTACATATAATGCAATTTTTGGCATTGCATTTTATCCAATAATTTTTCAAAGTCAGGCAAAGATTATATTCCTAATCTTATAGCATTTTCGAGATCGCTATCGTTAAGTTGAGATCTGATTGTTAATATAATTGTTTTCATTGTTGAAAATAACGATTCACATAAATATGTGGAACCGAAACAGAGGACTTTAATTTGTAACCTGCTTGCTTCAAAAGAGCATATTTTTTTTTATTTTTGGCTAGATTCCAAATATTTTCATTAAGTATTGTATATAGCGAGCAGTCACGGACGCACAAAAATGGCCTCACGGGCACAGGGTTAAGCGGTCAATTGTTTTACCCAAAATGCTGCAAAAAAAGCATATTTTTTATTGTTTATGATTAAACCTTATATATTTCCCGCCTTCACCCCAAGAAAAATGCCGGAAGCATTTCAGTTCCATAGACAAACTACATCACTTTTTCAAAATACTAGCATTAAATAATGCATCATAAGAATTAAGCACAAATCAAAGAGAGAAAGAAAATATCGGTGTTTGTACAGCGTACGGGCAAACCAGTTGAGGCCAACTTTTGGCAACCCGTATATTTTACGGGCAAATCGCTTAAGGGGTTAACACTTTTGTGTACCGTCTTCTTGACATTTTTAAAAAATTTTTCCTCGTCATTATAATCGAATCACAAAACCTTCATTAAATTCTTTTTCATTCGTCATTCTCTTGTCGAAATTCATCGATTAGTTGTTGCACTGTCTTTGAACTATTCTAATGCTGCCTAATATTTCTCGACTTTTCCTGCCTTAAATGATGAATCGCCAACTCGCGTTATTCAGTTTTTGTTTCACTATGTATACTTTGAAAATTGTGAAAAAAATGACCATCTAATTTCTTCCGTCTACATTGGAAGTTTTGATTACATTTATACATGATATTGTTACAAAAGGTGCGTGAGAGAGAGACAGACACACAGACAGACAGACAGACAGTTTACTAGTAAAACGAACTCTGGATTTCAAATGAAATCAATCTTCTGTCCTTTTACAATGGATTTTAAACTGTGTCCACGGAACCCTAGTGTTCAACAAGGTACATGAAGGGCCTCCAAGAGTCAAAATAAAAAATCGAATGGAAAATTATAAATGTATATGCAAGAGGGTTTTACGTTCTCTAAGGAGTGTGTATGATCACTATCTAAACTAGTAAAACAAAAATTATTTCTCAACGTCTGTAGCAATAAAAACAAAATATAGAAACAAGTTTAATTCAGAATATTCAATGCCACTGCACAGCTTGAATTGAGTTAGACTTCGAATGTTTGCGTAACAAAGTGCAAGAACATATATATTCCGATTACTAAATAGTAGTGTATGGGTAGTGACACCTAAAGCACAAATTAATATCATTAGTGAGTAAATTATATTAACATATTGCATTAAAAATTTTTAATAAAAATTATATATATTTATAACTGTCCTTACTTAAAGTATCTCTAACATGGTGATCAACTTTAAATATTATTTTAAGATATATTCTTCAAAGAGAGAGAGTATGGAGAGAGAATGAGGTTCCCCCCCCAAACATCTTAAAGTTCTTAGAGTTCCATAAATTGAAAAAGTCTGAAGACCACGGCCTTATCGTATACGTACTAGTTAAATGTTATTGCAATTTTTACATAATTATTTTATATATCACACCCATGAAGTACTATAATTTTATTTTATAGCATGTATCTCTTTCAAAATTTTTAAATATATTTTAAAATAAGGACAATGCTGCTTGTCTTTCTATTTAAACGTTCTAAAATTAATTGATATGAGAGGAAAACTGTAAGTTGTTTTCAATGTGGGACATTGAATCTTTCTTGCACTGTCTCACAAATTGAAGTTCAATAGCATTTATATGAATATGAATTATTTTTTCGTAAGTTGTTTGATATTGCATGTAATAACAATAATAAAATGCTATTAAATATTGATTATAAGTACTAAAACTACTGTGTATTAAACTACTGACAGTGGTAGAGTGCAAAAGTTGAGGATTCCTTTAAAGATGTTAATTTCCTGATTTCACATTCTAAAAACATGAAATCACAGCTAAAGTAAGACTTTTTTTCTCCTTTCAGGACATGATTGAATTCAATTAGCTTAAAATTTTTCCGCTATTAGCTTTTTCAAACATAAATTCCATCCTGTTCATGGTTATCACTGATGAATGATGTACATTGATATGAAAAAAGTCACATTAAATTTAAATAACATTACCATAGATTTAACAAAACATTTCTGTTTGGGGCATAGGTTCAAGTATGGATGTTAAAAAATATACGAACTGATTGGATTAAAATAAATGCAAGTTAAATTTTATCTTTGGAGAATGTTACACGTCCAAATTTTAAATTCTTCCCTTGCATCTTTTAAAAATATGACCATGATCTAAACAGTATGAACAATTACTAGAATTCAATTAGGTAAAAGCTTAATATTTCGTATATGTCTGTTTTTTATATCATTGTGTACCTTTTTGCAGTAAGAGTTTATACACTCCGGTAGAGCTTCAATTTGAAAAATTAGCCAATGGATCAATACAACTAGTAATCTTTCTTAAAGATTGCCTTTATCCGATTTCTATAAAGAGAGCCTCTTTATAAGTTAAAGAAATAAATTTTGCCTCCACAAAATGTTTCACAGTCAAGGGTGAAGAAATTGCTTACAAAAAGGCACTTGTAGTACGATAAGGTAGTAGTTCTTATCAAGTGCAGAAGTTTTCCCCACTGTGGCTTTCCCAGATTTATTTTAAGTTTGGATCTAAAAATGTCTGATAATACTCTAATTTTGTAATTACATCACACGCACTCTCTCATGAGGCGTGAAATCTCTCTTATGAGGCGGTCTTCTCGAATTATTTTTATTGTGAACCACACATGGCCAAAAACTTTGAGCCAACCAATGCTTAGAGTTATACACTTGATTTTCGGAGTTAAGTCTGTTTGAAGATCAAAATTACTTTTTTAGGTAATTTTTTATTCGTATTTCATGTTCAAAAAGCTCTCCGCGTTTATTTTTATATTCAACAACTTAACCTTTCCGATATTCTACCTCTGTTCAAAAAGTGCGGTGAATCATATATTTTTCGAAAGATATTGATACGTATCAGCAAAAAGGCTCACCGCCTATCAAAGTACTCTCTATCTGATGCTGAGCATATTTGACAACGTGTGTACAAGCCGCTGAAACTACGCGAGAAAGTGTCTTTTGGGATGCACTTCAGTTCGGCCATCACATTTCTTTGAATCTTCTCAATCTTTGAAAAATATTTGTCCTTTCAAAGCTCTCTTTAGTAATGGAAGCATGAAGTAATCCGTGAATGCCAGATAAAAAAAATAGGTAAGTGAGCATTTGAAACTGTCCTGTTTGGAGCAAGAAACTGGTGACAGCGATGGCCGAATGTGGTCACGCGTTATCGAACGTAAATTAGATCCTTTGAGAACCATGAGAGCTTATATATATATACTCTGTTTCAAATAAAAGTATAGAGGGAAACAACTATTGGGCGATTCCGCTATAGACGATTCTCGACATTAATTTTTAAATCGCATTATCTGTTACTTTTTTTTATAGCAAAGCAAAGAAGAAAGTCAAAATTTAATATTCAACTTTCTTTTTTTCGGTTTTACTTGAAATTTAAATTTTTGGCGCTCTTGGAAATATTATCATTCGAAGAATCGGTATAAACTGCAAAATCACACCTGGCAACACTGGCCCGAAACAGCTTTGTTACCGAAATTTTGAGATTAAGTTTCATGGCTACACGTGTAGTGATATTCATTTATTCATATGTGCCAAAAAATATGTAAGTATTTGTTGTTATTATTTAAGCATCATTGACGACAAGAAGGCTCTGTTAGCTTGTTGCACCGCGATACAAAAGATGTAAAAGCTTGTTTTTTTCACAGAAATAAAGTGCTAACGTTTTGAAACTTCGTAGAATTAAGAAGAAATTTAATGAAAACTTAAATCAATCGTTTTTTAGAGTGTAATGCTTGTTGGGTTAAAATAATCGTTAATTTAAATTGGTTGCACCCGCGATTGTGATGTTAGAATCGCGGGTGCAACTCTTTGATAACTAGTCTTATTGTGTGATTTATAATATATTTCATTGTTTTGATATGCCTTGAGTAATAATATATGCTATGTATGATTGATGATATATATTTGCTATCTGTGTTTATATTGTATTCTTTTTTTTATAGAAATATTGACTAAAACATTGACATAAAATTCACTCAAAGTACATTAATATTCTTCTCGCAATTTAGAAACATGCGATAAACTTTCCAAAAACACACCAAGAGCTTCTGAAACAGGTATTATGTAGTGTCGATAATAAAGATTGCATGTCCAACAGTTGCGATGTATGCAAAGAATCCGACATTTGGGATACTGCCCTAGATTCTAATCCCCTTGTTAATTGGAAGGCATGGATCTTTCAGAATCAAGAGACCAAAACAGATCATAATTAGCAAACCTTTCAATGAAGCACTAGAAGAATTACATGACAGCACTGCTAAATTCAAATTACATTCTTTTATTAAAAATGTACAGTCCGATTACTTTCAAAATGTAAAACAAGACCTGACCAGTGAGAAAGCTATTGTACAAATAGACTTTTCTGAGAATTACACGCTGATTAGTCAAGACGAAATACAATCAGTACATTGGTCTCATGGCCAAGTCGCGCTTTTCACGTGTTGTATTTGGACTACCAACAAACTCCATTCAGTGGTCATAGTAAGTGATGAATTAAGCCACAGTAAATATACTGTGCATCTCTCTTTCTGCAGAAAATCTTTGAGTACATTAAGTCGGCCACTGATAACATTACATTTTTGTATATCTTCAGTGATAATTATGCCGCTCAATTCAAGAATCGGTATGTAATGGCAAGCATGAATGCACTCAAAGCAGAATATGGATTCACCACCTTGAATGGAACTTCTTCGCTGCCTCACGCGGAAAAGGCGCCGTTGATGGAATTGGTGGAAGTGTCAAAAGATCAGTGTGGATCGCGGTTAAGTCTCGGAAAACCATCGTCAATATTGCCCTAGAATTTTATGATTTGACACGCAGTCTCTGTAAAAACATCTTCTTTATATTCCTAGTAAAAGAAGAAGTTAAAGAAAAGATGGTCATGTTAGATGATAAATGGGAAGGGCTGAAAAATATACTAGTCATTCAATCAAAATATTTCTTCCAATCTGAAGATGGCCATAGAATTTCCGTAGCAAGAACCTCACTGTCTCATTTCAAATGCCCATTGGTTTTGAAATCGCCACTAATATAGAAAGTGATTGGGCCGATGACGATTTGTAACCTCTTACAAATTACAAATAAAAAAAGAAATTCCGTATCCTACTATGTCACCGCCTTCAGTATCGAATCATAGTAAATTCTTCATGCCACTTAAAACCAGATTGTGCGTTTCTGATGTTTACAGTGATTCAGGCAACGAATCTATAAATGTGGAATCTCCACCACGTCTCATCAAGCCTCAAAATCACTAGCAGAAGCATGCCGCAATATCTATGGTACTGTCTGTACTGCTGTCTTACCGAAAGATATTTGCCCTGGTTTATACGTGCTCGTACAACTGCTCTGCCAATCTGGCAAAAAAATTACTCAATATCGCTATGTGGGTGTGTGCCAGAGTGATCTGGATGAAGATGGGGAAATTAGAGTACAATTTCTGACGACGATTGATGGTAAACGTTTCACTGAAATCGTGAATGACATATCAGACGTGCAATTTGAAGACACTATCGTGAAGTTGGAAGCGCCAGAGAAAAAGACTGATGGAAATAACATGTTCATAGAATTTTCGGCGAATATTGACGTATTTGAAAAGAAATAATTAATATAAGTGACAAAGAAGTGTACTGATTAGTAATAAACATTGTTTGATCTCTTATTTCGTTACTATACAAGTTATATTGATGTTTATATTCACTTAAATTAGATGGGTTGCAACAGCGATCGCTTCAAAAGCGCATAATTCATTGTTTATTTTTTATTTCTGTATACTTTTTTTTATTTTTGTACTTTACTAGTTTAACTTCTTGCAAAATATCAAAGCATAACATAATAAATGTAACACAATTAACAGACTTACTTGTTTTTGTCTATGATCTAGAAAAGTTGGGGCCAACTTTGTTGCAACCGCGATTTCACTTTGAACCTTCCTCCTTGTTTTTTAAATGTTACATTAAAATTCATGTAAATATAAATTGAGCATGTTGAAATGTAGTTCTTCCAAGATTAATTTCATTAAAAATGTTTTTTATTTAATTATTAAGAAACTTTGCATGCGTCTAAATGTTGCACCCGTGATAATGGAATGACCCCGTTATAAAAAAAAATAGCACAGAGGCGGGTCCCCTCGATGGGGGAAGGTCAAAGGAGCCCCAGGCCAGGACAATCCCCCTCAAAAAAAGTTTGCGCCTAATCAAAGAGGAGGGTGGAATACTCCATGAAAGAAAATAATCGTCCAGAAGAACAATCGACTAGGGGGAAAGGTGAATGACAGCTATAATCACTGATAAAGTTTAAATGCAAGCATATTCCCAGTGAGAGGGATACATTTGCTCATTGTATTGAGTTAAGGAAGTTTTAGAGGCAATATCCACTTTGTCGTTTTGTGCACTTGGTTTAATTTAGAATACAGATATGTAAATAATGTATGTGGTCTGATAATTGGGTTGTCAGGATTTTGAATTTTTTAAAACATTTGTGTTAATTAAGTGATGTAATTATCAATCGGCTTTCTATACAATGTGAGAAACATTGACATTATTCCTAACGTGCCAATGTGCGTTATTAATAATTTTAAAAATTTTGCTCTCAATTGTTGGGTGGCAGCTGATACATCCCAGACTGGGGCAACATAGGTTATTGCTGGGCACGCGTTATTTTGGAGTAAAAACCACACACCCTTTACTGTAAACTGATGTCTCACTTGTCGTATCTATTTCACAAAACTATCCAAAATTTCAACGTAATGGAGCCCATTGAATGTATTTCCTACGGGTGAAAGGCCTCCCTCTCCGAACATGCATGTGGTCAGAATTCTCTTCAAGAACTGAAACAAAGAGAAGAAGATTTCAATTTTGACTATCTGTATAATAACATGTCATTTTTTTCACTAAAAAATTTTCAAAATTGCGATAAAGAATATCAAAAGTTTTTGGTCCATTTTTGTAGAACCTGTTTATTCTTGTGTTGCCTATTATTTCCATTTCCTGTTTAAACACTTCCGTAACCAGAAAAATATACATTTAATTAAAAAAATATTTTGATTAAAATTTAGTAAGTACAGATGAACTAATATCATTATTTTATGTTCAAAAAAACTAGTACATTAAAAAAAATTATTATTCAGTTTTATTTAAAATATAACTTACATGCACACACACACAAGTATGGCTCGTAATTATATCCTGAAACACACACACATTTACGTGGCTTTCCTTAATTGAACAATCTAATTTTAATTTACAAGAATGGAAAAAGCTAATTAGCTTCATTTAGGTAACTTTTAAATTCCCCACGTTTTCATATTTTTTTAAACATTTAAAATGTTTTAAATTTAATGTGTTGTGTGCCGGCATTTCACATTATTCTCAGTCTCATTTTAAGGAAAATAATCTTTCCGAATTAGACCAAATTAATTCTATGCATGCTCCAAATTGATATAAGAATATTGGAAAATATTTATAGATAATTTTGATAGTATTATTATTGCTCATTATAAGGAAAGAATGCACTCATTTTGCGAAGATATTCAGAATAAACCAATGTTATAATGTTGCATGCTGTCTCGAAATTATTTTGCTTTTAAATATAATTGTATATTTTCTACTTAACTATCAGTTATTATTTCTGAACAACTTGTCAAATTAAAACAAAAAATTTAATTTAACTTAAAATTGTATTCATAAAATCAAAAATTTTAACTCAAATATAAAGTTAAATTTGTTTCTCATTATATGAGTCTGGATTTTTTTGCATTTATCTAAAAATCTGGAAAGAGATTTCTTCAAATATTTTAGCCTTAAACATACAGCATCCTACAATAAGCAGGCCTTTTCTATTCAAACAAAAATTCCATTAAAAAAGTCCAATGCGAAATTTAAGGTAAATATTTGTATACATAGACTTATTCCTGTAAAACAGTTTGTACTGTAAATATACTTATTCAACGAAAACAGTACATTGCAAAATTATATAGCGATGCTTATTTAATAAGAGCCTCAAATTCATTTTTCCTGATCAACATCATTATATCCATTTGATTGAAATAGAAAATATTAAACATTGCCATGCATATAAATCTTAAGAAGGCATTTTTCATTTACATAGCACAAAATAGTATTCTTTAGTAAGTGCGCGAAAGAAATGTAAGAGTAAAATACACATAATTGAATGAAATGGCTTTTTCTCTTTTTATAACAATAATTGTTTTCCTCTTTATGACCGAAAAATTCAAATTTTACAGTAACATCAGAACACATGAGCAAGACGAGAATTCACCAACTCTGGAAATTCTTTTAAAATGTCTCTGGAAATTTTATTCCAAGTTTGGTCGATAACTCAATGTTTTGTTTATTTCTACCGATATAGTCTGCTATTTTTATAAATTTTTCGAGCTGGACGACCATGAGTTTTATATTAAACTTCTTGCCGACTAATCAAGTAAAATTACTGAATTAACTTCAAAAAATGCCAGAGTTTTGTTCTCTTAGAAATGGAAATGGAAATGGGATCATGTTGAAAAATAAATTTGGAAAATCTTTTGGAAGTATTTAGTGAGGATTTAGTAAACAAATTTTTGCATAACTTATTATATCAGAGATCATTTTGTAGTAAATAAAGACTGTGGGCTTTTTGATACCAGGCTCACATCTGGAGCCATGGAGATGTATGCTGCTGTAATTATTCTGGAGACAATCAATTAGTAAATGCCAAATAAGATTTGTTTGCATACTAAGCAATGACGATTCAAAATCCTTTCAATTATTAGCAGAAAATAACATTGAAGAATCTAATGTCATAATTGAAAAGGAGGAGTTATTGAACCCTATTGGAATGAGGACGGGCACATCGTTATGCAAAAAGTTAAAGAACGGAAAATAAAAAAGGGGACTAATAAAAATATCACTAAACTACAGAATCTTCGCAGTAAGGCAATAAAAGACAACTTACCAGACACCAAAAATAATTAATAAATTGTTATGCTATTGATTTTCTTAATGAAACGGGCTATGGTCGGGCCTCTCATATAATACCGGTGACAGAAATCCCAAGTTGAGTATTGCTGGTCCGGATCATCCAAACTCAAAATTTTTATCAGAAAAAATTACCACAGAATTTTTTTTTTATCAGAAAAAATTTTTATCACTTTATTTTGGACTGAAAAAAGGATATTTTTTACAAAGTCGTTTTTTTTCCTATTCTTATTTGAAAGGTCTGGACGTGACATTGACTTCTCGTAAATATACAAAGATCTTCATTCAGAAATTTTGACCTGTTTTTGTGAAATGTGATAAATACAATTTTTTTTCTAATTTCATTTGCAGCTCCTTTTTTAAAATTTTTTGTAAGCTTTTCTTACATTATTTTCTATCGATGTATTAGAATTTCACTTCTTCCGGTTAATTTTTTTGTTCGATACATTCCAGATTCTTTTTGAGAATTATGAACTACAGTTTTAGACCTTTTTATTTTTCTGAAACTACATGCTTATTCAATATATATTCTTTAAAAGCCATCATTTAATCAGTTACAAGAAGGAATTCCTTATGGCATCGTACAAAAATCATGAAGAAATTAGATAAATGTGTATTTTGCTAAAAACCAATCTATATTTGAAATGGTTATTTTTTTGCTTCTAAATATATAATTTTAGATGAAAAAGAGTTGTATTTGTAGTTTTTCCCAATATCATATGGGCTTAAAGTTCCTATAGAAAATTTAAGCAGATTTATTTTTTGGAAACTGTCGTTAATTTACACGGGGAAAAAAATCTTAATTTAACAGTATCTTTGCTTTAAAAATGTGCACACATTTTCATCCAAAAGATTTTTTGATACGTTGAATTATAGCTTGATATTTTTTTCACTGCGTCAAATACTGTTTTTCCTGATACCCAAAGTCTTAGAAGTTGAAAAAAGTATTGAATTCTATAAAAATACTTCAGTGCTTAAAAAAATGAGATTTTATTGATGCTATGAATTTATTACGCTATTTTATTCTATGCATTGACTCATTTCATCAAATTATTTGCACTAAAATGGACGGAATGAAAGATCATAACTCTGTTTATTTAATCCAATTGTCTACTTTACAACGAAAATATTATTGAAACACAGAAAGAAATGACGTGTAATTAATCGTTTTTCCTTATGGATGCACAGTTCACTGGTTTTTAATTCGCATTCAATATGGTCTTCATCATTTTGTAGATATGAGAAATAGTAAACATTTTAAGTTTATATTCATTTCCGTGATCATTGTCGTTTGTTATTTAAAACTGTTTACCAAATTTTTTTCCGTTTTAAAATATTTATATTATAAATTTAATTGATTACTCACTATATTCAATTGACCTGGATATGGCTGAATGACGCCGTGAGAAAGCTAAAGTTGTTTTGAAAAGAACGTTTCCAGGTTTCTATTTCATAAATTAATTTTTAGCTGTAGATTGAGGTTGTGAGATTCGCTCTTATGTTTATTGCTTCGTTTAATTATTATTTTATTCCACTCTACCGATTCCCAGCATGCCTATGTTCATTTCCCAAAGTTAATTTACGCAAATAAGCAAAGAAAGGAAATATAAGAACTCCATCTTCTAGTTCCCAAGAAACATTGGAGCAAAAATATTGAAGGAAAGATACGATAAATTCAAGTTTGCAGTGAGCAAGATAAATTGCTCTTCCTATAACTGTAACGGATGCATAGTTAAATTGAGATAAATTGAGTCTTGATCAATTTACACTGCTATTAAGTAGTAATTTGCAGCTATAAGAAATTTTTTCTCCACGATAGATACGTTCCTAGAAAACCTATGTAGAAAACTAGCCAAATAAGAGTAGAATTTGCATTACAAAAAAAAAAAAAAAAACAAGAAAAAATAATGCATTTCAACACACTCATTATACAAAAACAGCGTTATAGATAAAGTTTATATATTTTTTCTTACATTTTATAAGTGTTGCAAGTTCTTGTAAGCTCTATTCATCATAAATTTCAATGGAAACAAGTTTTTTAGTCCCGTTAAAATTTTCTGCGAAATACAAATGCATGGTTTTTTCACATTTTTCTTAGAAATATTATTCTATTTGAAGAACTTAATAAAGATCAGTAGGGATGAGCAATGTTACATCCTGGTCCTTTCTAAGTTAATTCAATTTATAATAACTTTTAACAGAATTGGAGTATGTCCAGATACACCGGGAAGAAAATTATTTTTACCTTATTGTAATGTCTTTATTACTTTCTTTTTACTTTACGACACAGCACGTCGTGTCAACAGAAAGGATTCTATCTTTCTCTTTCTCAATACAACCAAAATACAAGCGCAATTCACCGTGCTCCCAAAAGCGAGGGACTCTCTCTTCCCTGACCGTCCCGTTTGAGGGTCAATCACCTTCTCCCTAAAAACAGTAACCCACCGCCTAAGACGCACTAAATAGCGCCTACATTCCATAATCTTCCGCCAACAGTAGCCAGACACTACACTTATAATCCAGGAATAAACAAAAGTGTGTCCAGGAAAGAAATATTCCAGTTTGGGGTATCTGAATGTTTTCTTCGTGTTACACAGTAGTTGGTCGGTTTTAACAAGTTTAGAATGTTTATAGTTATTAATCCTGTAAACGTTTCCTTTGTAACAATTTTTTAGGATTTATTGATTTAGGACATTACCAGTTGTTCATTATGTTCTCCTAATGAAGTATAAATCGAAGAAAAATTTCATTAAGCCAGTGCTTCTCAAACTTTCAAAATTTTCATCGAACTCCCCCCCCCCCTTCATACAATAACAATGTATTGAAATCAATAATACTATACTTTTACACTAAGGCTGTGACGGGGCTATTCGCGAGATTTCCAAACTAATCCTCTTGGGAAACTTTGGGGCTAGCATTTATACTATTTCACAGCCTTTTCAGGAAAAACACGAGATAGATATATGTTAATTAGTTCGACTTTATAAAGTCTATATATATATATATATATATATAGGTTTTGTAAATGTAGGGGAGAAGGAGCTGCCAAGCTGTCACGTAAGTAATGCCGGAGAATTACTTCACGAACTTAGCACGCGTTTAAAAGGTATAAATTAAAAAAGTAAATTATCAGATTGAAGATAGTAGATTCAGTACCGACCTGAGGTCAGTTAGTGATAGTTCTCCTTGTCCATTCTGGTAGTCGGGTTTACTTAGAATTGAGTATTAGGATTAATCAACGTTTTAGGGAATCACTCCTAGGTTTCTTCTTATAGTTAAACTTGTGATTGTTTAAGTGTTTGTTAGTGCTTGAATAAATATATTTGTTATTATGGCGTTTGTTGGTGATGATATGTTTCCTCCCACACTTAGAGACGCGTCGGGTAGAGTGAGCGGGTTCCCAGGTAGGACCCCGCCACCACAAGGCTACAATACTATTTTAACCTCTTAAATACGTCGAGCTCAACCAATGCATTAAATGCTCTAGCTAATTAAATGCTATACATACGACTTTCTGAAGAACGACCTTTTCTGTGCACTGCTATCCATTAAATTATTTCGAAGGCTTTTGAATACAATATGTTGCCGATATAATAATAAATTGACTGTAAATTTAACAAAATTTTAATGAGCGAAAACGGATCCCAACCATATAGGATCGCTATACTTTTCGAACTGAATACAAAGGTTACAACAGTTGGCTTGGAGCGAAATCTATACAAGGAATTCTCGCCAACTGGCGCCAACATCCTGCCCCACCTTGCAATGACGAAGGCATTCAACAAAGTTTACATTATACAATTATTACAATAAAAGTTACAATAATATAGTAAGAATACATGACAATAACAATTACACAATTCAATAAAGGTACAATAATATTTATAAATACAATTCTGATGACAAAATCAATTGACATATGGTAAATTGGCAATTTTAGTCACTGGCCTTTTATAAACTCCCTGGTTATCTTTTAAAGTTACTACTCTGACTAAATTATCCTTACCAGGGTGCAATTTTAAAATGCGTGCCGAATGCCATTTTAAAGTGTCTGAATTCTCTGAGGGTTTAACTAACACTAAATCCCCATCTTTGAAACCTACATTGCCCTTACACCATTTGGGTCTCTGTTGCAGTCTATTTAAATATTCCGAAGACCATTTGCGCCAAAAATGTTGGTTCATCTTTTGTACCAACTGCCATCGGCGTAATCTATTCATGGGGATCTCAGTGTAATCAGGGTCAGGTATTGCAACCAATGATGATCCAATCAGAAAATGTGCAGGAGTTAAGATTTCGGGTATCATTTGAATCATTAGACAGAGGACAAATTGGTCGAGAATTAAGAACCGCTTCAATTTGAACTATAAGCATTAAAAACTCTTCATGACTTAAAATTGAATTGCCAACTACTCTTTTTAAATGGTATTTTTTAAAGATTTAAACCCCGCCTTCCACAGACCACCAAAATGTGGTGATGAAGGTGGGTTGAAGTTCTATTTGATTTGTTCTTTAGACAAAAAAATCCATTATTTTTTCCATTTTTCCCTTAAATAATGCTTTAAGTATTTTTCTTAATTCATTATTTGCACCTACAAAGTTCCGACCATTATCACTATGGATCTCAATGGGTCGCCCTCTTCTGGCCACAAACCGTTTTAAAGCCGCAAGAAAGGCTTTCTTTGTTAAGTCACTAACTATTTCTAAATGGATTGCCTTAACTGTAAAACAAATAAAAACACAAACATAAACTTTCCTAATATGCTTGCATTTTCCAGGAAAAGTTTTCAACTGGAAGGGTCCACAATAATCTATACCTACCTGACTGAAAACTCTGCAAGCGGTGACTCTCGCATCTGGCAAATCAGACATTAATTGCTGCGAACCTTTAGCACTAATTTTTCTACAGGTGATGCGTTCTAAGAATATTTCTAACTACATTCCTTGCGGATGGTATCCAAAAACTATTTCTAATATTTGCTAAGGTAGCTTCAGCACCTGTATGAAAATAGAGAATATGAAAATGATTAATAACAATATAAGTAAAATCATGGTTGGTGGGAATTATCATGGGATGTTTCTGATTTCTTGGGATGGGGGAGTTTCTTAACCGTCCTCCAACTCGAAGTAATCCACTATTATCTAAAAGAGGATGCAAGTTTAACAGTTTACATGAGTTTGGAAGAGGAATTCCCTTTTCTAAATATTGAATTTCATTTAGAAAATGAAGTTATTTGAATATTTTTTATGATACACTTCAAGGATTCTGATAGTTCTTTGCTCTTTAAAGGTCCCATAGAATGGCTCCTTAGATGTCTTGCATTTTCAATAAATCGTTTACACCAGGCAATTACTCTCTGCAACTTAGTAAATGATGAGCAATTACTTATTATATCCAGAGGTTCACAAAGGTCTTTAACAAGGCACATAGAGGAATGTTCGAAGTTTCCTTCAATTCTTGTAGGAAAAGATCATCTCCTTCGACGGCAGTAGTGTTCCAGTTCTTTATACTGATGCAAGAAAGGTGGACCAAACCACTAAGGTCCACAATGTTGAATTTTATCTGGACTAATACCTCTTGAAAGGATGTCAGCAGGGTTATTTTCGGAATTCACATGTTTCCAAAAATCACTTTCGGTGAGCTCCTGAATTATGTTGACCCGGTTTCTTACGAAGGTTTTTAGTTGAGAAAGGGGTTTTTTGATCCAAGACAGCACAATGCTGGAATCAGTCCAAAGATAAATTTGACTGATATTGAATTTAAAGGCATCAAGGGTTCCTTTAAGAAGCTTTAATAAAAGTACTGCACAACAAAGTTCCAATCGTGGTATAGTAATACTTTTCAGTGGGGCTACCTTTGATTTGGAGCAAAGGAGTCTAACAGAAATTTGTCCACTTGAATCAATGCATCGTAGGTAAAGTGCAGCACCGTAAGCCTTTTCAGACGAGTCAGAGAAACAATGCAACTCTGTTCTGATTGACTTATCTTGTAGACAATAACGTGGGATGTTGAGACAGTTTGTAGACAAAGCATCTATGAAGGATTTCCAAAAGGAAACTAAGTTCGAAGACAACGGATCATTCCAATCAAATTTCAACTGCCACAAAGACTGGAGGAAGATTTTGCCTCTTGTTAATACAGGTCCAATCAGTCCAAGAGGAAAGAATATCCTTGAAATTGTAGAAATTATTGATTTCTTTGTGACTATGAGACTGTCACAGTTTAAAGTAATGGGAGAAATCTTGAAAACAAATGAGTCTGGATGTGGCTTCCACAAGAGTCCTAGGGTCTTGGTCTCGGTTGAAGAAGAATAAGAAAGGTCTTTATCTTGACACATTGTGTAGTTCCATTCCAGCACCCCTTAGTAGTGACACTAGTTGTTCTTGGAGTTTTCTTCCAGATTCTAAATCATCTGCTCCGGTAAGAAGATCATCCATATAGACATCAGACATTATAACACCTGCAGCTATTGGATATTGGTCACCGTCATCTATATGGCAAGCTGTTTCAAAGATCTTGCCGCAAGGTATGGTGCACTCTTGGTACCATAAGTAACCGTAGTTAATTTGAAGATCTTCACAGGACAGTCAATTTTATCTTTCCAAAGAATACGTAATAAATCCCCCTGGGATTCGTCAATCAAAATCATTCTAAACATTTTTTTAATATCTGCTGTTACCGCAAATTTGTGAGCTCTAAAGTTTAATAAAATTGAAAAGAGGTCCCTTTGTATTACACCACCATTCAATTGTAAAGAATTTAGCGATTCCCTTGAAGTAGTAGCGGAGGATGCATTAAAAACTACACGTAAGGGAGTTGTTTTGCTTTCGTCGCGGTACACACCATGATGAGGGAGATAATACACAACATCAGGATCATTATCTTCTACTACTTCTTCCATGTGTCCCATTTCTAAATATTCTCATGTATAAAATTTCTATATAATTCCAATATTTTTGGATCCTGAACTAATCTTCTCCACAAGGAGTTAAGTCTACGTAATGCCGTTAATTTCGAATCTCCCAAGCAACTCGGATCCTTTGACAAAGGCATTTTCACAATAAAACGACCAGTTTCATCTCTATTATAAGTACTCGTAAAGTATTCTTCACATAATTTTTCTTCTCTACTCATTGTAGGAATTTCGAAATCAAGACAATTTTCAATTTCCCAAAAGCGTTTGATACTATTATTGAGCTCAGTTACATCAGTAACTAGAGCACAATAGCTCTTATTAGGGTAATTATGTGACATGACGCCACTAGCTACGTAACCAAATATTGTATCTTGTAATATCAACTTCCCTTCTGCTAGTTTTATTTTCCCCTGATTTTGAATTTCAAAGAAAATCTGATTTGATAAAAGCAAATCGATTCTTCCAGGTGAATAGAAATTCTCGTCCAATAACTTTATATACTCAGGAATTTTTATCCCACTAATATCTAATTTATTTGTTGGAGTCAAACCCGAAATTTTCGGAACAACAAGAAATTCCATTAATTTCTGAAACTATCTATTTTTATTCGAAACCACGGCAGACACTTTGGTTTTTATAATTTGCGAAGTCCCGTTAATACCGCAAATAGGGGTATTTACTCGTTCACTCTGCAATCCCAAAAATAAGGCGGCATCCTGTGATATCAAATTACACATACTCCCACAATGAAGAAGCGTCCGGAGAGGAAAGAGTTCCCCGCGGTTGTTTTGACAGTAAGCTATTGCGGTGGATAACACCCCAGTTGAATGACCCTTAGCATGTCCTACGAATTCCTCCCCTTCGTTGTAAAATGATTCAACATAAGGGATAGTTTGTTTCGGCTTGAAACATTCGCTGTTTACATTTAGTGTTGTGGTGTTTTTTGGTTCCAGAGTTGGCAAAGTTTCGCTAATTCGACTCCTTTGGCTATCGACGCTTCTCTCAAAATTTCTACACAAAAGTGAATTGTGCCGCTTAGAGCAATTGAGACAATTCCGTGAACTTTTGCATAGAGTGCACTCTATGAGAAGAACTAAAACACACAATTTATACAAAGATTGTTCTTTTTCACCGAATTAAGCCTTTCATAAACACTTAAATCATTAAATTTTTTACATCTAAATACTGGGTGAGGCTGTTGTTTACAAATTACACAGTTTACTGGATCCAATTTAGCTAGAAAAGATTTCGTTTCATAACTTCGTTCCGATGGAACAGCTATTGCATAATTTGTTTGGATGTTTTCTAGTATTAAACAGCGTTTTAACAAAAAATCCATAAAATCGTCCCATTTAGGCAGTTCGGTAGAGGATAAGTTGAGCTCATAATTTTTCCTTGTTTCCTCATCTAATTTTCTTAAAATTAAATTTATCTATAGTACTTCGGAGAATTCGTTTAGTTCTAATCCTACCATTTTTAAACCTCTTAAATGTTTTAGACAACAATATATTAAAGTTCTTAAATTTTTAGCTGATTCGTGAGTAAATTTTTCCAATGATAATATTTCACTAAAATGACTATTTATAATCAATTTCTGATTCTCAAACCTCTTTTTCAAACATTCAAATAATGAAGTATACGAATCATCAATTGTAATAACATCCTTAGCTATTCCAGTTAGCATAGATTTTAAATAATATAATTTTTGAGAATCTGTTAAACTATTGTTCGAATCAATTAAAGAAATAAATTGTTCTTTAAAATTAAACCAATCATGGTAAGAACCATTAAATCTTGGCAATTGAATATCTGGCAATTTAATATTATTAAAACTATTTCCACAAGATGTAACATCATTATTCTTAAAATTAATTTTTGAAATAATATTTTTAATCCCTACTTGGATATCTTCACAATCATTTTCCAAATCCAGGATTTCTAATTCGAGTGGTTCCAAGTCACTTTCATTTGTCACTACTTCATAATATTCATTCCGAATATCACTTAATTTGATTCTTAGGCTTTTCAAGGTATCCATTTTCGATTCCAACTTTATTTTATCTTTTTCGTCCGGATTGTTAATGAAGTCCTTAATTCATGTGAGTTGAGCCTTTACAGATCCACGTTTGCGGTTCAACACAACTAATATTTCTTTAGACGTATACTGCTCTATAACTATTCTAAAGATTTTACAAGTACTAATCTTTCTAAGATTCGACAATTCCGATAGCGGACCACAATAAAAGAACGTTGACTGTGTTTGCAAAGGATCTCCTAAAGGCGGTATCACACGTGCATTTTTTTGGCCCAACTTTTCGCCGAATCTGAGGGGGAAAGGTTACCGTAAACAAAACGACATGCTCTGACATCAGCCACGCTCTTTCTCCACATTGAAACATTACTCGCTGATTTTTCTGCTTCGAAAACGACCATCCAATATCATTTCTTTTATTTCGCTCGCGCTTTTGTTTATGGGGGTAAACAGAAATGGAGCATCATTCTGTTTAAAATATTATACGCCGTTAAAATATTGTACATCGTTAAAATATATTACGCCATATTTGATGCGAAGCTACCACCGAGCCCCATTGGCTGGAATTTCAAGCAACTTTCTCAGTTCACTGGCAAAAAGTTGTTCCAAAGCCATTGGTATGGCAACGGAGTAAAAATTGCACGAATTGGAACAAAAATTGCACCAAACGTGTACGTGTGATAAGGCCTTAACTCATTCCTTTTCTTTACTCCTCCCTTCAATACATCACGCGCGGGCTTGCGTGGAAAACGGAGGCATTAGGAGCGAATCGCGTAATTTTTAATCGCAGTCAAGGAATTATTTATAAACCTTATAAATTATCAAGATAAGTATTATGTGAAATTTTTGTGCTTAATTTTATATAGACAAGCCCATACGATCACTGGTAGTTATAAAACTTGTTCTTAACTTCGTATTGATTAATAAATTATCAAATACATTGTACAGTACTGATTCATTTATAAATGAATGATATCAATGTAAATGTTAATTTTATTTATCATGTCAGAATGTATTTTGTTTGTTTACTTTTAGTAAGTTACTAATTTTTTGTAAATAATAAAATTTAATATTTTCAATATGCTCGCGCCCCCCTCTTAGAATTATTACCTCCCCAGGGGGCGCGAGAAACGCTGCATTAAGCTAATGATATTTCTTCTTTCATTTTAAATTTCATTTAAATAAGCCTTTCTTTCGAAATGCTTAATGTATTTAATATAGTTAAGCAAAATTAAAAATATATATTCCATTACAGCTGCAGAGTGGGATACTAGCTGGTAGTTTATTGATCTAGCAATAAGGCATCTTTATATGGCGTTTCATTCATTAAATAAGTCGCATTAGTACAATAAGTAACCCATATAGTACCATAGCCTAAAAAGTATCCTTAGGATTTGAGCACCCCACTCTCATTATTTCCAGATTTTTTATTCATTTAATATTACTATTGCTACTTAATAAATAAGACGGAAACCTTCAATTAAAAAAATTTATAACCTAGTATGGATCTTCCCAATAGAATAAAAAAGGAGAACAGAAAGAATTCCTTTTTTCATAGAAACCTTAAGACTATACGGAACATATTTAACTTATTTTTAAACATTTTTTGCAGTTTTCCAATAATTCAAATAACTATTACGAAAACTGAGCCAAATATCGATCCGCTATGTGTGTGAGAGTATATATTGTTTATTTAACCCACTACTACTTATTAAGATTTTAAATTTGCTTATGTTACTTATTTTCCTCAAAATAGATATAAAAATTTGTGTAAAAAAGTTATGCATATTTTTTTCATACACGTGGGAACAGCTTTGTAGAAGTATTTTTCTTTTATTTTGTTTAAATGCAAGTTATTAAAATAAACAATTAAACTTTGTATTCTGAATGCATACAGGAACATTTTCAGCGATACGTTTATGTTTATGTATATTTTTTTTAAAAAAGTAGGTAATGATTTTTCTTGGAACTTATCTTTAATTGCAGTAAGAAACAAAATCCTTCCTAAAATTATAATTGATAATATATATATATATATATATATATATATATATGATGTAACTAAGCAGTTTTTTCTCGGCATGAAAATTACGCAATTTTATAACTAAAGCTTTTTGCCTATTATAGAAATGCTTCCATCAAAATGAAGCTTGTATTTTTTAAAAGTATGCGTACTATATTTTTATTTGAATATAATAATAATTATTTTATTCTGTTGGATTTTATTTAATTAATATAATACATCATTGAACTCATTCTGTGACAGTAAAATTAAATCATTATGCTTAAAATTCGTTGTATAAAATTAATTGATACACACATGCAAATAAACTATTATACATTTAAATAATAATTATTATTAATAATAATTATAATTAAGTAACTAATTGAATTACTATTAATTTATTAAATTGAATTGATTCAAACATTTCTCTTCCAATCAAAAAATATTTTTCGATTTCTGCCCTTATGATAAAAATAAATCCTTGAGTAAAATTATGATTAATAATTTAAAATAGCGACCGAACGAGATGAACCACATTTTGATATTTTTCAATCAACAGTTTTCCTGTGTTTCAAAACAAAGACACTTTTCAAATCTTTAAACAACACGAAAAAGGAAAGTGCTGGAAATATGGAAAAATGGTGGAAAGGAAAACAAGGCAAAGTGGCGTATTTTGAGCTGCATCGATTTTATACTGACACGTGTAGCTCTCCCGGACACTTGAACAACTGAGCATATTTTTGAGAAACGTAGTTTTGTATCGATCGAAAATGATTTTGACAGAAATTTCCCTGGAAGAGCAGAAAAGCAGATGAACTGCAGCTGTGTATAATTAAGAAGTAGTATTATCAGGATTTGTTGTCTTTCAACATACACATTTTAGGAACATTTGATGTTTACATTGTTATTTTTTAAGCAGGAAACGAATCACACACACAAGTAGTTTTGAGCAAAGAAATATGTATTTATTTTTTAATTGTTACGTTATTTTTCAATTTTAGATTTTTTTTTCTGCTTTAAAAAATATTTCATTTTGATCATTTACTGAAATTTTAAGAATTATTTGCTTTTGACTATTTAAGTAATTTTTAGGATTTTTTTTAAAAGTTTTTTTAAATTGCAAAATAGAATGACGGAATCGGTAACTTTTTTCCCTTTGAGGTTCCCTGACAATTCTTCTTTACAATTGTTATGTGAGTGAGTGTTTCGAGATCTATTCATTTAAAGATCAACGTGTGTAATAAATAAGAAAAACTTGTGTAAATGAAATTATTAATGAATCACAATTTATCTGCATTATGTCTTGTACAATGATTTCTGAGTTTTAATTTCTTAATTCAGTTTTCACGTGGAGCATAGCTGCAGTATGGACAATGAGATACCAATTAAGGTTTCAAATGACATTTTGAGATTTGCTCTTACGTCATTTAGAAAGATTTTACTCTTTCCGATTAAGATACTATTTCTTTCATCGATTTCATTTCAATTTTTCTAAAAACCTTTTGATTTTTGTGTATAAATTAAAAACTTTTTGTATGAAAGATCTCTCTCGAAAGCTGTCTAGAAATGTGATTGAAAGAGTTTTAGAATTTATGCCGTAAGTGGTATTGCAATTCATTAACACGATTTTATTCACCTGTATGCAATGGAGAATCTTTGAACTTGATTTTTACCCACTTTAAAATATCATATTAATTCGAAATTTTGTACACTTGTCAAGGACCGATGACAATGCAATAACTTTTATAATTTTGTTCCATTGTCCTGATCAGGATCATCAGGATCAGCAATTTCCCATTTCCAGATTCAGCAACTAATTCCAGATCTGATTTTCAGATTTGATAACTAAAAGATTAAGTTGCAACCCTAAAGCTAAAACGCTCGTGGTTAATACAAATTAAACAAACGAACAAAAGTGTTCTTATATCATTAACTTTTTTACACCTTCTTCCACATTAAATATTTCAAACTTAGCTTTTCCAGATTTCTTTTAGGTGGCTGATTCTACATTTTGCAAACCAGGTCGTATCGACGCACTGATAGGATGCCAATGGGTATTCCAGATTCTAAAAAAAATTGACGCATTTAAAATTAATTCGTCAGAGAATAATTAATAGTTTAAGAAACTAAGAAAATGCGTTTCTATAGTAGATAGAACTAAAAAAGGAAAAATAAATTATAGTTTTAAAAAAACATGCTTTTATAGTGAATTAATTGAACTAAAAAGTAAAAAAAATAATTCTTAATATAGAATAAAATGATTAACGAGAAAATTAATGTCATTGTGGTAAAAGAGTGGGGTACTTCGTACTACATTTTTACACTAACTCTGCGTTTCGGAATAGAACTAGTAAGAAATTATAACAATTAATATAGAACGGCTCTTACCCCCAATGACATTAATTTTCTCGTTAATCATTTTACTCTTATATTAGGAATTATTTTATACTTTTTAGTTCGATTAACTATAAAAGCGTGTTTTTTAGTTTTTTTAAACTAGAATTTGTTTTATATCATAGACGCTGAATTTAATTTGATGTATGCCGAGACTGTATTTAGATTTAGCTATCAAATAAGTTTACCATCTTATTTCCTCCACATTTGGTTGTCTTCAAATAGAGACTTACTTTTTTTTAACTCTCCAGATGAGAATTTGTTGTTAAAGTTCTTTGAGTAAAAAAATAAACTGTTTATATATATATATATATATATATATATATATATAGTTTTTACTTTGTATCTGGTTTTGTTCTGGTTGGGACATTTGGAAACTGACTGAAGAAAAACTATCGATTTCAACAACTTTAATTCAAAATTATGAAATCAATTGCAAGTCGTAACATTTCTTGATAAGATACGAAAGGCATAAGAGTAATATCATTTTTCTTCACAAAATTTATTACCATGAGCATTATGTTCGATAGGAAACAGAATTTATTAAGATGGTTCTCGCAGATGATATAGTTCATAAAATAATAAATGGAATAGAATTTGATCTGAGAAGCCATTTTACAAACTACATACATTTAGGTAACATAATTTATTTTATCTACTCAATTCATGCCAAAGAAAATAGTTTTGTAGTTGTTATCAAATGCATCTACATGTTATTAAAGAAAAAGTATTGTATCTGAGTTTGGTACGTAAATATTAATACAGATCATGTATGCCATTTTATAAATATAAAAGGAATAGTATATTTAACACATTTCTATATTAGCTAATAAGTGAACAATTTACAGTTTTAAATGATTTGTTGTATTATTTTACGTGTGACTTCTCTGTTCACACTGATAATTATAAACACATTCTGATAATTTTCAAAAATTTTGCTGCGCATTCTTAAATTTCTTTCACTTCTAAAACATACGCTTTGCGCTAGTGTCAGCACCGATAAAAATTATTTTCTTTTAAATATTTTCAGCTGTATGGAAATTTGTAAAATGTACCTTTTTACGCAATCAAATATTATAAAGGTATTTTTTTTTTTAAATTTATTTTCTCTTATTCACAAATAATCATTTTATCACGGAACAGAAATAACGATCAGAAAACGTCATTAAGAATTTATTTAGAAAAAAATAATGAAACTGATCCAACGTTTTCTAAAATCTGTTGCTGTTCCGATTTCTCATCTAGGTCCTAAAGAAGTAACAGCAATATCAAAGTCAGAACACTTATTTTCTGAGTGAATGAGTGATTTTATACGTAGTGACTAACGTAGCACTTTAACGCTATACGAAAAGTATTGGCAACTGACCTTGTAATTTTGAATCTCGGTTAAGTGACGAGAACAACACTTGAGCTGACACCAACTCTCAAAATTTCCGCATCACCCCTACATGAGAATTTTAAATCTTGGCAGATTTTAGCCCCTCTACACGGCGGGTAGTTACTGCCACCAAGACTTGAACCGACTACTCGGTATCTATTTTTGAGAAAATATAGCGAATTAATTCTACACGTGAATCGAATTCTATTTAAAATTTGATAATGGCTTGGAAAATTAAAATTATGAGCTGTGCCTCTTACGGTTGACTTTGAGAAGCCTTCCTATTTTGTAATACAATAAAAATTAGTAGATGTAAATATACGCACACACACATATATGTATATGTAATATAGATAATGTTTTTATGAAGATAAAATCTTTTAGTTTATTAATGTTAGATAATATTAACATTCTACATACACAGTAAGTAGTATATCTTTTCTTCTGTATTCAGTGAATGATGTAATATATAAATCCTTCCTTATTGTGTTTATTATTAATCTCTAGTCATTTATTTTAAACTTGGCTTTTCATTTTATTTAATGTTTTTCATTTTTCTATGTAGTAAAATAGGGTCGAGGGCAATATAATCACAATTACTTTTTTCCCGTTTTATTTTTTGAATTTCTGAATACGCATTACACATGCGTAGTAAAAAAAAGACGTTTGAAAAGAGAAAAATTTAATAATTTTGATTTTTAAATCAAAAGTAAAATATACACATATCCTTTTTCAGCGTCAAATTAAAATTTGTCTGAAGTTGTGTCCTTGGAACATAATGTCATCTAGACATGTGAATGAACTTTTCAGTACTCATCAGGATTTTAACAAAAGAGCATATAGTTGGAGCTCTAAGAAAAATTAAACTAATTAAATCTTTGTGAAAAAAATAGAAACAGGTTTATAAGAAACGAGTTATATGATCATTGAATTTTACGTTTCTGAATTAAATCCACGATACAAGCTAACTTTAAAGAAATTTTCAAGTTAATGACTCATCAAACTAGAGACTAAATATTTTAGCAGGATTTGTAATCTACTTTTTTACAATCACAGGAAATAAAATGAAAATTCTTATTTTGCATGATTTCTATTTTTTAAACTAATTTTTAATGTAAATTCAAAATTTAACTAAACAGAGTAAACAACAAGTGTCCCGATTTAAAAAAAAGCTGTTTCACAGATTTATTTTTAGAAAAAGATCTTCTATTTCTGTGAATTCTGAAAAACGGTTAACTTCACTTGCTCACAAATGTACACTAATTCGCTAAACGTAAGCAACTTTTCAGAGTATGCCATAATTTCGAAAAAAATCAACTAAGTGACATTGGAATTCACACTATAGGGCATAATGTAGAGCTTTAAAGTTGATGAATGCACAGTGACGAGAAAATCAGTTGTGCGCATATATTATGGAGCAAAGCAGAAAAAACCTTTATTGACAGAAGGGTGCTGGCGAAAAACATTGTCTAGCCATGATGAAGAATAACAAGGCAGAGTCCCTTAGTGAGGGATATGACCTCCCCTAACTGTAATGGTTGCGAGATGCAGTCTATTCCTCCTACTCAGTACCAAATTATCCAATAGTTTTTAAGATAAGATCTGCCACTCTTCAAGGAGCATTTTTTTCAGCTGCCTGGTGTTCTCCAGTGGATGCGATCTTGATGCCAGGCGTCTCCCTAAAACATCCTACGCTTGTTCCATGGAATTTAAATCAGAAGAATACGTTGGTCAATCTATTCTGTATATATGTTCACTTTCTAAAAGTTCCTCAACAGCAGATATCTTGTGTGGAAGGGAATTGTGGTCCACAAAAATAAAATCTGAAACATTGGAACCTCGGAACAGACGCACGAGTGGGAGGATAATTTCACCGCAGTAACGATATCTGATAAGTGAGCCGCTGTCGAAAATATGGAGCTCCGTTCATCCATTCAGCATTATGCCTCCCAACACACAACCCCTACGAGCTCTTTCCCTGATGTTAGTAAGATGAAACCGTGTCTCTACCTCCCTTCATATCAAATGGCGCTATGAATCGTAGCTTAGACTGAAATGAGACTCTCATCAGTAAAAACAACTTGACTCCATTCATGAGATTACTAGTGTTTGTGTTCTTGAAACCACTTTAAACGGTGCCGCCAATAGACAGCTTATAATTGAATGCGGGGTTCAGGACGATGGGCAAACATGCTATGTTTATGCAGATGTTTGGCCACAAAAAAACCATGATACCTGTCATCCGGTTGCCGTACGCAGCTGTTAAGAAATGTTGCCTGATATCTGGTTCAAGTTTCTTTCCACCTGTAAAACAATGTACCGCTCACCACTTGACATTGTTTTCCTCAATCAGTCCCCGCTAACCTTTGAGTTGTACCTGTCATTTGGAAGACTTTCCAAATTCTGAAACTACACTTTCCTCAATTCCAAACTCATGTAAGACACCCGTCAAACTACGCTTCTCTTCGTGCTTGACGATCCTTGTACCACATGTAAAGACCTCTTACTGGGTGTTTCCTGTAGCCATTATAAATGTACGATTAGTGGTTACACTTGCAGGGAATATCTGGAAGCACATTCTTCCTCTTTCTTTTTAAATTACCCTGGCACTGAGTGCGCGTAATCCACGCGTTTCATAATAATCAAAAAGTACTTAGTCTCACTTTTTTATTTTCAGAGAGATTTTCTAATGATTTGGAGAATTTCAATGAAGTCTAGCTTTACCTTTTGTAAATATTAATACTATACACTTAAAGCTAAATATAATATTTCCTATACTTTTAGATAGGTTGATTGATTGATTGCGTTTATTTACGTTGCTCTCAAGAATAACAAGAGGTGTACTGTCAATGGATCTTGTAGTTTTGAGACATAGTCAAGACTTTTTAGATGGAAAATAAACACTAACTCGTGAATGTATGTTGGAATCAACCCCCATGGGGGGGAAATCAATTAAGGAAGAATAAAAAGCCGATATTTCAAAATTAGATACTTAGAAATCAAGACAAGGAAGATAATGCAGTGAAATCCCACATTAAGCAATTGAATAAGAAAGATCCATTTCTAAGACTCTCATTCTAAGCACGTTCAACGTTGATGAAAATTTGAACGTGGATATACTTCGAAAGTCTCTTGCTTGTCACATATTCTTATTCTTATAACTAGTTTCTGATTGCTGAATGACGCACAACTCCCGACACTGTTGCTCTTTACTCTTAGGTTTATTTACACTGACTAAATATATTAGTTGTTTAGGAGAAGGAGAAGGGGTGTTCTCTCTTAAGATCATGTACTAAACTTTCCAGTTATCGACAGGCAAATTCTGTGTTGTAGACGATTATTATCTAATTATAACTTATTAACAGCTGTGGTTTTTCCCCTCCTTGCATCTCCTGTCGTGGTACCAAACATTGCCAAAGCACACCACACCTTGAAGATTCGGAAATGTTTTGAAGATAAGACATTTTGATTTTAAGAAACTTATTTTAATAACTTTTGAAGTCCGATTACTTTTCTGTGAAGAATATAAATAATACTGATGAATGATGAGTTCATGCATTGTGAATCATGATAATTACTTATATCATCTTAGAATTACTCTTTTTTCCCCAAAAAAAACTATTGTAGATACACCAATACCTACAAAAGTAGTATTAGTTATACTAGGCAACATGTTAAAAGAAAATATCTCCGTGTTGTTCTTGTCATAATCCTGACAAGAGGCTAAAAGTTTATTCAAGATAGGATAATATATGTTGAATTGGGAAGGGTTTTAAAAATTTCTGAACTGTGTAAAAGTTTTTATGTAAAAAATAAAAAGAAAGTTTTTTTTTAATTGAAAGGTATTTATTTTACATACAGTACTTCAAAATTCAGGGTCTTCCCCCCCCCTCTTCAATTTTGTATAACAGACACAATGTTAGTCCCACTGATCCGATGAAAAAAGGTTATTTGGAAAAAATAGAGAGACAGTTAGAATGTGTGATCCTTTCACTAGAAATATATATATGTTTGTAAAAATCTTTTTGGTCATTTTTATTATTAAATGCTCGCATAAAACGATTCCTTTTTTTCAGTCCCTTCTTTTTATTCCATTATTTATTGCAAATACGTATCTGATTAGTACATTCACAAAATTATTCCCTAAGTTTTTATGCTCTTATGATAACCCGAATAATTATAAGGAATTCATTTCAAAAAATTAAATAATTCAGAGCATGTCTTATTTTGCACTAGTTTATCTCATTACTTTTTACAAATTCATAATGAATCCTTCCAAGAAGTTTTTATTTTAACCTACATTTTTTTTTCTATGAAGATAGGTAGCATCAGTAAATATCACCAAATAAACAAAATTAAATTCTTAAATATACTTTAAAAATGATGATAATAACTTGTTTTGGAAATGTTTCCTAACTGCAATCTTAATTGGTGTCAAAATATCCGAAGTTGAAAGTGAAAAAACAAAACTGGTCTAGCCAGCTTTTTGTAACCTAAAATAGTCAAAGTATTTAGTGTGTCAATCTCTAGAAGTATTTTCACTCATTTAGTATTCACCAGATTGTTTCTTCTTCGGCTTCGTGCTCTGTTTCATTCACCTCTAGAACGCAAGTTTTTCAAAAGGCAGCAACTGAAATTTAATGGCGTATTAGTTTGAAAGTGGTTATTCTAGATGTCCACGCAATATAGCCTAGAGATGGTTTAAAAGTTTTCTTTCGGAGCTGAATACTTAAGAGACGACACTAGGTGAGACAGACTACCAAATCTAAGTATCTACGAACTGGAGACAATGATTGTACCCAAATCTTATAAAACGTATAGTAACGATTTGGGAAAATTGTAGGGTCGTGTAAGACTTAAGAAATTAAATTATTTATTTATGAAGTCTACAGCTATATATTAATTACATTTAGTTACATGTTATTCAAACTATTGAGTATTTCAATTCTACAGAATATGTTATTTGTGAAGGAGGAGGCAAACACAGCATTTCTTTTCGAGTGTTTTAAGCGGACTGTCTCGCCACTCCTTTGAGGTGGGGTGGTCGCTTCTTACACACATCGAATTTCAGTCGGGTTTGGCTTACAGGTGGGATCCAGCTGTTTGTTTCTCACAGCCGTCGGTTGTTGGCATGATGAAAGATGAAAGGAACCCACAATATTTTAGAGGTGCATGTGAGGATAAGAACGGCCTAATGATATTTGCATAGGCAGGCCGATCTTGCAGCTGCGTGGCGGCAAAACGTTACAGTATCGACAGCTTACAGAATTGTTCATACTAAGTGACGAAACAAATGGAAGCATTTACACTAAATAGGGAAGAGGCGGAAATTAAACGGGCAACGACGCACGACCATACTTTACATTAGAGACCAGAATAAAGATTATACATTTAAGGCGGAAGCACCTTTCCATCCTTTTTAGTGGCAGCGGTAGCCTAGGGAATATGGTCACGAAATCGTGACCGGAGTGTAACGGGTTCGATTCCTGGTACAGTCGACTCTCGTTAATTTAAACTTTCGATAATACGAACCTCTCTATAATTCGAAGTATATGCTCAGCCCCTAGAAAAACTCTTGATATTTCGAACTAAAACAATACGTTTTGTTATACTCAATATTTCGAAGTAAAATTTACGGCTGGCCAGACTACAATACGCAATAATTCGAAGTTAACTTGTAAAACTCATGACAATTCGAACCAGAGTCATGTAACAAGCAGGTTGGGGATCACATGTTTTGTGTTGTATTGTCTCTACATGCCTTCCCTGTAACGAAGCTTCTTTGATGACCATCTGTCTGTTATCCTTTATTTGTGTTTTCTGGTTCCTCAGGCGAAGATTGTGTTTTTTGCGTCAGGCTGACATAACGATTTATGGCTGATCTATGTGATTTATAGAATGAGAAACCTAAGAGGACACGGGCTGGACTGGACCCTGCCTTGAAGAACCGATAGTGTTGGGGACAGTATCTGAGGGAACCGTGTGCGAAACTATTTTATTAATAGTGAGGAATGGAAGAGATTTGGTGGGGCGTGAAGGAGTCCTGTTCGAGCATTACTACACAAATGTATTCTTTTAATATGCATGACTTTTAACTTCTGTATAGTATTTATACTGTATAATATGTACTTTTTAAAAATATTTTAAAGTAATTTTATACATATGTGCAATTGTTGTTTTGTTACATAGTTTAAAATGTAAATGTTTTAGGAAAAAAATTCGGGAGTTTTTCTTACTCTCTTGAATTCGAACTCTTGATAATTTGAAGTTTTTCATTGGTCCCTTCAACTTGGAATTTTCAAGAGTCGACTGTACCACTGAAGACCCACCATCTGGAAGGAGCCGATGCTCGCTAAATTTGTCACAGTTCAATGTCCCCCAATGATGTGGTAGTTAGTAAAAGGTGGTGTCAGCTCAGGTGTTGACCATGGTTTAAAATTATGAGGTCCATTGCCAATAGCACTCGCGTAGCTTTATAGTGCGACGTTAACGTAACTCTCACACTTAATACCTAGGTATATTTCTATCGGATTACCCTTGTTTTTATTTTTGGACAATCATATACATAGTAAACAGTTTAATAATGAAAAAGAAAGAAAAGAGTAAGGTCGACATTTTTTGAAGAAAAGAAAAATAAGCAGTTTTATAAAAATGGAGTTTATAATATTCAGAATGTTTTACCTTCTACTGGGTAAGGGTTACTGCATACGAGGAGGGATATTTTGATAAATAATATTATTTTATGATAAAAAAAAACTGATTGGGGTTTATCCTCAGTTAAAAAATGACAGAACTTACTAGTTCCTGATGTTTGATTTATAAATAAACAACCAACACAGAGTAATATATATATATATGAATTGGAAATTTCTAAATTTTAAAAATGTAGTACATAAAAATAGAGATGGATCATAACAACACGAGCTTATTTTAATAATGGGATATTTTTCTACTCAAGATTATTTCAATGTTGGAATAATTTTTTTTAATATTAAGGAAATACATCTTTAGGTTACTCGAGTCAAACTGAATTGAATCTATGACGTTAAGTTTAGGATAAGTGGTGAGTAGAACTAGTCCACGAGGGGAAGGAGGGTATAGTTACGTGGAATTCATGAATATTTATTTCATTTCAGTCGATTTTTTTCTTTAAAATTCTAATTAATTCCTGGAATTGCCATAAAACGTTAAAATTTAAGGTCTAAGCAACCTGTAGTTTTTTCTGTAACCTATCGAACATCTTTCTTACATCGTAGATCGTGCAACAGAATAAGGAAGATTTCGGGTGCAAGATTGTTTATAACACACACGGGTTGACAACCTATGGCAAGCGTGCCACTTGTGGCACACGGAGCAATTCTCAAATTTTAAGATCCAGTGAAATCTCTTTGTCTATTCTCTCTGCGCCTCACACGTCAAGACTACATCTTACTTTCAATTCTGCCACCAAATGATTCTGCTCAATCTACCTGTGTAGAGTTTGTGTGATTTATATATAGAATAAAAACCCATTTGTTTGAATGGGACACATTCTTAGCGTTAAATAATCAGTTAAAATAAACTAAAATCAAGATAACTATCGATAAATCGAAAGCTATTTTTTAAATTGCTGCATATATTTGCCGGAGTGGTTTAATTATTTGAAGAAAATTGTATGTGCTCAGCTTTGCCACTCTTTTGGTTCGACATATCTATGTGAATCAATTTTTTTTCTCGTGTGAAATAAATTTGAGACCACAAAGAAGTTGTTTAACACATGAACATTCAGAATCATTTGTCAATTAGAAAGTAACAAATTCCCTAACAAAGTATGTCCCTGATATTGTAATATTAAGTAGAGTTTTGTATGGGGACAAGGTTTGCATTAAAATTATAATTCCTTTTAAAACTGAGTTGCACGAACCGTTATTTCTTATGCTGTTTATTTCTCATTTGTATAAATATTCTTAAAATATGTATAATATTCGTGTGTACAATTTTAGTTTTTTATTTAAGTTCAAGGAATAGTTATATTTTATGTTGCTTACTTTTATGTTAATAAATATCTTTAAATGATGCATAATTAATATTTAATAAAACTCTAAGTATGTGTATTTCTTACCTCTATTCCCTAACTAGTTAATGCATTTCCATGGGAATCGAATCGTTTCAAATATTTCTTGCTGCGTGGCGCACTGAATCCTATTGGTAGATTGGTTTGGCACAACACAGATAAAAGGTTGCTGACCCCTGGTCTATGATATGGTATCTGATGGGAAATAAATTAAAAAATGGAACCGAATGTTACGTGATAACAGCGCATGAATTTCAAAGAAATTAAAACTCTTTCAAATTAAAACTTTTTTAAATTTTTCTCTTTCATGTAAAAATTAGAAGATATTATGTAACTGTTTTTCTCTCCATGATATTTCAAATGATATTTAATACTTAATTCTAGTATGCAGAAATGTTTTTAGAGGTTTTATTTATTCAAAACTGGATTATATGTGTACACAAGATTTTTTATTGAATTATATATTCTAGTACCTGCCTCCCAATCAAGCTACTTTTAATTTCTGACTTAAGTAAGTTTTTAAATGTGATTCCTCCCCCCCCCCCAATTAAATTTATTCAAGTTATTCTTATTCAGAAAGTTGCAATTAATTTATTTCTCTGTTTCATATTTTTGCTTTTGCAGACAGAAGAATAGTAATTTAGAGTCGAATTTTCATCTTTTAATTGATCTACGCCTCCGAATTGTTGGAGCGAAAAAAAAAATTTTTCTTCTACATCGAATGAATTAATATTTGTTCAAAGATAACTGAAATGGCTTCTAAAACAGGAGAATTTTCCCCCGGCTTGATAATTACTGACGTCTTTTAATATATAGTCTTGTTTTCACTCATATACTTTTCATCAACATGTAAGGGTGCGTCTATTTGATATACTTTATATCCCGTCTAAAAAACCTTCATAGAGAGAGAGAGCCATTTTGAATACTAAATAATTGAGCGTCATTTGATTGCATCCTTATCTCTGAGGATATATGGAAAAATATTAAAATAAAGCCCTAAAAGAAGAATGCAATTTGTTTAAATGATTGATAGAATATTACGTGAATTAGTTTACCTTTGTGTCTAATTGCCTCGATGTATTCGTGATCAATTTTTATATAGTAATTACCGTTGGAGTTAGATACGAATATGACCCCTGTCATTTTTAAGAAGTCGAATGATGTTAACATCATCTTCTTGAAATATATCAACAATCACTGCATTTAACTATTTATTGGTAGAGAGATTTATCAATGAAAAACACTGTATTTTAGAAGGAAGAATACTTAATAAAATATATAAAATAAATAATTAACTTAACTGAATATGCTATCAAAACATACTGAAGAGTGCATATCCTTAGGAGAAAACAGGAAATTCAGATTAAGTTTAAAGTGCATTTGGGCTCATTCTCGAAAATGGTGAGCTGGTGACATCTTTGACTGGCATAAAGCGATAAAAAGCATTAAGACTATTATTATCACACCAAAATTTGTCATGCTTCGCAGATTTTATTTGCCAAAATGGCTTGTTTCCATTGTTATCGTAGTACTTCCTTACGGTTAAGCTGTATTTCTCTCCTCAGGGTGTTTTCCCGCAAAATAAAAGTTTAAAACTTTATGAAACTGAAAAATTACATCATTTTAGTTTGAAATTATGGAAAAAAATAAAATACGCTTAATGAAGATTCACATTGGACATTGTAAACAAATCCGTGTTGTCAAACCAAAAATGAAACTTTTCAAAGAACACTTTTTTTTAAAAAAAAATTTTACAATGATTTATCAAACATACATACAATATATATTTTAAATCCGCCACAAAGAATAGAAAAACAAATCAATACAACTCTAAGTAAATGCATTGAAAAAAATATGCAACAATTCCCACAGTAATTGTTCGAAACATTAATTTTCGCAGAGTTAGACGTGACATAATATGATGCCATATCTTCAGTTAATTGAAAAATCGCTTAAAAATTGAATTTAAAAAAAACCTAAGGCGAATTTCGAAAAAAATCTCTTCGAGGCTTAAAGCATCATGACCTATAGTTTCTATGTGTCAAGTTTCATACTTCTGGGTTGCTCAGTTTGGCCAAAGCACACAAACTCTTTCTTTTATTAATATAGATTAAAAACAGTTACAAGATGAACTAAAACTATATTAAAAACTATTTAGACGCCAGATTCTAAGTATCAATAAGCACAAATGAAAGTTAACAAAATTATAACCCAAAAAAATGTTTTTCGCAATAATTATAATTAGTACCATAAAAGTATTCCCACACAATAGAAAATGAATAGAAATCTGCACAAAAATAAATAGCTATCAGGAAATTGAAATCCAATTGTACATGTACAGAATCCATTCCATACTGAATTAAATGATTTTAATACACGCAGGAAATACAGACATATCAGCTTCATATCACAAGATTAAAATTTTTATTCATTCATTTGCTTTGATTGGGTTCACAAAAATTAGTGTGAATTTTATATCTTTTTAAACTTAATATGCTGAATAGAAAGAAGCACAGAAACTTTAATAAAAAGGGGTAACTTAATTCATCCAGTCTCAAAAATACATGATTAAGAATTTTCTTTTTTAAAATAATTTCTTTATTGATAAAGAGGAAATTAAATCACTCATAAGTTCAATTTCTCTTGGAACAGCAATGAGAGTTTCACTAATGACATAATATCTGTAATCAAATGACTCAAAATAATTAAATATTTATTAATTATTGTTATCTAACTTAAAAAAATCGAAAAAATCGTGATATTTGAGCTTATTACAGTAAGACCGAAATGAAGTTCATTTTAATTATATAATTAGATTCCATAGTTCAATTAGATTAACTATTATACTTAAGTTATGTTCTAAGATGTGTTTAAGATTATGTTCGTCTGCCTTAGGATCCAAACACGTAAGACATTTGGAGACAAAAAAGTTTCCAATGTTAATCTTAGTTCGTGGGGCATAAATATCCACTTCTAATACATCCGTAAAATTTAGAAACCCAGTGTTTCACTTTGGTCATGAAGTTAAATCACATTGGATATTAAGATATAGGAAATGAAATGTAGAGCATCTTATATACAGGAAAAAATAGATTGACACAAATCAAAATAAATACTATATTCAAATACCCTTTTTATTTGAGCGGTTTCTATTGACAGCGCTTCATTTGAACTCACCCACTGGAGTTAAAAAAAAACCCAGATGGTATATACATTTGAAGTGAGGTAAAAGTTTGAAGGATCAATTAAATCATAATTCTAAATGAGGGGATGTACTCTTTTCTGGAGTAAGAGCACCGTAAATTAAATGCTGTCGCCAATGACATTAACGATGGATGCGTTTTCATTTTCTTCATAGTTCCATTTACGCATTGTCATAGAATTAAATACGCGTTTTAATATGGGGTCTCCTGTACTATGTACAGTGAAAATCGTTTTACCAAATTGAGAGGACTGAAATATTTTTTCATGTTAAGAGATATTGCAAAACAAAAAAAATCATATATTAAACAAAATTAAGTTTATTAGGGTACATTTTATTTACAAATATGTGCATATATGCGTGTATTTAATAAAAATCAATGAAACAAAAGCATTCACAAAAACTTAATAAAATTTAATTCAATTTTTTTTTTTGAAAAACAAAACATTTATTGAGTTTTTGGAAAATAATCTGAAATTTTTCTTTACATTGTCCTTTTTAGCATCAAATTGTTCGATGTCATCCATTTTTTTATTCATTTCCCCATTGGAATAAGCGTTTAAATAACTGAGTATACTTTTCATGATGTTTCTCATTTTGAAAGACGTGGGAACTGGAGCTGCATTATTTGTTTCATTTTCATCATCGAGCATCAATGATATTTTTTAAGCTTTGAACAGACACCAAAATGTCTTTGCTTGCCATAATTGGGACTGTACATACATTATCACATCTACTGTGCAACGAATTCTTCCGATGATACAGTAGGGAAGTTCAATAGTACAGAAACTTTCTCAAACATTTCATTAAATGCCTGGTGTTTTTCATAATTTGTTCATTCCCAGACGGGAAATTTTTTCATATTAAGTGATTTTTGTACCGTTCTAAGAGAAAAAATTGCATGAAAATACGTAGCAGTTTGTCGGGACCATTGTATTATTTCGTGTTAACCGATGCTTCATCTTAAGCATTTTCGCGTTAAACGTATTTTACTATATACTCTCTACGCAGTGATCAACTCAGAATAAATAATTGATGTTGGAGAAGCTTTCGACCTGGAAAAATGTTTCTTGTTATTAGTCATTTATTATTTTTCATTAAGATAAAGCAGCTTTAAAACGAGGAAAACTCAATTTATATCAATATGTACAAGTATTTCAGACCTTCAAATAATTTACTATCGTTGATCTCGAAATCACTCTTAGATGACTCGATACTAATGTAAAATTTTACTACCATATTTTCGTTTGACAGCAAGATGTTTTTCCAGTGAGAATAAACTTTCCTACAGATGAATCAACATACATCACAAAAAGAAGGAAAGCAAAATAGTCTATTATCAAAATTTGTAACAAAGAAAGTTTTATTTGTGTGTTGTAGTAGATTTAATTTATTTAACCGTGAAAGGTTAAAAGTAATATCTTTATTTCCCGGTGCATTAGGGAATAGATTTTTAGCAATGATTCGAAACCTATATCTGATTGTGGTACAAAATTCAAGAAGCAAAAAATTCCTAGTTTGAATTTCATAGGAGGAATATTCTAAACTTTTGTTTCAGGGTATGTTTACAGCATGTTAAAAATGGAATAAAAAATCATAATATTTTATGAGATAAAAAACTTACTTCAGTATTACTATTATATTTCGACTTAAACATCCTTATAAAGAGCCGTATGTTTTACTAATTTCTGTAGAAATAATGTTATCTGTATAATGCGTCGCTAATTTGGTAATCCATGCTAAATTGGTTTTTTATTTTGCATTTTAAAGAGAAAAATTAAACATTTATTAAAAGTTTCTGAAATTAAAGTATGTATTATATGATCAAGTACATTTCAAATGTACAGTACTGCAAAGGAGTACATAATTATCCTACTAAAATTTACCTTACAGCAGTGCTACTCAAACTTTCAATGTTTGCTACCCAATTTTCAATCATAATTTTCATCGCACCCCCTCTACTCAATAATAATGTATTGAATTCAATAATAATGTACTTTGACGTACAATACACAATACGACTTTATTTATAAACTGTACAAATTATCAAGTTAAGTATTTAATTTTGCATATAACAAGTCCATGGTGTCACTAGTAATTATTGAACTTATTTTCAACTTACAAGGGGAGGGCACGACTAAGGAAATTCATTTCGGGACTAGACTTTGTGGAATAGTAGTACTTCTTTAGGGTGTTCAACCCTCAATGTTATTCCCTCGAATGCACAGTCATTTCGGAGAAAATAGCCTTCGAAATTCATGCTTAGCTTTTATACATTAAGTTTTAATTACTTCCAGTGACGCACCGGCGTGATCGGTAGAGTACCTGAATACCACGCGGTCGGCCTCGGTTCGAGTCATGCAACTTTTTTTGATGTGTAACATCTTTACTCTCGGTTGCTGGATATTTGTTGGAGTGATTTCGTGAAAAGGGACGGAAATGCGTAACAGGAAGTCGGGGGAAACGCGCGCTGTTTGATTTGACCAATTCAGCGCCTTGGGGTGTCTCTTCGCTAGCCTCGTCTTGGGGTCCAACTCTACTAGCAATTAAGACGCCCGCCTACCGCACATACCAGCAAGTCTTATTAGACTTCATCCAGAATAAAGTTGTGATTCTTACGCTCAAATGTCAAAGTCTCAGGAATCGTTGTGTGTGAAATATGAGGATATATTTATATATGTGTAAACTATATATTAACAATTATATTTCTTGTTAAGCGTCTGACAAAGCTCATCATTCTTAAAAAAAATAGGAGTAAGTAATATGGAATTATATAAATAAATATTTAAGTGCTTATCATTTTCATACTTTGAGGTTAATTCCTGTCGCTGTCAATATAATATTTTTAATTGTGATTAAAAAAGATTTCTCGGTTAAAAAAAACTAAGTAAACGGGTATTTTTGATTTTCTCTAATATTTCTAATTTTTAAGCATGCGCTTGACGGTGTCTCTTCGCTACCCTCGTCTGGGGGTCCAACTGTAGTAGCAATTAAGACGCCCGCCTGCAGCACATACCAGCAAGTCTTGTCATTTTGGTGGTCGCATACATTTCTCCGAATCAAACAGTTAAAAAATTACAGATTTCCTGCATTTTGTACTTTTACCGTATACCGAAGGTAGTTCTGCTCTTTTTTTAAAAAAAACTATTACTCGCTTCCCATGATTTTGGATGATGATTTTAACGTTAACTTCAGTTTGCCAGAAGTTGAGCCGCTCATAGCTTTTCTGAAATATGAACTCAAGCTCGAAATGAACACTAATCGAAATGTTTCGACAACTAACAGTTGTACTGTTATTGACGCCGTTTTTCAACGACTTTTAAATACTTTGAAATCACAAGTATATGCGTCATGCTTAAATTTTCATAAATCTATTGTCTCCGCTCTTCCTTAAATTGAACAATAATAAATATTTTTGATAAAAAAAACTGCATAACTCCTTGTGTTAATTAAATAAAATTTTCATTAAAGATATAATTATTCGATATAAAATTATTTCCAGTCATAACCGATTCATTTCTTTCAGGATTAAAGTCACTATTGTGCATTTACCATGATAAAAAGTCAGATGTTGCACATCATATGCGACTACTGTAAGACTCGTTTTTAATTTTTAAATTCATTTAATTGTTTTTACAATTAAATAAATTAATTTAAAAAAAGACATTAAATATTTTATATAATTATGAAATAATTAAATTAATAATATATAATATAAGATATATATTATTTTTATTCTATTAATTATAAAATAATTTTTATAAACAATTAACATAAAACATTTTATGTATTATTATAATATTTTATATAATATTGAATTTATAATATATTGTATTTCATATTATAAAACTATTTGTAACTAATTTATATATAAAGAGTATCAATTAATATTTATAATAATATATTTTTATAATAAAATATTTTTATATAATAATATTTATAAATTATATAAATATTTATATATTTTATGATTTATATATTTACATAATTATTAATAATATTTATAAATTATATAAATATTTATATATTTTATGATTTATATATTTATATAATTATTAATATAATTTCTGTCACTTTTTGTATTTTTTTCACGTTATGAGATATTAAAAAAGCGCTATATCACTGTTACTTTTATTTTATGCACTTCATAAGATGACGAATTATAATTCTAATTGTGGTAAATTTATTATTAAATATTTTTTATTTCCCTTGGTTTAGAGTCGAACTATTTTTAACACGTAAGTTTTATTGTATACTGAAAATAATGGTCTATTTATTTTTATTCACTCTTTTTTAAAAAGAAGAGCGACTAAAAACCCAATCAAGTGGTTTATCGCTTTACGCAAAACCAGGTTTTGAAAATTTATTTGATTTTTGCGATCCCCCCTAAAAATGAAGCAAAACATTTAGTGGAATCATTTTAGATTTCATCTTAACGCTCACTTAAATCATATACTTAATTATAAAACATTTAAATCCATTAACTTTGAATATGGGGGTATATATACCAAGTATTACAAAAAAGTGCAATTATCGATATGTGTATAACATTTATTTTCTGAATAAGTTCGTTATACATAGTATTAATCTGCAGTTACCTTGTGTACGTGTGTCAGGGGCGTATCAATGACTCCCAAGCTTCCGGGGGCTGAACATGTGTAAGCAAAAAGCCATAAAATGTTAAGATCCTAAATCAAAATTCCTTGGGGACCCCTTTTATGAGCCCCCAAGGAATTTCGATACAGGGCCCCACTCAGGATTCTTTCTAACTACGCCAGTGGTGTGTGTGTGAGTTGCCATTTAATTTGAATCTGTAAATTAAATGTGTGTGTGTGGCTGTATTGTGTTTTTTATGTCTATGGGGGGGGGGCTTGTGCTTGCTTGTCATTACCTTAAAACGTCGTTTCAATATTTAACATTTTGTTAATAAGAATTTTAATGTTGAGTCGATTTTTATTGTAAAGGTGTTGAGGAATATCTTGTTTTTATGTATATGTAATGCTGTTAGATGTGTTCCAATGGAATGTTTTGTGAGAGAAGTTTCTCTTTAACATCATCTATATTACAATCGATTTTCTTTGTGCTTGGGACAAGGAATGGCATTATAAGACGAATAGACTCCATCATCAAGAGACTGTTGAACTTTGATTTTTTATGTTAAACTTATGTGCCTTTTTTTGTCTCCTTTCACAAAATTTCCCTTACAGCTCTTTTTCAAGACTCGTGAGTACCTTCGCAGGGAAACTACATTTACAGGATAACTGTTGATCTAATTCTATTTCCTTCAACTTATATGCTACTTAAAAAAAATTTTAACTTCTGGTTTTTTGTCTCTTTGTGTGTGGATGCGTGTGTTTTTGAAAACTAAACAGGCAATATGTGAAAATTAATAGGGGGGAAGGTAGTCGAATATACTGAGAGTTGAGATAAGGGGAATTTTTTCAACAAATTCAACTTTTTCACGGTATTTCTGATTTGAAACAGAAGTGGGGAGAAATTGAATCTTTTGTGAGAGTTTCTTTTTGTTTAATGTCATTCTACATACGTTATCTCACTTAGAAAATTGATGGAGAGAGACGATAGCATCCGTTCTGCGAGATGAGAAAATTTCGTTCTCTTAAATTAAAGATCCAGGGAACTTTTTTGTGGAATTTTCGATTATTTTATGGTGGTGACATCATCCTCTCAATATTTTTGAAGATGTTGCAATCATGAGTTTTTTTAATATTATGGACTTTTTTTTTTAATTGTAGTCTCAACTCAGACAAACGCTGAGATTTGTCAAGATTGCAAAAATCAGTTGCAACTAGAGCAGTGATTCCCAAAGTGGTCTATATGGACCCTCAGGGGTCTATGACGACTTGCAAGGGATCCACGGCAGTGAAAAATAATTCGGGGGTCCATGAGGTGTAAATGGGGGTCTACGATAGCCTAGACCTGATTGTGACTTTAATTTTAATAGAAGATCTAATAAAGTGTAAGCCATATTTATCTATTTAACAGCTTTATTTACTACATTTACTGGGGTTAATTTGCAATTACAAGATCCTACATTTTATTAAAAAGGTCCATCATTTCATCTTGCCAGAATCAAGCTAAAGGAGTATAAAACTGGGTGTCGTAAATTTTAACAGTTTCTCAATTTGTCACAATCTACCAGAAAAATGAAGTTTTAACCTATTTTCAACATTTAAATGCCCTTTACTCAGGTTTTGAAACTAGGTTTTAGAATGCTTGACCATGGTAATATCACAATAAGTAATGAATTTATGTTGTCACATTAAAAAAAAGCAAAATGAAAAAAATATCTTATTACAAAAGGAACTTATTTTTATAGCCCTAACGAAGATCTTAAAGTGAAGTTTAGAAACGAATGTCAGCAATTTTGGTTTTAAAAAGATATACCTGTTATTTTTTCGAATTATGGAACATCTTAAGAAAGTTTTTAATTGCTTTTCCTAGAGAGGAGGAGTTTCAGCATGGTTGCCTATCTCCAAAATAAAAACAGAAAAAAAAAAGAAAGATTGGATCCTACTAACCGAAGAGATTGAAGGTTAAACCTGAAAAGTTTGATGCAAAATGTTAAAAATGTGTTATTGAAGCACCAGATTCATCCCACCCATTAAAAACATTTGTTTGTTGCTCAGTTATTTTAAGTAAAAATTATTTTATATGTTAAATTAAAATGTAATTAACTAATCCACATGTGTTTCTTAAGTTTTAAACACACAACTTAACTCCAGTTAGAAACTTAAAACTTTTAAAGTAATTAGTGCTATACCAACAGTCAAAAAACATTTAAGTTGATAAATTTGCAAAAATTTAATATTCGGTAAGTACAAAACCGAAACCGAAAAACATGGAAAGGAGTCTATGAAACAAAAAAGTTTGGGAACCTATGAACTAGAGGAATAATACAATACTATATAATTTCAAATTTTTATTTCATGGCTTACGAACCTAATGTATCGAATAAAAAATTTTAGACAATAGTATTAATCTTAAAAGTTAACGTTTCTTGTGTATAAAAATATAAAAACTATTACCGATTTCAAAATAAGGAAAAGGTACATAGTCATACAACTTTTAAGATAAGATTGACTTTTAAAATATTTTTAATTGACACTTTATATGCACTAGAGCTTTATGTAAGTTCAAAAATAGATAGAATGATAATTCAACTGTCAATGTATGTACAGTAGAACCTGTTTTTGTGCGACTTTTTTTATGCGGTATATGAATTTCAACGGCTTTGGAGCCACTGTAACGCTTTCTATCAATGTACCAGTGGCGTAACGGAGAATGTTACCGTCACCCAGCAAAGTCAGGCTTTCCCTTTAATATTTTATAAATTAGGTAAATAAGTACTTGGCGTTAGTCATGCCTTGGGCCTCCTAGAGTCCCAGAGTTGCGGGGGTGTATGTTACGCCCCTGCAATGTACATAAATCTACTTCAAGACACTCTCTTCATTTGTTATAAACTGTCACCCGACAATGCCCGTTCAGTTGCTTTCTCTTAACGTGCCAACAGTCCGCGCTTGATTGAAGACGAAACTTTAAATGACTGTAGCATTATCAATAATTTGATAAATTATGTAGACGGACAAGAAGAACCGGATTCTTTGAGAGCGAATAAAATGTATGCAGGGATACAGCTTTCCAATAAATTGGAAAGCATTTTCTTAAAATAGATACCAATTCCGAAAGGAGTACGAAATTTCAAAAAGAGCTTCGATAACGCACATCTCGCTATCGTGACATTTATAAGCAACTGAGCAACCGACCTTCGTCTCAGAAACTTATCTCTTACTTTATGATGCCAAAAAATAAATCAATTGAAACTATATCTTCAAGTGACGAAAGCGATTTTGAACTAATTCATCGCAAGAAAATTAGCACTTTGGATTACGATGAGTAGCAGGGGATTATGTACGTGCATTTTGAAAACTTCTCCATAAATACAATGCGAAACTAAATGTTTTTAAAATGTTTCCGTGTGTAATTTAATTATTTATTTTGTCATCGATATACTTTCTCATAAATTTCGTAAATAATTGACATATTTTTTAAATGCGACTTTTTTATGCAGTCCCTCTCCACCGCAGAAAAAAAAATCTTTATTATTTCTACGAATTTGTTTGTTATGTGTAAGAATTTATATTTTCGAATATTTTTTGTGCAGTTATTTTTCTGCGGTCCCTCTCTACCGCACAAAAAAACAGGTTCTACTGTATATAACTGCTTAAGTGCATTTGCAATCAGAGTATATTAGAAGGAAACTCGAAGGCTAAATAGTAAGAGGGTACAGCTTTTAAGGGGTTCATAACAAACTTTTTAACCAGGATTTGGATTTAAACACATTAAATAATGTAAATAAAATGTAATTTAAGTTAAAAGGCAAAATATTAAAATGTGTGTGCGTGTAAAAAATTTATAACCCCCCCCCCCCAAAAAAAGTGTTAATATTTCAATTAAGGATCAATTAACTTTATAAAATCAAGCTGGAAATCTTAAAAACTCCAGTCAAAACATTAACGAATTTTTCCACATTTTAACTTGTTGTTAGATTCGAACAAGAGAAATAAAAATAATATAAGTAAAATTTTTAAGAAAATTATGAATCACTTTCTATGTTAAGAGTATTTTTCCTTTGCGTTTTGTTCAGACGTTTTTAGCAAAGAGGCGCAGTCCTTTTAATATAACTCGAGCCCCGATCCGTATTTTTTTTTTACCATCCTAGTCAATAACTACGTCACTACGACTACTTACGCTGTTTGTCAAATATAACCTAACTGCTTTTCTCAAGTTGCAATTTGTAATCTTTTTTTCTTTTTATTTAACAGACATCACACAGATCCAGTGATTAGTAAAGAAATGCATCATGAAAAAACATAGAAACCAGTAGCGTTTTATTTAAAAAGGAACTGGAAGGAACTGAGCAGCAGTCGCGAAAGTTTACAACACTTATGACAGACTTTGATACTTTAAAAAAAATTTAAGTGAGTACAATCATGATAAAGGAAGTATAGTCTTCATCTAAAAATAAAACCACGAGATGAACCTTGTGCACGTCTCGTCCCTTAAACACAACCGTCTCTCTTTTTATTGTTTGATTCCGAATTCGCAGTAGTTTCCGCATCACGCTTAAGTGCACTGAGCTTTCTCTTGGAAACTCAGTAATAGTCATAGTAATCTTTTCCGTCTCTCGTTGTCATCGCCGTTCCTATGTAATGATGACTAAAAAGGGCGATTCGTGAAGTTTTTAATGGGGAATTTGGCTTTAAATACGAGTATAAAGGATTGCGTGCTATAACATTAACGCAGTTCGAGTCGAAAATACCCATTTTTTTCTCGTCTGTTGAAGATTATAGTTGGGAAAAAATTAATCTGGATATGCATTCTTCTAAAGTAGAAAAAAATTGTCTGAGTCAGTATTCATCTAAATCCATGAAAATGTACAGCCATATTCACTCCCCCCCCCCATCATGCAGACCAGTGTACTTCAAACTGTATTCCACGGAACCCAAGGGTTCCGCGAAGCATACTCATCGGTTCCACGAGTCACAGTAAAAATTAAATGAAAATTATGTATGCAAAATGGATTCACCTACTCTATGAAGTTTGTATAACTACAAGCTTCTAAAGCTCATCTCATTCATTAAAACTTAAAACTGTATTTACACATAATAAAGCTTTATTTTGAAATATTTTTTTGAAATTTTATTGTAAGATAATAAAAGAATATTAAAAAATGCTTTCTTTATACATGTCACCTACTAGATTGTTAATATTCTATTGTCTGTTATCCGGGGCTCTACAGAACAATTTAACACTCATTAGTGCAATGTTTTGTACAACTAAATAATTTTCTAACGAAAAGTGCACCTTTTTACATTTGAGGGGAAAAAACACCTATAATGAAGGAGAGAGAACTTTTTATCGACGTATCAACAGATTCGATGTTAAAGTCTAAATTTAAGCAAGAACAGCTCCTAAGTTTAAATTGCAAATTCATACAAAACACACAGCATTTTTCACACAGATATATAAACATTTTAATACCATTCAGAACAATGTATTTAATTGAAAAATATTTCTCAACTTGCGTGGCTTCAAAAACAAAATATAAAAACAATTTAAAAGCAAATAATTTCAATAAACCTAGACTTCGACAGCTTATGTAAAAAAATGCAAGCACATATTCCAGTTACTAAATGCAATTCATGGGTAGGTGACACTTATATCACAAATTAATATTATTAGCGTGTGAGTATACTACACATTAATATAATGTTAAAAATTTTTAAAGAATACATTATTTTTAAAATTGTTTCTCCATAAAATACCTATAAAGCAATGATCTACTTTAAATTTTAATTAAAGAAATATTCTCTTCTAAGGGCGAAAACACAACTTGTAGTTCTAAGAGAGGGTTCCGGGAGTCGAAAAAGTTTGAAGACCTCTGATGTAGACCATAACATAGCAGATTAATTAAAAAGCCCTTACTGACTTAGAGAAGGTTGAAAACTCAAATTGGATTAAAATCTCTAAATGCTAGATTCTTTTCGACAAAAGTTTATCAAAATAAGTTGTTTTTTACTGTAAGTAATTAATATATGCTGTTTAAGGATAATTTCTTCACCTAAAAGCTATTTTAAGCACAAATTTAATGATCTTATCTATTTTCTACATGAATCTTGTTTATTATGATGAAAAAAGTTCAAAATATAGTGTTTATAATTTCTTTACTTATAAACATACATTATAAAATACAAGAAGAACGTAAAATACATATTTCAATTCGTAAAACTGACTTTAGGTTTATGTAGCTACGCTTAAAAGTTAAAACTCATCTTTCATACAATGTAATGTAATATGCACAATATTACATCCATAACATTATTTATAAATATTAGTATCATATATTCATCAGATACAGTTCAATTTATGATACATTCATCAAATATAGTTTATTTATTGTAAAATTAATCATACGTAATTGAATTTATCATGGAATTTATTGAAAATTATTTATTATTTTAAAGGTCACAACGGTCAAAAGGTGCTTAAACAGCACACCTTTAGATATATTTTGTCAATAAAACCTTGAAAAGGCTCAGTCCCATTTGGGCAAAAGAAAACCTACCAGTTACTAGTGCGTTACTTGTTTTGAGAACGTTAAGGAGTTAGTTACAGATGTGTAGAATGATAAATTTACACACTTCAATAATCATCTTTTTGCAATCTAGCCGGTTTGCGAAGGAAGAAGAGTGTGAACACTTTCCTCATGTTGCCAAAATGAAGATCAATTTCACTAAGAAAAACCCTTGCGAGGCCCTGCCATTTTCTCCCCACTAGTTTTTCTTTCAGGAGTGACAGCGAAACGCTATCTTTCGCCCAAGCAAAATGTTGCCAATAACCTTACAGACCATTTTATGTGTATCCCAACAAATATCTTATTTAAGCGATGCAGATAAGAAAAATCGACTTTGGAAAAGATACTTATTAAGAAACTTCATGAAATCTTACTTGTACAATAGCTAAGATGAAGATTTAACGTATAAAAAAAATACTCATTCGAATTCAGTCAATATTTTTGGCATTTGAAAATTAGAATATTAAATATGAATATTATTCTTTTTCTAAATTCATACCTTATATCACAAGCATTAAAAATACATTCTAAAGATTTGTAAAAACCTTAAACTAAACAAATATTAAAAATGAAATTTTAAAATATTCTGCATGTGAATCGTTTATCTGCTCTTAATATTGTAGCGTCGGCTCATTAGAAGAACCCTTCCTGACAATTCTTGTCAGGTTTGATGTATGGGGGTGAGCAGAATGCCCAGATGGGACATTCTAATCTTTCAAAAGAGACCACTGCGTATTCTTCCCTCATGCCTGGGGGAAACAGATGTGAGTCGATTCTGAAGGCGGCTATGATGAAAGCACACCTCTTCCCTCTCCGACCCTTAGATAACGTTCGGACACCACGATCAAAAGAAAGGACACTCCTGTGAACAGTATCCATTGTTGTGTCCCTTCGCACATGTGGACCGCGAACTGTTTGAATAAAAAGGAATGTCAGCCTGTTGTGATAAAGACATACCCTGGAGGGTGTCCTCAGTGTTAAAGTGTCAGGACGATTTTTTGACTCTCCAGTTGGAAAACTAGGTACGGCGACGGAGTTGGTTTCAAACGCGCCAGCCTGATGTCTCTAAGCACCAATGGAGTTGGGGCTAAAGCGAGGGGAACCGTGGGCAGATCCGCTATGCTTGCCAATTGGAGATTATTTGGTGTGTGAAAGAGGCCCGTCCAGGGGGTTTAAAATGTCGTCTCGCAAGAAGACGAAGACCTTCTCCTTCAATCTTCTGCATTACCTTCCACATCAGTTTTTTTCATCTTTGAAGACACTCGGTAGAGGTTGCGGGGGCAGCCGCACCTCAAGGACTAAGTGAGAGGAACTGCGATGACCTTTGAAAGACGGAGTGTCGAAGTCTGTGGAGCAACCGCTTGAGTGAAGACTTTGGACCATACCAGCGATGCGGGGACAGTCGCACCCAGAAGCCTATTATCTCAAGATCTCTAAAACTTAAACGGGACTAGAATTTTTCTCCAGCGAAAGACTGTGAAGAGTAACAATTTATTAACGAATTTAATGTTTTGTTTAATTAGTTTGGAATAAAATGCCATTTGGAAAAATGCTGTCTGAGCCCTCTCGCTACTAAATAATGAAGTAATTTTAATTGCTCATGAGACATTACAATGTGAAACCCCTTTTTTCGTATAATGCTACTGCGATGGATGTTAAGCATGCACTCAGTAAATTATTTAAGATAACTCAACATTACAATCAAGAATTGCAAAATGACTTTTGCTAATATCATTACATCTTAATTTGATAATCTAAATAACTTTCAAATATTATTCAAGTAAAAATATTTAAATTTTAATAAGAAGACACACACACACATGATTTTCATCTCACACATAAAAAATTTCACAGTTTTAATTTTTTCTTTTCATTTATCTCAAATAATACCTAATTTAAAAATTAAACATGCAATTGTATTTTATGTTTTCAAATTTCGCAGTGTACCGCAAGAATAACAATACAAATAATTTACATGAACTAAAAGATTGGCAAATTCATTTATTTTAAGCTATAATTTTCATTGGCAAGCATTTAATGAAGCGATATCAATTAAACTAAATGAACTTAAATGGGTATTTAATTAAACAATTTACTTTAGTAGGAACCTACATCATAAATAATAATTACTATTGTACAGATATTTTGACAGTAGAAACAGGTTGCAATGATTAAGTCATGTGTTTCAGGTTCGAAACAATACATAATAAAACCCCAATATATATCCATTACCACAAAAGTAATTGAGATTTCTTGTGTTCTACATTAAATAATTTTCCTGAACAGGTGAAATTCTTTAAGCAACATATATCTACAGATCTGAACATCAGAAGATTTAATCATTAAATACAAGATTAATTTATTCAAAGTCAATTTCCTTTGATAAGTCTTTCGGAAACTTTGCATGCACATCTACTATGAAAACTTGCTCCTTTCGTCTTAGAATATATTTATGTGTGATAAGGAGAATATATATATATATATATATATATATATATTTTAATACAAAAATAAAGCTCAATTAAAAAGTAAAATTAGCAGTAATTTGAAATACAATTCAGAAGAAAAATGGATTCGTGAGAAAAATTTCACATTATACAGTTTTAACGTGTTTTATGTTCAACCTGCGACATACTTGCTCAAAAACTTCGGATATCATTTGGGGGCCATTGTCACTAACTAATTTTACAGGAGCTCGATAACGCGAAATATAATTCTCAAAAAATGCATTGGCAATTGCTTTAGCCGAAGCTTTCCTTAAGGGAACTATTTCAACCCATTTAGAAAAATTATCTGTAATTACTAAAATAAATTTATAGCGTTCTGGACTAGTTGCAGGGTATGGGCCTAATAAATATAAAGATACGATTTCATTCGGAAAATTCGTTACTATCGGAATTAATTGACCAGCTGGTAATCCGTTCTTATAATTGAATTTTTGGCATTGGTCGCAGGTTGCTACATATTTATAAATGTATTTCCTCATGTACGGGAAATAACACGTGTCTTTTAATTTTAAGTAGGTTTTCTTTTTGCCTAAATGGCTTGCCATCGGCGAGTCATGGAATTTTCGCATAACATCTTTACGTAATGTTTTAGGTATAAATACTCTTAATTCACCTAGTGTGGTTGTATATTTTGCATAATATAACAATCCGTTAATTAATTTAAAGTCGCGGGACCAATTTCTACAGATTGACTCATTAATGGAACTATCGTCAGGATTTTCTAAAAACCGCAAGATATGACCTAACTCCGGATCATTTCTCTGTTCCTCTCTCAACTGTTCCCTAGACGATAATACTAACGATCTAATCACCGCACAAGACACCTTTGGTTCTTCATTACTTTCTAACGGGTTTCTAGACAACATATCAGCCACTAAATTTTGCGTACTTGGGCGATGTTCCCTTTCCACATTAAAATTTGCCAACTTAAGCGTCCACCTTATCATTCTAGACGACAAATTCTTTCCATTCGTTAATTTGGTAAGTGCAGCATGGTCTGTTATCACTTTAACCGGCAAGGATCCGAAATTCGTGCGATATTTATTTAATGCCCATATGACAGCTAAACATTCACGTTCCGTTACACTATAATTTCTTTCAGCGCGGTTTAATGTTCTTGAGGCAAACGCAATAGGCCTATTATTCTGTGTCAATACTGCTCCTACCCCCACTGAGCTAGCATCCGTATAAAGTTCAAGATCTTGGGGAAAATCTGGTAATTGTAACACTGGAGCTTCCGCCAGTGCTTTCTTAATACGATCAAAGGCTTCCTGCGCTGATTCCGACCAACGGAACTTAGAGTTTTTTCGTTTTAAACTATATAAGGGTTCACACATGTTTGCATAGTTCTTAATAAACTTTTGATACCAACCCGTCATTCCTAAAAATTTTGCTACCTGTTTTGCAGTTTTCGGAGGTTTCATTTCAATAATTGCTTTTACCTTTTCTTCATCTGTTCTAACTCCTTCTTTATTAATAACTAAACCCAAATAACGTAATTGTTCCCTCGCGAAATGACATTTCTCACGATTCAACGTTAAACCAGCCTCCTGCAACAATCTGAATACTTCCCGCAAGTGCTCCACATGGCGTTCAAAAGATGGAGACGAAATGACAACATCATCCATATAGCAGCATGTAAAACGCCCGAGAACTGGTTTAAGTATCATTTCAATTGCCCTTTGAAAATTTGGAGCTGCCCCCGAAAGGCCAAATGGCATGCGAGTAAATGCAAAAGTACCATTTTTTGTAACAAACGCCGTCTTATGTATATCTTTGGGGTCTACTGCCATCTGAAAGTATCCGCTGCGTAAATCAAGTGATGACATAATTTCGGTGTGTGGAATATTAGTGATCAAATCATCAATTATTGGTAGCGGATATCGTGGATACCTCGTGATCGCATTTAATTTTCTATAATCTATTGCAAACCTATAAGCTTCTGGGTCGTCTAACGGCAACCCGTTTTTCTTCTGACATAAAACAACTGGAGATGCGTAAGGCGATGTTGTTGGAATTATCGTTCCATCGTCTAACATTTTCTGAACATGGTAGTTAATGATACCCTGTTTGACCCTGTCATAGCGATAAGGTCTCGAAAAAACAGGAGGATTATCACCCGTATCAATTTCATGACAAAACACATGTGTCAGACCAGGCTTAGCTGAAAACAAGTCTTGAAATTCCTTAAACAAAATCTGCAATTTTTGTTTTTGCTCTGCATTTAACTTAGTGTTTGATAAATCTATCTGAACCGGTTCGTCCGAAATTGCCACTTTCTCAATCTACGAATCCGGAATGATTAACGATTTTGTAAAAAAATCAAAACTAATCTTTGCATGTGACATAAAATCAATACCTAGGATGCATGGATATTGCATCTCAGCAATCACATGAAATTTCCACAACTTCGAAAATTCCCTTATTTTAATTCTTAACTCAACTGTGCCTAAATTTCTGCATTGTGACCCTTGAGCTGTAACTACTTCAGCTAACGATTTCTTAATAGGACAAAAAGAAAAATATGATCGATATGTTTTTTCTGAAATAAATGACTTCTCCGCACCTGTATCCCAGAGAGCTTTTATAAAAGTACCATGCAAAAGAATTGGCACATACGGAAGATCAACTGGTAATAATCGTAATGAATTAAGTTTAATTCTATTAGGAGGATTTGACTCAACTAGCGACCGTTTACCTCCCGCAACACGATCGCTTAGAAGTTTAAATTGGCATTTCTCTGCCTTTCGCTGTTGCAATCAACACGCCTCCAATTCTGCTTTGCTGAATCATCACTAGGACCCTTCCTAACCACCATCCTACGGTTCTGATACCAGTCTGTTCGCTGATTTGGTTAGTTGTAGCGATTTCCTCCCTCGAATCCTTGATTTTGATAATTATGACGAGTAAAATTATTTGCACCCCTGCTTAGTACTCTTTGATCATTTTGTCTATTTCCGACCCCTGTATCTCTCCAATTTCCATTATTCCTTCTTTCCTCAGGATTCCTACTCATATCCCAACTTCGTCTAGCAAAATTATTACTGGAACCCTGGTTTTCCCTGCAGCTATGACGTTCTTCATACCGGTCTACCAACTCTACCAACTGAGCTTTCGTTGTGGGGTTTCGAACTTCTAAATAATCCTTAATTTGGGGTTCTAGTCGCATTACTATGTGATCGACCAATTTTATCTCATCATAATTCAAATTTAAAGCCTTATGGATTTTTAATAGCTGGAAAATAAAGTCTGACGGGGCTTGACCTCTCCGTTGTTTCGATGAAAAAAACTGAGCCTCTAACTCTGATTTATTCCGTACTACAGGAAAACTATCCGACAACTTCTTTTTAAGCGTTGCAAACGCAGTTGCTTCTTCATTTACACACTCGAATCCGATAACCTCAAACCAGTCTAACGCTCTCCCAATTAAATGACCCTTTAAATACGCACATGCCAGATTCGCCGGTATTTCATAGTAGGCTATGTTGTCGTCAATATTCGAGATAAACTCAGACACATTTTCTTTACCCGAAAAAAATAATTCCGGCAAAACTCTAATTCCTGCACTTGCTCTTAATTCCGGTATTTTGGTTGGGCGCCAATGTCGTAGCCTATCACTACCCCTATGATTATTAACTCCCCTTCGCGTATTATCTAAATCTGAATATGTTGGATCCATAATTAATTACAACTAATTTAATAAATCAATCTTATTTATTGACTTTTCTTAATTGAGAGATTACACAAATACTATTCAAATTTAAGAACAATAAAACGCAGTGGAGTATGAGAAGTATTCAATAATTATGAACGACGGAATCTTAACTGAATCCACGGTGGACGACGCGTACAATTAAGCTAGACATTTATATTTAATTTGAGAAAACAAACTAACCTGATACCTTTTCTTAAGGCAGGTTCTTCTAATTACTTCTTCTATATCTGGATTGCTTTAATGAGCGGCTTCAATCTCAGCTATCTCTCAGTTCTGTCCCGAACCGATTTTATGTATACTTTTTAATAGACTTTTCTCCCGACGACTATATTTCCACTAGAAAAACTACTCTCTCAATTCCTTCCTCTTCATTTCATTTCCCCCTTTTATATCCTTTTCGAACTTGTTAAACCTGAACTTATATAAAATATCTCATTTGCATAAGTCACACTTTTGGCTCCCGGTGGAGATTGGTTGAAATAAATAAAATATAGAATTTAAGAGAAGGTTAGTGAAACGCGTAAGCACCCGTCACAACTGTACTATCAGATTCACCTGTAAAAATATTTAGATTATACATAAATTAATTCCACAGTAGCGTAACGTAGACCCCCGCATCGTTGAGGGGGGTGGTAGGATTCTAGAGGGCCCAAAGCCTATGTTATGTTTTGGTTTTGCAGTCCTTTATAAGATCCGGCTTGGAGCGCAAAATCTGACTTTGCAGGTGGGAGGGGGGCCTAATATTCTCCGTTACGTCACTGATTAATTCTGATGTCATTTTACTTTGCATCATTATGCATAATTCTGGTTAATGAAATTATAATATTAATTACAGCTTCATCAAATATAAAATACAAATATTAAATGTGTATTAACTTAATAAATATGAAGATATTTAGAATACATAAATTAATTAATTTTTACGTCATTACTTTTTAAAAAAACGTACCACTCTATAATTTTTTTATTCTACTTTTTCTAGAATAATTATTAACTGGCTAACAATATTATTGCATTTCAACGAAATTATAATCGTAATTAAATAATAAATACACACACATACCTCTACTTGTAATTTAAATTTTTTCTGTTTGTACAAAATTAATGCTTTTACAGAATTCTCTAAGCATTATAAAATCAATTTTTACTACATGTCGCCTTTTTCCAAGTTTGAATTATTTACGGATAAATATTTATAAAATTTGAAAAGCTAACAACAAAAAAATTTAACTGTTTTTGCGAATAATTAAGGATTAAATTTTTTCCTAAATAAAAATTCTTGAAGTGCCTAGTCACCTTTTGTTCGAGATATCCCAGCAATTGAGAAATAAAACACACATAAGATTTTTCATGTCCTCATCGATGTTAAACTCAACATTATAATACTTACAATCACTAAAACCTTTAAAATGTCATGTGTGTCAAGAATTCATATTGAATTTTATTACATTACAAAGACACACACACGCGTTTTTTTACTGTGAAAGACAAAACTTGTAACTTATTTTATCAAACTGTTATGGTTTATTGTATCAGAGCCAACCGTGAGTCATTCTATGAAGTCTAAATCTTCCTCTGAAAACAGCAATAAACAATCACGCAGATGGAATCCGGTAGTATAAACTGTCAAGGAAAGAGTTCAACACAGTTTAAACAAACAACAAGTCGAAATAATGAAAGGACACATTACTGTAGAGCTTAGATGACAACAAGGAATCTGTCCAGGGCCGGATCTACGTATGGGCTGCAGCCCAGGGCCACCCGGGTTCTAGGGGCCCCATCCCTTGCTGAAGATAGCAAACAGAAAAAGTTGCTTACAATCAAAATAGTATTAAAAAATAAACCAGTAAAAAATACAATTCAAAATTAAAATACCCGAAATACCATACCAAATTCCTTTTTATTTTCGAGAGCAAGAGCAATTACTTTTGTTCTTCCTCCCTACCACCGAATTAGCGGAAATTAGTAATTAATAGACAGAGGCTCTATATCATAGGACGGTGCCTATGAGCGTCGAGCACTTATACAAACATAGTGGCACTTTTCTGTAGCCATTTATTTGTGTGCAATAGAGGTGCAATCAGGTTTTGAGCCCCAGATCGGATCTTACACCTAGAACCTTGGGGCCCCCTCAATGCGGGGTTTCAGGGATGTACGTTTCGCCACTGAAGTGAAAGGAAGTTAGCCAAAGAAAACGGAGAAACACAACAAGCAAATATTAATGAGGAAATATATACAAGATTTCGATGACCAGCAGCCTCTTGAAAAAATGTGTCGTTCAGACAGAGGACATCAGTAATGCCCCCACCTAAAAGTGTTTACAAAATGTTGGGTTTGAGATTAAAAAATACGTTGACGTGGGTTCGTGGCCTAAATTGCTAAGTAATAATTTTATTGATTATATCCTTTCACATGAAATGAGTTATTTTCAAAATAACTATATTCGGTTTCGGTAAGAGAATACAAAGGACAAAAGAGATCATTTTTGCGCGTGTGCGAGCAAATAATCATTTCATTAAAAATTTTTTAAATGGTCAAGTGCTTGAAAGATCTTGGCTATGTTATTCAACTAGTATTGGTAGTGTTTTTTATTTAACCTTCAAATTTTTTTCTAAAACAAATTCGCAATACACAACCGAATTTTCTTATTGGAAACATTTAACAAGTTGCTTAGAAAATCATGAAAACTCTATTGAACATAAAAATTCAGTGTTAACTTGGTTGACACGAAAAGAAAATAAGTCTCTTTTACAAGGGGAGGGCATGATTATAAGGAAATTCATTTAAAGGCGAGACTTTGTGTATTAGCAATACTCCTTTAGAACAGTGGTCTTTTTCAACTCACGGAACCCTTAGAACTTGAGAGTGCTTTCGTGGTACAACTAGAACTAGAAAGTGTTTTCGTGGAACCCTTTTTCAAACACATACGTCGAAGAATATGACTCAAAGTAATATTTAAAGTAGATCAACATGCTACAGGCACTTTATGTAAAAGCAATTATAAAAAGTATTTGCATTTATTATTAAAAATATTCTAATCTAATTTTGTTAATATAACTTACTCATTAACAATATTAATATATGATTCAAATGTCGCCTATCCATGCATTATATTTGTTATTAACTAGATATGTGCTTCCTTTTTTCACACAAACTGTCGAAATCTAGGTTTGTTGAGATTAAGTGCAATTGCATTACTTATTCTGAGTTTAATTTGCTTTTATACTTTGTTTTCTTAGCCATTTACGTTGAGAAATACATTTCATTAAACACAAATGGCATTAAAATATTTATTGATGTGTGAGAAATCGCGTGTACTTTTGAGAGAGAATTTGAAACCTAAAATTTAGAAGCTGTTCTTGCTTAAATTTAGATTTTAACATCAACTCTATTAACATATTGTTCGTTTTCCTTCATTATAGATGTTGTTTTCCACTAATGTAAAAAGGTGCTTTTTCCATTAGAAAACTATTTAGTTTTTCAAGACATTGTGCTAACTAACGAGCATAAAATTATCTCGTGGAGCCCGAGATAGTAAACAATATAATATTCACAATCTAGAGTAGAAAGTATATATATAAAGTTAAAACGTTTTATTCTTATTTTATATTAAAAATTTTAAAAATATTTTTAAAAAAATAAAGTTATTATAAATGAATAAAATTTTCAGTGTTAATGAATAAGGGAGGGAGGTGATGAGCTATAGATACTTGCAACTTATAAACTTCATAGAGAACGTGAATCCATTTTGCATACATATTTGTTTCTTCTAGATTTCGTTTTGTGATTCGTGGAACACCTGAGTATGCCTTGTGGAATCCCAGGGTTCCGTGGAACACAGTTTGAAGACCACTGCCTTAGAATGTTCAAACCTCAATGTAATAGCGCCGAATGTGCAGAATTTGGAGAAAATAGCAATCGAAATTCTTCAATACAATTCATTTTATGCAATTAAGTTTTCATCAGCTCTAGCAATGCAGTGGCATATAGATGATAGTGCACCGACTTTTTTTGCGATTGGTCAGGGTTGGAATCGCTCGGGTAGACTTGCTTTTTCCCCCAATTCATTTAGATATTTTTACAATTAAATAATTTTTCTTATCAAATATTTTATATAATTATAAAATAATTGTAATAATAAAATATCATAAACAATTTTACATATTATAAAACTTTCATATCTAATTATAAAACTATTTGTAATATATTTATAAAATATAAGTTAAATATTTATATAATTATAGTAATTGTTTTAGTTTTTAAAATATAAAATAACTAGCTGTTACCCGCCCGCTTCGCTGGGTATTTCATGATGTTTTATAAATTTTTACTCCTTATATATATGTATAAATTATTGATATCTAAGTCCTAGCATTAAGAATTCGATTGAATTGAAAAATATACTTATACCTGTAACTGTCACCTGTTGATAAAAAAAAAGGGCAGAACTCATCTAATTTGTATTTTCTAAAAATCTCTAAAATTGAAGCATAGAATGATGTTTGCTCTTTCGTAACTCAAAAACCAAGTGGATTCCCGCAAAACCAATTTTCGGTGGATCTCTACTCCGTAAATTGAACATGCAAGCCAACTTTCAAGTCTAAATCTAACAGAAAAAAAAGCAAAAGGTTTACTATAAATATCCCCGTAATCCCGTTGAGTGCCGTTTTCCAAAATTACTGCTCTTAGCGGATTTCAATTCAACAAAAGAAAAATGCAAACCAAATTTCATTATTATAGTCCTTGTAGCTCGAAAAAAGTAATTTTTTTTGTCAATATGTCCCAGTAACCCCCTGCAACCCCCAGAACTTGATTTGCTTAAAATTTATTCTTAGTGGTTCCCTATTCAACAAAAGAAACATGCTTAACAAATTTCAAGTATATGGGTCTAACAATTAAAAACAGGAATTTTTTTCTGTAACTCCTCTTGACCCCTCGCAAACATCTTTTGGGTCAATTTTCATTTTACTCTTTGTTAGAGGAACTCTATTTCAAGAAAGGAACATGCCTACCAATTTTCAAGCAGGATGATCAAGTAGTTTAAAAATGGAAATATTTATCGATTACGCCTCTTAATCTCCCGAAATTAAACTTGGTAGTTGATATTCGCGAAACCCATTTTGTAGCGGTTCTCTACTTTACGAAAGAATCTGCTATCAAATTTCAAGACTGTACGTCTAACAGTTTAAAAATGGGGATAATTGTCTATAACGCCACTTGAGCCCCCGCAAGGACACTTCTGGGTCTGTTTTCACAAAACCCGTTTTGTAGGGAAATTGCACTCTATGAAAGGAATCTGCTTAGCAAAATTTGAAGACTGTGCGTCCAATTAATTAAAAATACAAAAAAATTATCAATAACGCCCCTTGAACCCCCGCAACACCACCTAGGGGTCGATTTTCACAAAACACATTTTGCAGTGTATTTCTATCCTATGAGAGGAATCTGCTAACCAAATTTCAAGACTATGAGTCTAATAGTTTAAAAAAAGAAATAATTATTTATATAATCTACCCTTAACCCCCCGCAACACCCCTTGGGGGTCAATTTTCTCCAAACCCGTTTTGTAGCGGATATTTACTCCATGAAAGAAACATTCCTACCAATTTTCAAGCAGGTAGGTCAAATAGTTTAAAAACGAAAATATTTATCTCTTACGCCACTTATTCCCCTGCAACGCCACTTAGAGGTCTGTTTTCACAAAACCTTCTTATAGCTGATCTCTACTCTATGAAAGAAATCTCTTTATCAAATATAAAGACTGTGCGTCTAATAGTTTAAAAATGGAAATAACTATCTATAACGCCCCTTAAGTCCCCTCAACGCCACTTGGGGGCAATTTTCACGAAACCCATTTTTAGCGTATCTCTACCCTATGAGAGGAATCTGCTTACTAAGTTTCAAGACTGTACGTCTAATAACTTAAAAATAGGAATTTATAACGCCCCTTAAACCCCCGCAACACCCCTTGGGGGTCAATTTTCTCAAAACCCATTTTGTAGCGGATATTTACTCCAGGAAAGAAACTTACCTACCAATTTTCAAGCAGGTAGGTGAAGTAGTTTAAAAACGGATATATTTATCTATTACGCCCCTTAATACCCCGCAACGCCCCTTAGAAGTCTGTTTTCTCAAAACCCGTTTTGTAACTGATCATTATTCTACGAAAGGAATCTATATATCAAATTTAAAGACAGTGCGTCAAATAGTTTAAAAATGGAAATAATTATCTATAACGCCCCCTAAGCCCCTGCAACGCCACTTGGAGGTCGATTTTCAGCAAACTCATTTTGTAGCGGATCTCTACTCTCTGAAAGGAATCCGCTTACCCAATTTCAGGATTGTACATCAAGTAGTTTAAACATGGAAACAATTATTATTAAAGCCCTTAACCCCCCCCCCCGTAACGCCCCTTGCGTTTCGAATTTCGGAAAATCCTTTCTTAGCTGATGTCTACTGTATCAAAGGAACATGTCTACCAAATTTCAAGTCTGTAGGTTGAATAGTTCCAGAGATTTCGTGATTAGTCAGTCAGTCAGTGAGTGAGTCGCCTTTCTCCTTTATATATATAGATTACATAAAATATTTAATAAGCACTTTTTAAATAAATTTATTTAATTGTAAAAATAATTAAATGACTTGATAAAAAAATAAAGCAAGTTGATCGTGTGACTCGAACCCTGACAGACCGCACGAAATGCAGGTGCATTATCACGTATGCCCCTGTATTGCTGGTGCTTAATAAAACTTAATTGTATAACAACTAAGTATGAATTTCGAAGGCTATTTTCTCGTAACTATTATTGAATATACTATCTCAAAATTTCTATTCGACCCTATTATTTTGAGGATTGAACACCCAAAGGAGTACTACTATTACAAAAATTCTCCCCCAAATGAATTTCCTTAGTCATGTTCTCTCCGTTGTTAGATAAACAGTTACAGGAGCAACTAAGAAAAGATACACAATATAATATTACCACAATGTGCTCAAACGTGTTATTGCGGTAGTACAGTATTTGGCTATGAGAGGTTTAGCATTTAGAGGTACCGAGGAAGTTTTTGGTTCTCCTCATAATGGTAATTTTTTGGTTGCCTTGAACTGCTAGCAGAGAGTTCGACCCATTCATTCGGGAACATAATGAACTGTGAGAATTACGACTAAAATCGTTAATATAGTACTTACCAAAAACGATATAATAACAAATAATCGAGATGATGGGCAAGCAAATAATTAAAACAATTACAACTCAAATAAATAACGTTGACACAAAGTACTATTGTATTGTGATGGATTCAACACCAAATTTTTCCCACAATGACCAATTTGCTATTGTATTACGATATTGTCTTCGGGAAAAAGTTTATGAAAGATGTGTCTCATTAATAAATAATTGTAGTTATACTGGATTATACTTATTTAATTCTCTACAAGAATTTTTAAACACAAATGGACTGCTATTGGATAATTGTAAGGGACAGACATTTGACAACGCTGCCAATATGTCCGGTCGATATAACGGCGTGCAAGCTCTTCTAAAAGAAAAGAAAAAATTCGCTAATTATGTGCCGTATGCTGCACAGTCTGGTTGGTGCAGAATCAATTAAGGTGGAAACTGAAATAGTGAACTTCTTTGGTTTAGTGCAACAATATGTTTTCTTTTTCCGCTTCGACCTGTAGGAGGGAATCGTGAAATTAAACTGAAATTTACCCTTAAAAAAATTAAGTCAAATCAGATGGTCTTATCACTACGATGCTGTTGAAGCCTTAAAAGATAATATTATATTAATAATATAAATATTCTTAAAACATTTAGTGACAATGAAAATGAGAAAATTGATTTCCGAAAAAACGCAGTAATTTTTTCAATAAACTTACAAAACTCGAAATCGCCATTTTAATAATATTTTAGGAAGAAATTTTTGAAAGATTTAATTTTTTTAGTTAATAAAAAATTACAAACTCCTGGTTTGGACATCTGTGAAGAAAATAGTGGCTGCGGTAGCCTTTTGTTCAAGGTATCGGATCGTGGCTGGCATGTTATGCGTTAGAGCCCAATACCACTAAAGACCCGCCGTGTAGGAAAACGATGGACATTAAATCTGTCGAGAGCTCAAACGTCCTCCCGTTGGTGTGGTAGTTAGGAGAGGGGGTGCCAGCTGAGGTGTCGTCCTCGTCACTTGACCATGGCTCAAAATTACGAGGTCTGTCGCCAAAAGCCCTCGTGTAGCTGAATAGTGTGGCGTTAATATTCACTCACTGTGAAGGAAATAAGTTAATTATGTCATTAAAAAGGTTTATAAGCAATGTAAATGAATCAGATAAAAAAACTAAAGGAGTATCAAGACGCAGCGAAAAAATTAAGTCCGTGTGTAGAAACACAATATAGTGATGTGAGCAAGAGTATTTAAAAATTTGGCAGATAAATCGACAGAAAAAGATCTGTATGGGGCAGAAGATTTTAAAAGGAACACGTTTATTGTTGCGTTAGATAAGCTAATCCTTGATTTAAATAGAAGTCAAGTTTATGCAGAATATATAGTAAGAAATTAAAAATTTTGATCGATTTGCAAGATCAAAGTAAGGAGAACGTCCACCTGAAGAGTGTGTACGCTCTATTATTGATAACTACTAAGGTAATTTAGTAAATTAAGGTGTTCAACTCAAAACTTATCTAAAACAAACTGAGCTATCCTATACTCTTGTTAAACTTAATTTCTGAAAAGAAACTTGTTGACGTTTTTCAAAATTTATATACCATTTTAAAGATTTTTATCACACTCCCTATTACTAGTGAAGCGGAGCGTGCATTCTCTAAAATGTCTTATATAGAAATATAGGACAGTAATAAATAATAGATTTACGTATTTATGACTTCTTTCTATTAATACTAATCTCACACTTAAGACTTAAAATGTGATGAGTAAATAAAAGAATTAGCAGCACAAAAGTGTATAAAAGTTGTTTTTTTTTAGTAAATTATTTTATTGTTTATAATGTATTTAAATTGTTTGAAATAAAAAAAATAAGTTTAATTTTAAATTTTCTCCCACAAAATTTTTCTTAGGAAAATGGCAAAATTTTTAATTATTTGGGGGCCCCCAGATATCGTTAGCCCAGGGCCCCCAAAGGTCACGGTCCGGCCCTGAATCTGTCACACAAAAAACGAAGTGTTTTCAAAGCATCAATCATTGGAAATGGAATATTCAGTGTAAACAAATAAAACAAAAATTCACATTAGTAAAAAGTAGCACAATGACTGAATCATTAACAAATAATTGTGTGCACAAAAGTGTGACACAACGAGTAGTAAAATGTGTGATTTGAAAGGTATAAAATAATTTAACCCTTCCTTAAATAGAGGAGTCCAGTGAGTTGAATTAGGTTTTGTCATTTACTAGTCCTATTTCAGATATGTAATGATTTTTTAAAGAGTGAAAGTCTGATTCACTTTATGGAAATAAGAATCCCCCCCCCCTCAAAACATTTCTCCTTCCTTATCTGAAGTGGGAATGGAGAGAAAGGTATTGAGAGGGAGAATGTTGGTTGAAGGTTATGGAACCGAAGTGCGGTGTTTCGACTGGACAAGTCCAACGAGTTCTCTTTCCTCTGTATCACGTGGGCATGACGTAAAGTTTTCACTGTTGTAGAGTTTGGTGGGAATTTTTGAAAAATATCCAAGGGCAAACGAACACGTTCATAGTTTTCTATTAATTGTAGATACGGAGATCGTGACTATCATTTCAAACTTAGGGTGGACCCGCATACTTTATTTTGGCTAGTCGGTTTTGTGCGATGGAGAAAGTGGTGAAGATGAAAGTGGAAATGCAGCTTGTTAATTTTAAGATTCTTTCGTTCTGTCAGTCAGCTTTTTTCACCAAAGATGGATTTGTCAACTTTTTATTGTTATATGTTGTATCATGCACAATGTGAACATTTTTTTTTTCTTTTTCTCAAAACGGGACACCCAGTAATTTTTAAATAATAGTTTGTATCTTCAAAAAAAAAAGTATATTTCCCAGTTTTATGTATTAACGAAAAGAACATTAAAAAGCACGTGGAAATAAATAATTTATGTGGCCTTACATTTTTCTCCAGAACAAATTTGTATAAGTATGATTAGTGCTTATTTCAGATTATAAAATTCTTGGCAAGAGAAATCTTAAAACGTATTTTGACCGACTTAATAAGATTAGCGGTCTTCTGGTCAACTTGCAACAGTCACGATAGCTTGACGGTCAAGATCACGGACTCGTGGCTGGCGTCAGGGTGGGCTCTAGCAGTTTTGCCGCCCCGGACAAAAGCGGCAAATTCCACCCCTCTTTCCTAAGCAAAAAAAATTATAATTAAAAATGATAAATTGTTCACACAGACACACACCAAAAAAATTTGAGTAATTCTTGTGTAAAAGGCAGCATAACAATATTATATACATGTATATACATACATACATAATTTTAAGTCAGGTACAAAATTATTCGAAATTAAGGACATAATTACCTATTATTATTTCAAACGAGTAAAATGTAAGAGAAGAAATCATTCATTTCAGCATGCCAATTTCTTCTAAAAAGAGTCTACTGATGGTGAGGATCACAAACATGTTTATTTTAACTTACAGTAACTACACTCAGGACTAAAATAAAAACACCTCCTGTGACTCTCTGTCTCCAAAACACTTATTGCCCCTTTTGGACAGCTGACACCGGACGTCGTATGGGTGAAAGGAATGTCCGTTGTAACCATAATCCGAGATGGAGAGAAAGTTACTAATGAAAAATGTGTAAGCTTATCAAATTTCATGATTGAACATGTACTCCCGCTTCGAGCTCTTAAGTTTCAACACAAAAGAAAACTGACATTAGAGTACAAAATAAGGAAGTAAGATACGTTAAATGAATTACCAAATCCATACCCAATGATATTTCAGAAAATGTATCAAATTTTTTGCAACAAAAATATTTTTTTTTTCAAATAAGATCTAAATGCCGCCCTGGGCCGGGGTCAGATTTGTTCGACCCTAGAGCCGCCCCTGCTGGCGTGTCATGATTTCGAGCCTAGTACCGCTGAAGACCCGCAGTGTAGAGAGGGACGATGCATGTTAAATTTATCGAAGCTCAAACGTTCTCCCGTTGGTGGGGAAATTAGGAGAGAAGAGTGCCAACTAAGGTGTCATCCTCGTCACTTGACCATGGTTCAAAATTCCGAGGTTCGGTGGCAATAACCCCCATGCTGCTTTATAGTGCAACGTTAATATAACTCTCCCTCATTCACCTTAGTTTTAGCTTTCGAAGAAAACGAGCATCTTTTTCGTGAAAATATATTGAAGAAAGCAAAAATACTATATTAGCAGCAACCTATTTATCGAGAAAAAATAATTTATCTCTCGTTTAAGGTAATTGAAAACTTGTTAGGATAATTTTTTATACAATGGTACTATTACTATGCCGGATGATTGAATAGCAAAAGAAGTCTCGTTTAGCTGTTTCTATTATTTTAAATCTCTGATGAATATTTCTACACATTTACTGCTGAAACAGAATATTTTTTTAACATCAATGCCCTCTTCCATTTCATTACTAAAGAAAATCCAGTAATCTTCTTTTGTATTTTGATATATATGTAATCACAGAGATTATTGAGAGAAAAAACTTTAAAAAAGAACAATTTTTAATTTTTTTAGAGACAAAAAATAATTATTCGCAAGAATCGACAGGTTTTACATAGAAGTAAATTTTGAGTTATTCTTGATGCATTTATGCTAACAGAAAAGATATACAAAGAAATAAAAATTTTATAAACAAAATGGCTTCATATTGGATCTTTGAAACAGAAAGAGAATAATAAAGCAACTCTCTCTCTCTCTCTCTATGTTTAGAATAATACTTCAAAACCCCATTAGTATGCTCCTTACATCATTTTGAGTGGAGGAGATACAAACGATGTTTATCAAAGGATACAACATTTTTTTAAATCTGAAAAAGAAACGGGTTTTTTTAAATACACGTCGAAAGAATTTCTTTTTTTAAATATTAAGCATTTTTAATGAAATTTCGGTAAGTGTGTGAGTGAATATTCACGTCACACTATTCAGCTGCTATAGGGCTTTTGGCGACGGTCTTCGTAATTTTGAACCATGGTCAAGTGACGAGGACGACACCTGAGCTGGCACTCCCACCCCCACCAAAACATTTCGGTAAAATAACAACATAAATCTGTCAGAAATTGTTTCGAATTCCTTTGAAATAAAAATTTAGAATTTCTATCTATACTTACTATTTTTGAAAAAATTTCTCAATAGTCTTTGAATAGCAAATTGATTAGAATAAGTTGAAAAGAATTATACTATCAAAAATCTAATATAGAACGTGTAATATGAAGACAAGGTATAGTAGCGATATGCTATCATCATAGACTCATAACTACGAGGGTGGTCCGTTAAGTACTTACCTACAAATAAAAAAACAAAAACTTTGGAAAAAATGCAATTTATTTTTCAATATAATCTCCTTTTAGTTCAAAAAAAAAAAAAAATTCTTGAGGTCTGCAATGGCCGCGTGGTCTAGGCATCGGATCCTGGCTAGCATGTCATGGGTTCGATCCTAGTACTACTAAAGATCCGCCGTGTAGGGGTGGGATGCACGTTAAATCTGTCGAGAGCTCAAACGTCCTCCCGTTGGTGTGGTGTGGTAGTTAGGAGAGGGGGTGCCAGCTCAGGTGTCGTCCGCGTCACTTGACCATGGTTCAGAATCGCGGATCGTCGCCAAAAGCCCTCGTGTTGCTAATCAGTGCGACGTTAATATTCTCTCACTCACTTGAGGTCTGCAAAGTAAGCCTCCGTGGCGGCGATTACTTCCTCATTCGAGTGGAATTTCTGCCCGGCGAGTGACTTTTTCAAGTTGGGAAACAAAAAGAAGTCGCACGGAATCTGGAGAATACGGTGGATGGTGCAGTAGTTCGTAGCCCAATTTAGCAGTAGCGAGTGCGGAGGTGTGAGCCGGTGTATTGTCGTGGTGGAAAAACACTTTTTTCTTCGCCAAATGGGGCCATTTCCTTAAAATTCGGTGTCGAATCGGCCCAATAATTCGACATAGTACTGCCCTGTGAACGTTTTGAAACTTCTCCAGGTAGTCAATGTATATCACACCTTGCGAACCCCAGAAAACGGTGGCCATCACCTTTCCGGCCGATGGGACATCACCTTCTTCGGAGCAGGTTCACCGGGTAAAGTTCACTGTTTCGACTGTCCCTTGGTCTCTGGTGTGTACCAGTGGATCCATGTTTCTTCGACGGTCACTTAACGACGCAAAAACTCCTTAAACAGCGCCAAACACTGCTCTGAAATGGTCACATGATTGCGCTTGTTATCCGGAGAGAGCAAACGCGGCTCCCACCTTACCGACAGCTTTCTTATACCCAAAATTTCATGTAAGATATGCGCCACGCGGTTTTTTGAGATGCCTACTATCTTAGCTATCTCACGCATCTTTAATCGGCGGTATGCCAAAACGAGATTGTAGATTTTCGTCACGTTATCCTCCGTGGTTGCTGTTTTCGGGGCACCTGGGCGTGGCTCATCAAAAACCGACGTGCGACTACGTTGAACCAATTTTTGACGGTCGCCATCGAAAGAGAAGCGTCCCCATGCACTGCATCCAAGCGCTCTTTGATTTCACTACGCGATTTCCCTTCCAAAAACAAGAATCGAATCCCCGACCGATATTGCTCCTTTTCCATTTTTTTTAAATCAACGGACACGCTTGCTTTCACACGCTCTCAAAACAAAACTACAAGTCCAATCCGGCTGAAATTTCGTCAGTAGCCGTCTACAGGAAGGCACTACACTATAGTGCATTTCTCTTGCGATAGTGGCACCATCTGGCAGTGAGGCTAAGTACTTATCGGACCCCCCTCGTACATCAATTTGATTGATAGAAGTTCATTTATTGTACGGCACAGTGCCGGTTTATCCACTGGGCGCTTGGGGCGGGCGCCCGGATAAGCTGGTCTTAACCAGATTTTCTGGTTGTAAATTTTGAGCCTCCAGTGCCAAGGGGGCCTGCAGATCTGCACCCAGGGCCCGAAATGGTACCGGCACTGGTATGGCGTTATCTATTACACACAACACAATGATTTTACTCAGTGGCGTAACGGAGATTATTAGGGCCCCCAGCAAACTCAGGTTTTGGTTCCAAGCCCAAATATGTGTCAGTCAAGCTTTGGCCTCCCCCCGCAATGCGGGGTGTACGTTGCGCCACTGATTTTACTTAACAATAATTAAGCCAACCCGAGAGTTTCTTAAAACCATATTTTTCCACTTACTATTAAATTAAAAATAACTATAACTCAGAGAGGATATATTTCAGTAGGCAACGAAAATTTAGCCTTGGCATTTGCGGTGTGAACTTGCCTTTTTAATTCCTGAGGTATATTGAGTGAAAAATAATTAATGTCTTTAAAGTAAATGGACATTTTGCTGTCGAGAAGATTGTCACTGCAGATTGAAAAAAAAAACAAAGTTCCATTCTTTATTCCTCTACTTACTTTGAAAAGGAGCTATTTTAGCCCGTAGATGTGTATGGGAACTTGGGGATTCCCGACGAAACTACCATAAAGCTTCGTTTCCAACCTTGGTAAAGAAAAGAAAAGAAAAAAAACCTCATTTTGGATTAGAAAGCTACGCAAGTGGATATCTTGAACTTAGGAAAGAAAACAGAATATCAGATAGGAGAAAGCAGTCTTCAATCAAAGTTGTTTAGGTTGACGGACTTGCCGCAGAAGATGGGTAATTCCACGTTTTCATTTCAAGTTTGAACTCTAGGGATATATAAGCTTATCGTAATAGCTTTGCCTAGAATAGGGGCAAACTCTTCTGAGTTGATCGAAAAATAAATATGTTTAAGTTGAAAGAGAATAACTGAATACTCGTTTACATTTGTTGTCAGTGTGCTAAGTATGTTCCGTGTCATTTGGCAAAATTCGCAGAAAACGTAATGAGATCTCATTTACTTTCTTCATTTAAAAAAAAAAAATCATTCAGCTGTTTGATTTTTATACAGTGACGCGAAAACGCTGAAGGCGAAATAATACAACTGTCCCGACAGACTACTACGCATTTTTCAAACATCTTTCTCTAAACACGAAAACATTTCCTTTCAGAAAATGAACAAAATACAGAAAACACAAGCCACGCAGGTGAGTTTTAAGAGGGGTGTGAAATGAAAAAGGTGGTTTCATATGTTTTGTAAAAAGAGGTTAACTTGGCTTTGAAATACCCTCGGAAAAACCTATTACATGAGCCAATTTTGTTTATCTCAACTACTTTCACCCTCCACTCCTACAAACACTACACAAAAACATCTCATTTTTCATCAGTTAGCTTTAGAATTCGGTGACAAGTACATCGCAGTGTGAGTAAAAATCAATGAGATCGGTTCGCGTTTATTTAATTTATTTTAGATTTTTTTTTTTAACGAGTACACAATGGCAACAAACTCAGGGGGGAAGCAAAGTGCTATTTCGCATGAAATAAAGATGCCTTTTCTTAAGGATGTTGACTAAAAACAGAAGACAAAAACGGAAATCTGTCAAGATTTTGGTATGGGTAACAACACATTATCACCAACAATTAAAAAAAGAGAGCAAATTATAGAAATGTTTGAACATATCTATGTAAATAAAATATACTCTAATAAATTTAATTTTGTTGAATATGTGGTTTTGTTTTTGCAATATTTTTTAACACGAAAAAATATTTCAGTTTCCTGAGTTTCGTGTTTAAAGATTTTTGCTGTATTTATTTTTTTTTCTAATTTATCTTTAAAGAGTCAGATAAGTGACACTCCCTTCCCTTTGGCAGAAACAAAACATTGCGTTTTTTACATGACAAGTGTTATAAGCAAAAGATTCTACAAAAGTTTAAACATCACCAAATGTTTCACATCTCTAAAATTCTTCATTATAAAGTATACAAAATTTTGTCGCGTAATTTAATATTTCAAAAAATCCACTCTGGTTGCATTTCTTTTTTAGTCGGAAGAAAATAATATTACTCATCGACCCCATCGCTTTTAACATAAAAATTGGAAAGTTTAACTATTGATAATGTTTTGCATACTACAATTATTTCTTTAAGAAATCCTAAATTGTACAATCAATAGCTATTAATCTCCTATTTTACAATAAACTTATCATAATACAGTTAAAACAATTATTTATCACATTCGAAATATTTTATATGTTCATACTACAATTATAAGTATAAACAAGTAAAATAAAAAATATTTTTAAGTCAATTCCTATTTAGGTTGACAAAGAAAAAATTTATTTTAGCTACATTTTATTAAATAGTTATAATTAATAAATATGTATGTACATATGACAGAATCACAAAATTAAGTGGCAAAATAGAGAAAGATTTTCCTTGCAATTTTCCATTTTCCTATCTATATATGGTGTATTCTACTTTTGTTTGTTACTATATTCATTAATCAAATTTTATTATTCTAATAAAATAGTACAGTAAAAGAGAAATCACATGCTCAGAAATTAGGCCTTCCCAGGTGGGATTCAAACTCACGACTTTTGGATTAAAAGTCCAACGCGCTACAGGGACAAAACGAACGACTTTCCTTTCTATACATGCTGCTGGACTATTATTTTTGTTTGTTACTATTTATTCATTTTTTAATTCAATTAATGAATTAATATTTGAAAAAACTGTATTAACATCAAGCGCATCCACTTTAAGTTAAAAAAAATATACCTGAACTTGAATGGATGAAAAGAAAGTAATTTATAAACAATTGAAAATTTGAACGATATATATATATATAGGGAGAGTAAAGTTTGCAGCCCCGGGATCCCGGTGGTTTTTTCAAATCCCGGGATTCAATTTTTGTCTGAATTATATTATGAACTTTTTTTTCAAAGTGTATGAATCTGGCATTTCATTTAATGTATCATATTTACTTTTTTTAACTGTATACGTTCAATGTCAATTTTCTTACGTGTTGAACCTTGAAGGGTTAGAGGCGGGTGTGTGTGTTAAACCGTGAAATTTGATAAATTTTCTCTTATTTTCTACTGTAATTTTCTCCCCATCGCCAATTGGGTCAGAAAACGGACATTTCTCCAACTCTCAGGATGTCCGATGTCAGCTTACTTGGACAGAGGCAATTAGAATTTTTGGAAGATATCAAGTAGGGTTTTCAGTCCCGGAATTCCGAAACCCCAGGATCCCGGTGTTTTTTCCAATCTCGAAATCCCGGTACTAAAATAACTAATTCCTGTGGTTTAATTTTTGTCTATAATTATATTAAAAAATATTTTTCTCATACAAATTTTCTAAGAATTTAATTTTTCAAAAAATTATGTTTTGTTAATGAAATATGTACGTAGAATTTTTTTGTGCAATTATAAGTGCTATAGGTAAAAAAAAATTATGCACAGCTCTCTTTTCTCGTATGTGAGAACATCGCAAAGATCTAAGTGGCGCACTGCAATGCTTATACAATGGCCACGGTAGCCAAGTGGCCTAGGCATCGGATCAGGGCAAGTGTGTAATGAGTTCGATCCCAGTACCACTGAAGACCCGCCGTGTAGGGGAGCGATGCACATCAAATCTGTCGAGAGCTCAAACGTCCTCCCGTTGATGTGGTAGTTAGGAGAGGGGGGTGCCTGCTCAGGTGTCGTCCGCATCATTTGACCATGGTTCAAAATTACGCGGACCGTTGCCAAAAGCCCTCGTGTAGCTGAACAGTGCGACGTAAATATTCACTCACTCACTCACGCAATGCTTACACAATAATATAAGCAATATCTCAAGAATAGATTGTCACAGTTCCTTCTTCAATTAAATGCCGTTAACTAACAGCGAACCTGCTTGGAAGACGACACTTCAAATCCCATTGCATTACTAACAGCTCATGCAACTGGATCTTCAATTTCAGATGAGGTAACACTTGAAATTGATTCACATTTTGATTCAATAACCGGAGCAATGTATACAAAAACCGTTAAGTGTAGCAGAACTAAATAAAATTATCAGAGGTATATGCTTCAATGCAGTCTATAAGATTTGAAACACTGTCATCAAAAAGAAAACTCTCTTTTGAAAATGGTTGGAGACGTGGTGACTACCTGAAAAGAACATACTTCTATTGAATGACGATAATACCTACCAGTAAAGAATCCGAACATGCATTTTCTTCCGCAGGACAATTTGTAACAAAAATAAGAAGCCGTTTCAATGCTGGACGAGCTGTGTTTTTATAAGCTTATTTACAGAAACACAAGAAATGAAGAAATGCTTTTTTTTTAATTTCATTATGTACTGTTTTATATGTTTTTGTTGAATTAGTTTTTTTTGTTTCATTAAAATATTAAATCAATTTTTAATTATATTTTCAGTTTTATTATGCAATTTCAACTATGCTAATATGTATTTTTTTAAATAAATAGTCCAATCCTAATCCCGGGATTCGGATAATGTAATCCCGAATTTGAAAATATGACACAGGATTGCAAACCCTAAGGGAGAGAGTGAACTAATAGTAGAAATTGAAAAAAGATTCAGAAGTAGATAGATTACATACAAATTTAATTAAAATATATTATAAAATTATGCATTATCATAAATATACTAAATAAGTCATAATTATTTAATATAAGTTGCTTATCCTCAAATTAATTTTAGCCCACTCCTTAGAATACCATTAGTTTTCCTACATAGGCTTAGTATGTATGTTTTTGTGGATTTCTTATAAATTTTATTTTTTTATAATTGAAAGTTTTTCATAATTATACTTTTTACCTATTTTATTAATAAATCGGGTCAGAAATAGTAAAATGTGAGAAAAAAACATGTTCATTTCAGTTCAACACAATCCATTTTCTAACAGAAAATTGTTATTCACTTTTAGATTCATATTTTTAGACAAAATGAAATTTGTAAATCATGTTTCTTGATCATCTGCTTGCTATAGTCAAAACGCAAAACTTGTATATATTTTTCGATTTATTGCCTTTAATTTTTATTGAAAATAATTAAGGTATTCAAATCTTCTTGAAATAACCGATCTTATCTCCTTAAAAATAATAATTGTGTGTGCAAACAACCTATTTAAAAAAAATTAAGTTAATGTTCTTTATTATTATTTATTGTTTAAAATGCTAATATAGCTTTGATTTATTCTGATTTGTAGGACGTTCAAATAAATTTGAAATGTAATATTAACTGTAAAAAGAAGGAAAATTGAATGTGTTCAACAATTTAAAGTGAAGTAATATCCTAACTTAATAAATTACATACAATGAAATATTCACAGAAATAAAATAAGTACACAAAACAAACACTGCATAAAAAGAAATATAGGTTGCATTGAAGTTAAAAAGTAAAATTTAGTAAATTTTGTTGAATAGCCGAATTGGGTAGGAATATAAACGTCAAAATCATTCAATTTTTTGTATAAAGCACATTATAGTGGATTTCTGAGATAACTTATGTGATAAATAGAAAGCAAATTAAATTCTAGTATTGTTACATGGGGTTAAATGACTTTTAAAAGCTGGAAAGTCAATGCAATAAAACACTGGATTTTTCAGTTAAAATTGAAATTCTACTCTGGATTTCTCTATTAAAACAACAGATTTACTTTTAATATAGGAAACAATTGAAGTGTAAATCCACAAAAGAATAAATTTAATTTCACACAAATATAGAACATAGCAAAACAAATCCGTAGTCACAAAATCACGAGCCAAATGAAATGCAGTCACTTTATCATACTACGACACTAGATTAACTCCACTGAAATAGTCATATAGGCAATGAAGCCATTTTAGAGACTTCTACAGGGTGTCCCAGGATCAAGGGAACAACCTTTATGGGAAGGTAGATGACATCAAAAGGATTCAGATTAACACAGCAACCCAAAGACGGAAATGTCTTTGTTCACTACTGGGTGACATTGTTCACAATGGCGTTGGAGGAAACAGATCTGCAATACAAGTCATTTGATCTGTCATCAACCATAGAAAAGTATAGAACATTTTACAAACACTGAGCTGGCAAATATATACCTGCTTAATGGATTGGCAGAAGTAAATGCACGAGTGATAGAAAAGATGTATCATGAAAGGTACCCACTGAGAGATGCACCTGATGTCACAATTTGTGTGAATATGGATCATTTTGAGGTAATTGGCATATAATGAGGATGGGGCACGAGTGACTAGAACTCCTAAAATAACCCAGCTTTGACTAATAAATATTTCAGATGATCCCAGTCTTGTATCTGTCATATTTTCCCATGATTTTTCCAACCATGGGTTGCTATGTAATTTTGAATCATTGTGAAGTCCCCTACCTCCCCCTTAAGACTTGTCCCAATAATCCTGGGACATCCTGTAGATGTATCTCTTCAAATAATTATCTTAAGATTTTCTAAATTTGTCTAGGTGAATCTATTTTAGGTGAAAACCAAGTTTGTTACCAAGTCTACCTCCAAGGTCCCCCTACCAAATCAGCATGAATGAAAGAATTGTCTCTGTCTGCATGCTATCTTTCCAGCCACAATACCCCTTTGAAAGGGAGAAGAAAAAGTGCAAACTTTCAGTTACAATATCTAGAGATTTAAGATTTAATATTAATTTTTAAATGAAACAATGCCTCAATAAACAGAAAATTCTGCTTTTGAATACAATGTGCAATAATGTGAGATTGCTAATTGAAAATTAAAAATTTTAAAAGTCAAATAAGAATTATAAGTTTTAAAAACAATAGTTTGATTAAAGTGTTGTATCAGTTGATATATTTTTGTGGTGATTACACAAAATTAAATGAGCAGTTCGATTTTTTTAAACTTTTATTTCTCGTGAAATCATTTTCAAATACATCTTTAAAATATCATTAGGTTCCAGTCATATGATAATGCTCTATCTATACAAATATCAAACATACCAATGACAATATTCATCACATATGATTAACCGATGAGTTACTGAAATTCACTTTTAAACAATGGCCCCAAAATAATTCCTTCGTATATATTCACCATTACATGAATATTAAATAAATTTTAAAATATTCCAGCACAATTCAATTGTTTCTTTCTTCAAAGATTTGTAGACTACACTAGACAAAGCATTTAAATGAGTTATCTCTAATACAATCTCAATAACTTAACACATACATTCAATTAATGAAAACATGTAAAGATTTCAGGGTGGAATACAATGTAAACTACTTTATACATACATTATTCTTAACATAATTTTTTTGCAGAATATTTTCAAGTCAAGTTACACAAATATTTGCATATTGAAACTTTGCTTTCATACAAATTGTATGAACATTTTAATGCTAATACATGTGTGTGTACAGGTAGAATATTATATTTTATTACATTCGAGATTCACACAAGCTTCTTTCTTTTGTATTGCCAATGGAATTAATCGTTACCATAAAGCATTTAGAAAATTTTACAATACAAAATTCTCAAAGGAAACTACAGAATTTGTAATTTGTTTATTTATTCTGTTTAAAATTTTAAGAAAAATTATCAGATATCATTATGATAACTCAAAAACTCCAAATTACCAGAAAAAGGGAACAATACTCAAACTTGTTACTAATCCTTCTTTCCTCAGTATATGCTCAGTATGACTACAAAGAAACTAAGATTTCAAATTTTTCAAGATGAAACTCTTTCTCAGCAATATATTTAAAGTGTTATTTTTTGCTAAGAAACAAATTCGAATGAGTAATGTCACTAACTGAATAGTACCAAATTAATTTGAATGAAGAAAACATTGCCTCCTTGCTCTTTCTTAGAGAAAAGAGAAAGAAGCATATACTTTGTAAATTTACTAAGAATTTTTTTTTATTTATACAAAACATTGTGCTGGTTACACAGCACCAAAAAATTGAGGGATATAATTGATATTACTGAAATAAAAATAGTGCAGAGAAAATTAATTTGTGTAACTAGGCTTGAATATATTCCAAGGATATACAGAAATTTGAAGACCTAGCACTCAAGAGCACTTCATATTACAAAATAAAATATTCTCAAAAGAATTATATTTCAATGACACAACTATGATTATCTCTGAATATATAAATATATCAGTTATGTATATTGACAAATAATTTTGGCTTAAATAAAAAGCTGAAAATGTTCTTCAAAGGTCTGACTACTGGTATAACCAAATAAACTGATACACAAGAACTCAGTAATACTTTTTTTAAAATCCTTATCATGTTTCATTCTAATTTTTTTTTTTTTTTTCATTTTAAAAGGCTAACATAATTATAATTGCTCAATTACACTATACAGAAAAATAATTAACTTTTACATAAAATAAAGATAATCATAACTTTATGTATTAAAATAACACAGTAACACCCCCATTTAAAACTGTAATTAAATTTCCCTACCACACCAAAATGGGGAGTGGGAAGAAGTAATGAAAACACAAAACACATTTATTGATTCATGATCTAATTATTCGCAAGCATAATTCATAACTTTTACTTATCACAATTTGTGGCAATATGCTTAACATTTAAGAACAGTGTTTAAAAAAGGATAAGTTCTTTCCAATCAAACTACATATTTTATTTCATAATAGTTAGTGTCAGACTATTCAACAATTGATTTAGTCCTTCTAAAAATAGCACTATCAGTTATTGAAATAATTTTGTAATTCACCACTCCAAGCACAATTTACAGAATGAAAAAGATTAAAATGAAACATTAACTAAAGATATATTTATATATTTGTAATGAAAATTTTTCCTCACTGCAAAGAAACTTTTGAGCTGAAACAGTATGCAAATTTGCAGAATACAAATTTTTAATGTGTAATTCATAGATTACAATACCATCAAAATTAATTTAATAAACAAATTATTCAATAACAAGTTCGATTCTGGCTTTCTTATTCAAAATTTAATTGGGAGGATGGGATGATATAAAGGAAATTCATTGGCATTGATGCACAATTCAGCAATTCCCCCTCAATATGAAAGCATTTTAAGCATTAAGCACAACACTTAAAAATTAACAATCTCAAATATGCAGCAGATCTAAACAATCTTTAACATCACAGAATCTTCTTAGTGCTAGCAGTAAATTTTTAGTCACTGTTTTTCCCCTCAATAAAATAATCAGTTTCAGACTATATCAAAAGCAAAAAGTTGTTTACTATGACTAATACAGAGAATTCATACATTAATTATTTATCAATTATTGCATGAGATTTTTCTTGGTATAAAAACAGCCTAATTAAAACATGAAAGTGATAATACACACTTCCATAATAGGATTTAAGGAAAGTTATACATAAACATACGGCATCCATTCACTGAAATCTACAAAATGAGTTGCTAAGGATTTTGGAAATAATTCACACAAATTCTAATTAAGTTGAAGTGGTAAGATTATCACTACAAAATAGAAAAACTAGTTATTAAAAAGAATACACAAAGTATCTACAGAGTAATACAGAATAAATTGTACATAAAGCTAAAATAGATAAAAATTCTTAAATTCTGAGATTTTTTGGATTAATAAAAATACTGCAAAAGATACTATATCTACTAAATTATATTGAATCATATTTGTATCACCAAAAAAAGAATTGTAATTTTTAAAAAAATCCATCTTAAAGTCATCTATTAATAACTTTACATTCTGAAAGAATAAGTCACATTTATAAAACTTAAAATAAATATGCATCCATCTATGTGTATTTCATTTCATAAACAAGAAAAGCTATATATTACATTGGATTAAAAAACATCCTCATTTTTCAGCAAATGTTCTAAAAAATTACATTATACACCTTTCTTCATATATTATTCATTCACAAATTATGTATTGTCATTAATGATTTGATAATGGAGTATGATACATGCTTTGATACCATTCATTTTTTAAAAAAATTATATGTAAAGGTTCATATAACTCAATAATTAACAAATAATGCAAACTTATTTTCCAGTGATTAAAGGAAGGACATTAAAATGAAAACACAAGAGGCAGATATAAGAAAAGGAGAAAAATTAAAATAAGCTTTGCGCTACACACAATTTAAAGACGTTAAAATATAAAGTCAATTATTTACAGAACTAATTCAAGTATATACAAAATTCAAAATATGTCAAAGTTTCACTCAAATGAATTACTTATAAAAGAAAAAAAAATTAGGTTCAGTAAAAGCTTTTTAATAGAATAATACAAATTTATGTATTATAAATGAAGTAAGTAACCCATGAACACATTAAAGAAAATAAAAATGCTGAGATGAAGTTTCATATAAATGAAATCAGTATAAAAGCATAAGTATAGTCATATTTACAGAAAGAATCCATCCTTCAAATATTTTTAAAATCAGATATGAATAAATTAATCTGTTATTTACTTGATTACATATAAAAAAGGGGCTGAGAAATTTAAACCTATAGAATTCAAATGATGCAGAGAGGAAAAACTAAGATCTTAAATAATTTTACAAGTTATCAATTACTAGCAGAGCTTCCAATATCCAATATAAAAACCTAGAAAAATGAAAAAAATTAACAAAAATTGCTATAGATTAATCTATGTGGACGACTGAAAGAATCTCTTAATCCAGGAAACAATGAGATAAAAAACAAAAATAATTATTCAATTAAACAAAATAAATGAAAGAAATAAGAGAAGTGAGATTAGTATGATATTCAGCCTTTCAAAATTCATCAATAAAACATCAATAGTAGTCAAGAAGTAGTACCAACTTATCCCAAATATACTTGCTTACATTCTGGTATTAAAGATAATGAATAAAATTACAGTGAAAAGTATCAAGGGATGTTTCAAATGATGATTGAAAATGCAACTCTATTTTAAATTAAATATTTCCCATAAAAGTAAAGTACAACTGTCAAAATATAAAATAACCATAATGAAATTGTCTGTACACTTGACAAACAAATTTCATGAGTTTTACTTTGCACCATATGAACCATAAGATGGAGCAGTTCCTGATCCTTGCTGTCCATAATATTGGCTATAATATTGGTTAGCTTGAGGTTGTTGAGGCCACTGCTGCTGATTTGGAGTACCTTGACCAGTCTGAGCACTGCCAGTATTACCTTGAGATCCAGTCCATGACTGAGATGGTGTAGCACCACCTGATTGATATCCATATGCTTGGGATGGCCCTTGGAAGCCTGAAAACATTTTAAAAACTACAAACAAGGAATAGATGCAGCATACATTAAATCTTATAATGTAAGACAATATCCAAATATAAAAAGAAATCATAACAGAATATTGAGAGAACACTAAAAAAAATAAGCACTAAAAATACACAGATAAGGATATCTTTTTAAAGGGAAAATAATAAATGTATATACAAAGTTCACTGAAGTTCAATAGAAAATGTCCAAGAAAAATTGAATCAGTTAAGTTACCTTCGAATATTTGATGCACAAAGTTCTTCAGAAAAAAATTAAAACCTTTTGAAGCATTTAAAAAAATCACACGTTTTCATACATAGAGCCAATTTTTGAAAGTGACTAAGCATTATATATTTATATATTTTAGTGGTACTATTTCAAGCAAATTTTTTATAAATGTTTTAAATTTTACAAGATATTTTGATGAGAAAAATATGAGGAGAAAGAAACTCTTTAATACAGATTTGATTTATAAAAATTCATACAAACTGAGGTAAATTTAAAGGGATAAATATAGTATCTTATCCAGAAAGTAAAGCTGCATTTATAAAAAAAATCAGTGAAATCATTACTTAACTCTTAGATTATATTTATAAAAAAGTTACACATTCAGAAGTTAAAAATCAAGTTAGAAGTTATGTCCAAACGCTAATCGTTTGAGTGTATAATTGTATTAAAATTTAAGACATCTTCATTTTGTAATATTTTAAAGTTTTGCAGATAGAATATATTTACAAGCATCACGTCAACTTAAAAAGATAAAAAAGCAACTCCTTTTACTCGTATCAAATTTATTAAATGACACAAACAACCAATTACTTATTTTCTTTTTTAGCTGGCATTATTGCAGAATTATTTGCCATACATGAAATTAAATGCTAAAAAAAATATCCCATGTATTTAAATTCACACAGTGGAATCAACAATCAAATTAAGAATTGTAATAAGGCCACTTTGAACCAGACATTTTGCAGGATCAAAATGAGAAACTCAAATGAGATATAATCTGTAGTTTGAACCTTAACTGCCAAGTGCAAAAAGACTTAGTTCAATACACTTAATTATGTATTCTTACTAGAAGTTAGTTCACTAATCACAGTGTTTGAGTCCTTGCACATCTATAATGCTTAGTAATATCAGACTCGGGAAAAATTTTCCAAAAAGAGGATAAGTATGATCAGCTGCAGTCAAAAGTACATTGTTCTACAAAATAAATATTACTTCAGCCCATATTACATTTGATTGAAGACCATCTTTGAAAAAACGATCCGATTTCGAGAAAAATTTCTTATTTGTGACATGCATTAAGAGTTTTCATGTGAAGGCAATATCTTACAATAACATGAAAAATGTGTATGACAGTATGTCACCAAAGAGCATAGTAAACCCCTTTTGGAATGCATTAATGCAATCAGATTCCTTTTTATAACATTCCCCATACATTTTTAAGTATACTATATTGCTTTTGTTAGCTATGGAGGTAACAATCAACGAAAGAAAATCATTCAGCAATAAGCATAGGAAAAACAAATACATGCAAAACACAAAATGAGTTATGCACCAGAAAGTTGGCATACAGAAAGAAAATATATAAATGCTTTGCTTAACAAAAATGATCATACAAATGAGTTAGGAACCAATAGCTAAGAAAATGTGATTAGCATAAAGATTAAACTTCACAAGTTCTTTTAAAATTAACGGCAACGAGTTCTACGACTTGCGTCTACATGTTTCCTGATAGAAAAAGAGCTATAAGGCAGGCAGAAAATAGTTGGCGGATGATCGAAATTTTACCAATGCATAAAAATGAATGATCTAGGCGTAACGTACATCATCACATCGGGGGGGGGGGGGTACAGGATTTTAGGGGGTCCGAAGCCTCACTAATGCCAAGTATGGCTTGGGGCCCAAAACCTGACTTTGCAGGTGGGGGGTTAATATTCTTCATTACACTACTAGCGTAAGAGCTTAAATTTACACATAAAGCGTAAAAAACGGCAAGTATGCAATGCATACATGTAAAACTTTTTTACCCTTTGAAGGTGTAAATATTCTTAAAATGTATTGAAACACTAATAGAGCCAATTAATTTATTTTGCCACTAAAAAATTAATCACAGAGTTTTTAATACTTCACAGATTTTCACAAAGCTTTTCAAGGGTATAGTTAAGTACATAATTAATAACTTTTGGTACTGAGATTTCACAATAGATTCCCTGTTATAGTAATATGTGACCTAATTTGTGTAGTCATACATAACTTATGATGAACATTTTTGAAATGACTTACTTTGTGGAACGTATGATGAATAGTTAGTAGCTGAACTATCTCTGTTTGTAGCAACATTGCTTGAAGGTGGCTCAGTTTTGATGGGAGCTCCATATGAAGAATAAAAACTCTGAAAAATGATTTCATATTCATATTTAAAATACAGAAGTTTAAATATTAAAACACCAAAATAGTAATAACTTAATTGTTCATTTTATAGCAGTAAGATAAAATGTAGAGAAGGAATGTAGCTAAAAAGATCTATTTAAGTTAGCATGTAGAGAGACGTTGACAAACCACAGCCACTGCTGTGCTTAGATCATCCACAGTTTAAAGCAAGTTCTTCATGTCACGGCTACAGGTGTTCGATGGGATTCAGATCTGTAGACTTTGCCGGTCAGGGAAGGATGTCAACAAAAAAAATTCCCTAGAGTACCAAAGTCAAATTGATACTCAAGAGATATGCCCAATAATAATTTTGTGATGCGGATCTATACGGTCTTTTACTAACCTCTTCTTTTTTTCCCTTAAAACTATTTATTTCAACCAATCTTCACCGAGAGCCAGGCGTGATTTATGTAAATAAGATATATTATATAAATTCGGTTTTCGCAAGTTAAGAAGCTAAGTAATAGGAAGTGAGAAGTCAAGTGAATTAAAGATCGAGAAGTCGACACAAAGTTGTTGACAAGTGTAGCTAGCCTGATACGTGTGGATGTACGTGAAGAGAAGCGGATTGAAAATAGTGAAAGTCATTATTACTGAGCGTGGAGTCTTCACCAATTCTTCCAGCCATAAAAAGGGCCTGAAGTCGTCACGAAGGAACCACTGCTGCAAAATATAAGGTCAGTGACTTAGATTAAAAAATTCAGATTATTTGCGTGTGGTGTAGTTGTAATTGTGCATGTTTAAGCTTTCCTAAATTCAGTTGAAAAATTCTGTATATTCCACTAGTATTGATACCCCACTTCATTACTCCACTCTCACTTATTTATCTTAACTTAAATTGTGTTGTGTCTAAACTTATTTACTGATAAGCATCAATAAATCTGGTTTGAATTGCAATTATGTCTTTTGTTCATTTAAGTCCGCCTACACATCCAGCCAGATTTTCAGATAGACAGGAAGGTATTAGCATAAGGGGTGGCTACAGGTCACCACAATTTGACATGTGGGTATATGATTTTCGCATTCAGAAAATCAATCGACTCTGCAACCCTAGGCTTAATGTGGCAGGCACGCTGCATCTAAACCACCAAGCCGACATTTGAATCAAACTAGAGTTTTGCACTCTTATTAGTAGCTAATTGCATTACATATAAAAAAACTGGTTGGTAAATTCAGATGACTTCTTCTATGACAACTTCAAGAAAAAGGAGTACGAAAAATCCTCAAGACCCTCTTATCTCCTTCCCTTTTAAACCAGTCAAAACCATGCTTTGATAAAAGAACAATAAATTTAAACATTTATTCTATGATTCAGTATTACATCATTTTCAAAAATCTGGGTTATGCCCCCCCCCTCAATGATAATATGGTTAATCTTACTGTTCTTTCCTTCATTTTAAATTAAACGGCGATTTTGAAGAGAGAGAAATTGTGTTAGTATTTATATATTTAAAGAAATATAAATAAAGATTTTATGATTGCCCAAAATTTAATGTGATTTTAATTTTCTTTATTTTGCTTAAATAAAATTTATGGTCACTCCTCCCTATTTCTCAGGAGTTCCTAGGCAAATTCTCTTTATACATTTTTTTATAAACTCTCTTCTATCATAAGTAATCTAAATGCAGTAATTTTAAGACAATTTTCAAAAGATGTAAATATAATTTTGAATTTGAAACCAATTATTTCAAAGCATTTTAATGGTAAAAAGTACAGTATTTAAAAAAATAAAAGAAAATGACTTAACTGATAAAAAAAAAAGAACATAACATTTCTTAGAAACGCATAACATTTTTCAGCAAGAATACCGTAAGATACATTACATATAATTTATACAGCATTTAGAAAGATGGTCTCAAAAACTATGTGAATTTTTGTTAAACAGTTGAAACTATTAATAAAAGCATTTACAAAAGAAAAAAATATAATCAAATACATGATTTTTACATATAACTGATTACAACACTAATGGTTTCTTTCAATGAAATGTAGATAATTCCATTAAGAAACAATATTTTTAAACTAAGCACCAATAAAGACAAATGAAATTTTTTTTAAAACTGTTTTCAATGAAAAAAAATCATACATCAAAACTGATCCCTAAAAATAAAACACTACCCCAGCCAAAGAAGATTCCAAATTCCCTTTCAAAAGCTCAAATTTCCCAATTACCATCAAATCAACAAAGAGTTACAATAGGCCTCAAAATTCTCCCAGGAGCATATAGTTCTTGTTAGATAATTTAAGATTTAACTTTTGAATAATTACTACCAGAAAAAAATAAGCATCTTTTGTATTGATTAAAGTCACTGACTTAATAAAAGTCTATGCCAGTAAAATTTTAAAAGCTTATTGTGTTGTGCATCTAAATTTCTTTAATCCACAATAAAAATTCAAAATTTTGTACTAAAATGTCTAAAAATATATAGCATAGCACATGAAAAAAGTAGTTTTTTTTTACTTCAGAAGGGGAAAAAAAGATTCATATTTTATTAACAAGTCCCTGGATAAAAAAATAAGTTTTAAAATAATATCAATTAGAACAAAAATATTCTTCACTAAGCCAGCTCTATAACCATATTTTGCTCATGTAAAAAAAAATATAAATATAAATAATCTAACACCTATTGCTAAGTAGATAAAGTATACTTATGGAATAGTTTTAAATTTCTTTTAGTAAATAGCAATGTCTAGTTTGGATTGATAGCAGCAAAGTATTTTGACATATATGTTTGTATATTTCCATATTACAAACCTCTATATTGTGAATTTTTCGAAACAGCGAACTTTTTCCTGGAACCAAGAACATTTCAAGATTTTCTTCGTAAAATAACCTCCCCATAGCCAAGTGCATTTTCCATATAATGAACTTTTTTCATCCTATTTTTAAAGTATTTCTCCCTATTTCTAAGTTATTCTGTCTCTCAACACATTTTATGATAGACATTAATTATGAACTGACTTTATTAGATACCTAACTCGCCAAGAGCAATAGAATTCAGGACATTTTATCCAAGTGCAACCTTTAACCCTCATTGTCCAGTTCACTAGAAACATCTTCGATATCCCTTTCTCCCTCAGTGGAGTCTCATGTCCTTGAACTAGTCTCCATTCCCAGTAGCTCAAAAATGTCAAAATGTAAGAGCTTGAGCATCAAAGAAAAAAATTTAATTCTTCAGGAAGTGGAATAAAGGTATCAAGAAACTTTTTTTGCAGTTCTTTCCTTTTTTTTATTTAATAGGTAAGATATATAAAATAAATATATATTAATTTACAAAAGGGTAAGAATAATTACATTTTCTAACTATATAGTGTTTATGAATTTAAAATTTGTTCTTTGTGGTTTAAAAGAATATTGAAAGATAAACCTCCATATAATGAACTTTTTTCAGGATTTAGTGACTTCGTTATATAGAGGTCCGACTGTATATAAAATGACCTTCAAATTTGAAATGTATTACTTAATATATAATTTGGAACATTGAGAATACAGGTTTCCCATATAACACCACATTTCTAAGAACAAATTCACTCTTAACCCTTTGAAGCGCGGAAAAATAAATTCACTGAATTTTTCAAAATAAAATTATAAATGCAATGTATGGAACCTAAGAACAGAGAAAATACCTTTAAAAAAAATTAGAGTACATTCCCCCCCGAGGGGGGGAGGTGGTTTCATAGAAGTACCACCGCGCACCTACTACATAATTCTCGGATGAACAATATATATGATTTGCGTCAGATTTGTAAGTGTATTCTTTATATATTTTGTAATAAATTTACTAAAATATGCAATATTAAATATTAGAATTATTTTTAAATATTAAATAATACAAAATATAACTATAAGCAATTGAAATCAACTGCAATAGCCAGTAAAGTTTTTTTTCATTGTTTCTTTATTATTAAATTATTAAAACCATGCAGTAATACTGCAATAATAAACCCCTCCCCCAAATCAATGGCAAAACCCCAATAAATTATTAGTTATTTCACTGCCTGAGTCAAAGAAAAGAAAAAAAAGGGCTAAATCTCTCACGTGTGCGTGCTATAAGCCGGAGAAGAAACGGACAATTTTCATGTTCTAGGTGCGCAGTGGTATCAGTCTGAAACCACCCGAAAATATCTTTATATAAGGCACTTCTTTTCATTATTTATCATACTAAAAGTTAGTTATGCTATGAACAGCATATGCAGCAAAAATGTACATACCTTACTTTGAATTTTTGTCTATTTTTATTTGCTAAAAAAATCTTTTTGAAAGTGGTTAAAAAAGGCTTTTAAAATGATGCATTTTTCTCACAGAAATAAAAGTTTTCTGTCTCCTGCTGACATCTAGTGTCTTTTATAAGAGTTAAAAGATATGTTTAGGACCAATGGTTTCATTGAAATACCATTGCGCGTTTAGAGATATTTTTTAGAAAATGGTGGTTTCAGAGAGATACCACCGCGCGTTAAAGGGTTAACATGGTTTTAAAAATGAGAAAATTCCTGTATCACATGGTGCTTTTATAGCACTAATTCACTAAAACATGATCTGAGAGTTGGGTGAAATCCCTGTAGAACAGTTTAATAAACAGATAAAACTTTTAACAGTATGAAAGATACCTCATTTAATATTTTAGTACACTTAAAACCTTTAACTGTTGATACATTGGCTACTTGTCTACACTGATTTGAAGTTTTCAGGTTAGTAGTACTCAGCCATTTTTAAAGAAAAAAATATTCTTGTTTTTATTTTTATGAACTAATCTGTAGCTCTAAGATATGTTTGGTAAAAATTTTTTAAGTGTCATTAAAAGATAATTTATCTTCATGAAAACTAAATTAAAAATTTTGTAGCTCAAAAAAAGGCAAAAACGGAAATCATATATCCCAAAGTGACACGACAATGTTAACTAAAAAGAAAAATTAACAGAAAGTTAACGATTCTGTTACTCCAGGCTGATCATCTTCTTAACTATGACATTTCCTCCTAGGGCAGCAATAATTGTACAGATTGGATAAGCATCTGGAGTGAAGACAGTTTAAAAAGAATTGAAAAATGACGAATTTCGAGAACCAATATTACTAAGCACAAACTCTTAAAAATTAATGACTAGACACGAAAATCAAGAATCAGCTACTTAATTTAGATTTTGTAGCCATCAATGAGTGGTTTGATTGTATGAGAAAGTGCTTACACTTAAAAACCTAAAAAGATGAAAGTGGATCAACTGATAAAGAACCCGTAAAAATTTATCTCAAGAAATTTTAAGCAATTCTTGAAGAGGGTGAATAATCAACAGACCAAATTTTTAATGCCACGGTACATGGCCAGTAGCATGGCAAAACTTATGCTGGTTTATAAATCTCTCAATTGACTTGAAATGAAAAACCTAAATAAGAGTAATTTACTGCTACACACTGGGCAGCTAAAAAATACTTGAGTGATTACTGAATAACTTAAGAAATGGTCTGTTTATAAACCAAGTGTGGAAAACTACTTAAACATGAAAATTAAAATTTTAAAATTCTACCAAATTTGGATAAAGCATCCAGTTATCCTCAAGGTTTAAATCACCCATATATCAAAATATTTTTTTTAATCATTTCCAAGTACAGCTGCTTTATTTCAACCACTTGGTCAGGGAATTATAGCTGCATTTGGCTACAATGTTATACCTACAATGGGTTTTGAACAAAATTTATTATGAATATGTGGATGCAGGATATATGGAAGCTCTTCATAATTTTGGACATCCCCATTCATCTAATAAACTAATCCATCAGAGAAATAAAACCGTCATTAAATGGATGTTGAGAAAAATCTGGCTGCAGTCAGTTAAGAGTGATAATTTAATCAATACAGTAGAAAATAGAATGGATGCAGCAGAAGTTGCCAAGTCTCTAGGAGGGAGAGATTTTCACCACATGACTGCACAAGATATCCAAGAATTACAGGTGGTACAAAAAAATTGATGACCCATGTTAAGTAGAAATGATATCTGGAATTCGAGATAACACAGAGAGTGATAGGTGAAAACGAAGAAAAATATACTTCACAAAACAAAAAGGAAGGCTTGGGCTTAGCCAAACAGTTAAGAGTCAAATTCATATATATATATATATAAAGACCTTTTAACTAAGAGCAAGCAACTTAAAACAACAGATTTTTTGCAAAAGGTAGAGTGCTGATCAGAAGATACTGCAGAAAAATGCTCAGAGGATCTTACCAAAAAGATAACATTCTTAGTTAATACTACTCAGTGATGAAAAAAAAAACATTGTTTAATTCATAACATGTATTACTTCAGAAAATTTTAATAAGAATATTTACCTAATTATAAAAATTTAATAGCAATAATTATAAAAATATAATACCTTAATTATAAATATAATTTTGTAAAAAATTTGGAACCTTTAAACCTTTCTCCCCCTTGTACTAGAGACTTCTTAGTTTCATATAACACACATGGATTCGCATAAGACTACAATTTTTGGAATGTAACTCCCATGTTATATAGTAGTTACCTACAAAATTTTGCTTTAACTTTAAAAATTAGTTCTCAAAATATTAAAATACATTACAATATAATTCAAATAAAGTTAAAAAATTATGTAAGACTTCACATATGCATTCTCAGGTGTTACACTAGCACAATAAGTAAAACTTCAGAACTATCTATGTTTGTGTGTGTGTAATGTAGCACAAAAACAAAAATGAGCCAGATTGTGAAATTTAGCAAATTGAAACTATGGGTAATGATGATTATTATCATAATGATATGGGTAATGATGAATTTTTCAAAATTCGTTTTAGATTTCTTTCCCCCATGTTATATAGTGGTTACATACAAAATTTTGCTTGATGGATTTAACTAACATCACACTCAAAAGCAAAACAAAGGCACTAGTGATGGACCTTGTAATACTCAACTATGGACAAGTGACGAGGATGACACTTGTGCTGGAAACTCACTACCCAAATTTCCACATAACAATGTGAGGACTTAGCTCAAACAAATTTAATGTGCCTCACCCCTTCATATGGTTGTTCTTTAGTGGGTAAATTTGGTAGAAAGAGACAAGAGAAAAGAGAACAACTGTATAGAGAAGACAATCTGTCAACAGATATAGTAATAATTTTAGTACCTGATCATGTGTAGCACTTGTTTGTTCACTAAATGAAGATGCTTGAGGAATTTCAGCAGACCATCTAGATACTCTTCCACCAGGTCGTGTTCCACGAGCTGCTCTGTCCCCAGAATCAAATGCTCCAGTTTCAGTTCCAGGCTCCGTCTTAAAAGCTCCTCGAGGTCCAGGTTTAGGAAATGCATCAGAAGCCCCGCTATATCCACTACTCGGTTTATCATATTCTCGATAACCCCCACTGCTATCCCGATTAAAGTCATTACTGCCATAATTCCCTCGAAAATTACTTCCTCCTGAACTAATATTACCCCCTCGAGGAGCACCACGAGGTGGTGGTGGTCCACGATATCCAGGTTGACCTCTATCAGATCCTGCACTACTTTTATCATATGCTCCTAGGGCTGGTTCTTGGCCAAAATTACCACCTGAATACGACCCAGAATTATTATCAACTCCATAGTTTTTTTCTCTGCCACCAAAATCACTCTTTCCTCTGCCATTTCCCCTTGAACCAAAGCCTCTAGCATTAGCCCCAAAATTTGAAGAATTATCCCCATATCTTTCAAAATTACTCTGGGGACCGCCCCCATAACCTCCTTGATAATTTCCAGAACTTTGAGATCGGTCAAACCACTTAGTACTGTCATCTATTCCTCTTTTACTACCATATCCACCTCGACCACCTGAATATCCCTCCCGGCCACTATTATATCCTCCACGATTACCTGCAAAGTTACTTTTATTATTGTCATAACCACCATTGTAACCGCCACGATTACTTTCAAATGCCCCACGGCCATTATTGTATCCCCCAAGACCACTTTTAAACCCCCCATGTCCACTATTAAAACTACCTCTGTTTCCATCAAAACCACTCCGGTTTCCATCACCTCGATTTCCATCAAAACCACCTCGGTTTCCATCACCTCGATTTCCATCAAAACCACCTCGATTTCCAACAAAACCACCACGATTACCCCCATAGTTACCCTGATATCCTCTCCCATTACCAAATCCCCCACGAGCAGAATCAAAACCTCCACGTCCAGAATCAAATCCTCGATTACCTCCTACAAAGAAGAAACATATATTAAACATTTAATCAAAAAAAGAACTTTAGATACAAAATTAAATCTCAAGTAAATTCTCTGAACATTTTCGAATTATTTTAATCCTTTTAACATTATTTATAATAGGGAATAAAAAAATAGATAGTATTATTAACTCAAAAGTATTTTATTTCTTAAATTAATAAAACTAATACATTGATAAGAAAAATTACAAAAATTAGAATGTTGCATTCTATACGAAAAATCTTATACAGAATTCAGGAATCTTATATAGATTAAGGAAAACTCAATTATTACTAACAAAAATGTAATAACATACCAAATTTAGATGGAGAGTCATTTCGTTTAAAATGTTTGGGTGACGGACCTAAAGCAGCTCTGGCATCTTCATTATATTCAGCAACAAGCTTTTTTGCTGCTTCCTTTGGTAATTCAGGAAATAAAACTTCATCAAATATGTCTCCATCTTCAGGAATTTTAAAATTTGCTTTAAAAAATCAAAATTAAATTTTAAAAATTAGTTCTCAAAATATTAAAATACATTACAATATAATTCAAATAAAGTTCAAAAATTATGTAAGACTTCACATACGCATTCTCAGGTGTTACACTAGCACAATAAGTAAAACTTCAGAACTATCTATGCCAATACAAGAAAGAGTTTGTGTGTCCGTAATGTAACACAAAAACAAAAAAGTACCAGATTGTGAAATTTAGCAAACTGAAACTATGGGTAATGATGATTATCATAATGATATGGGTAATAGTGATTTTTTCGAAATTTGTTTTAGATTTCTTTCAAACATTTTGTTTTTTCAGAAAAAGAAAGGGGAATAACAATTGGAGGGTTTCACACAATATTTTAAATACACAATCAGTTTGTAAATTTTTGTCCTCCCTTTTTTCTTTTACAGAGAAGAAAAAGGTTAACTGGTTTTGTGTAGTTATGCAGATATTTCATTGTATGACATTATGGCTCATTTGTCTACATCTATAATTAAAAGAAATTTAAATATGGCTTAAAAAAGAATTAGAAAAATCAAAAATACAATAAGTATATTATTTATTGTCAAATGGCAAGGGTTTTAAATACATAAATGAATTACCATAAAATCCAGCGTATAGCACCAGTTTTAAAACTAAAGAAAAGAGCAGAATTTATGGGTGCGCTTTATAGGCCAGATAGAAAAATAAGCTTTAAAAATAAAGAAAGATATGAGTATAAAAAAACTTAGATCTCCACATATATTGAAACACTGTTTCTTTAAAAGAAATGACTTGCATCATGAACTTAAAGGGTTGCAGTTTTAGAAGTATTCTATTTTTTCCAAATGTTGTGTTAATACCTCGAGTAAATGACTTCAAAACATAAGGCTTTGCACTTGCACATTTCAAATTTCTACGTAAAAAACAAGGGTGTGCGTTATACGGCAATTATATCTAAAAATTAAAAAATGCAGCTTGAAAGCATAGGTGTGTGTTATAACTCGGATTTTACGGTTAATGTTGAAGTGACACGTCAAATTTTATGGTTAATGTTGAAGCAATTATACAAAATCTTAATTCATCTTTAGAAATTGGGATGAACTAGCAAAAGTTTGGAATTAATGCAAAATCAAAAGAACAAACTAAAATGCTAATATATATATTTATTGCATACCTTTCATTTCACGAACAGCATCATCTGGAACATCTTTTCCTTCTTCTTCGTCCCTCTTCTTGCAACGCCTTTTGTATTCTGCATCAGTTGGGACAATAACAACTGCTATTCTTTTAAAACCTCTAAAATTGGTCATTTTTCTTCTTTGGGCATTAGGGTAGACATTTGTCTGAATAGGAAATTACATTTTATAAATAAATATATTAAAAATAATACAACAAATAACTTAGTTTAAAGAATTTGAGAGACTACTTGCCTGATCTAATATATAGTTTCTCCTCAATTTGGATGCAATTTCAAAGAATTTATTCAAACAATTAGTAGCTAATTTAATCAGAACTTCCCACCTTCCGGCATAATTCCTCTTACGAGGTAAGCCCATGACCTATAATCAGCATGTATATCCATTATATTAACATTACTGTACAATAAAAATAAAACAGAATTTCAAAAGAATAAAGCTGATAAAATATCAATTTATTTTATACATTATACATATACAGAAATAATTTTCCAGAATGGACAATTGCCATCATGATACACAAAAACTTTAAATTATGTCTATAATTAGTTATTCCTGAAATTGAATGACACTGCATCATTTAAAAGGAAACAAATTATGACACTAAAGTATATCATACTCTCATCAATTATAAAGGGAAAAAAATCCTCCTTTACATATAAGTATGCTGTTGTCATTTCCTCGGAAAATTTAATACTGAAAGTAGCTAACTCTGCAAAAATCAAATGGTTTTTTTTTTATGAATAATTATTACAAAAATGAGTCCCATACGTAAAATGAGTGTTTCAAATATGTTGAAATATAAAAACCATTCAAAAATTTTTTTTTTAAAAAATTGCTTAAATCAATAAAAAATTTTACTATTTTGAAAGATGCAAAAATAATAATTATTAAGCAACATGGAAAACTACTCACTCAAATTCAGCACACTATATAACTACTTAATTCCACAATTTTGTATAATAATCAGTTATTTTAAAAAATTATTTTTAAGTAGTCACTTGTGATATTTTTATTCATAATGAATATTTGGATGCTTAGTTTAAACATTATTTCTGATTGTGAAAACTAAATCAGACATTCCATTTTTTTAAAAAAATTTTTATCTGGCATGACTTATAAATGAGATAATAATTACAACAGTTAATACATCATTATGATATTTATTTAGTATTTTGAATGATTACCAAACGATTTGTTTTTGCTTTAAGGTGAAGTAAGTGCCCCATCAGAAATACAAAAACATTGATGTTCAAGAATAAAATTGATAATACAACAGTATTCAAATAGCCCAAAATTACTTTAATAAAGATTCTAAAAGAAAATTTAATCTATTCATCTGCATAAGTCACTGAAGATTATAGCAAATCCTACTAAATTATGGTACCAAATAAACTTACATCACGTGTTTTAAAGAAAAGAGAATACAATTATATTTTAAATTTGGAAAAGAACAATGTAGAAAAGTCAAAAAGTAAATTTACAGTTGTTATATAATATTAATTCAAATAAGTCATTTATTGTTCCACAAAGAATTTGAACAACAAAAGTATTTTACACACACAGTGAAAAGTCATTACATTATAACCACCTTTTTAACATGAAGTTCCACCATTTGCCTTAATAACCATCAACAAGGTGAAAATAGGTAGTCTAAGGTATCTGGTACCAAGCACTTACTAAATGGTCTAGCAACTCCTGCACATTGTGAGGTCTTAGCATGATAACAGAAGTTCTGTATTCCAGGTGGAACCATAATTGTTTGATTGGATTAATGACAGCTAAATTCAGAGGTCTAGATATAACTTGAAATTCACCTGAATATTAACCACTCCCTGATGATTCAGTCATTATGACATAGTTCATTATTCTGTAGATAAACATTATCACCTGCTGGGAATACTATTGCCATGAAGAGTTGCATCTGGTTTGCAGTAATGTTTGCATAGCTCAGATATCAAGGATTGTTCTAAAGGAATGATGGATCCAATGTACCCCATGAAAGCTGTCCACATTGCCTTGTATCCAGGCAACTGTATACAGGTCCTAAGATTTCTCTGTTTGAAATCAATGCTTTCACATCACTTTGACAAACAAGAATATACAATGCATGATAATTAGGAATTTTTTTCTTCGTCTGATGTTCCATGGCCCCTTTCAGGTTTTATTGGAAAGGAAATGCAGTTAGTACAAGAATGCGTTTCATGCATGGGCTGTACAGGGCAATATACAGCAGAGTAACCTCCATGGCATTTGAGATCCATTATCTGGATCACCCAGTTGTAGCTGTTGGTGAAATCAACCACTGATACTCTTTACTCATGGCAAGCAGTGTACAGTAGTTTATGCTCTCTTATGAAAAAAAGGTTTCACAAACCTGTAACGACTATACTATCGAAATTCAACTGCTTTTGGGATTATGTGATTAAACACTACATTAAAGAAAAACAGTATATGGGCATTATATACACCCCAACATTAATCATGCATATGGCAGGGTTTTGACTCTAGGCAAGCTCAATGTTCTAGGTGAGAGGTCATAATGTAATGGCTCTTCAATGTATATATATTGGATAATACAAATGTGAGAGCATTTAAAAGTACAATTATTCTAATTAGGTCATAAAAATTTTCAATCCAGAATGTACAAATTTAAAAATAGCTGATTACTTTCATTTTATCAATGATGTTATTTGTGCCCAAAATATTATATTTTTTCTCTGGGTGTTGTTTCGAATAATTAAGAGCCCAAACAGATTTTCCTGCACCAGGAAGTCCACACATCATTAACATCTGCAATAAAACATTGTCAAAATTAACTTTAAAACACAATTTGAAATTTGTTTACAGTTTTAAGTAATATTCAGATGAACTCTATCAAAAATTAACATTAAAGATAAAAGTTGATATGCATAATTTATATAAATTTGATTTATAAAATTCACAACATTAATCCATAATGTATTATACTTGGTGCAAGTGGAGAAATGAACTTCATAGGCAATAGTTATTTCAGGCTTCTTTCATTTGCATAAATATAAAAAATGATCTCCTTAAAATTTGTAGAACATTTGGAGGAAATCAAAAAGAAACTTAAAGGTTTATATCTTTCAATTCAGCAAGGTATAACAATTTTTTTTTCCTTTTGTAACCTTCATGCTGCTAACACAAGTAAAGTTTTAAAGGTCGCTGTTTACAGAAGGCTACATAAGATTTTTTTCTTATTCTTTCTTTTTGTACTTATACCTGCTCTTTGGATCCCACTTATTTCAGTACACAAAAGAGCCCATTTAGTATGGTGCAGCAACCATCAATTTCAGCACTTACACTTGCAGCATCTTCCCTGCTATTACTGCCAATGAAATTGGCACCAATGGCAGAGAAGGTGCTGACCCACACAGCAACCAATTTCAAAACTGAAAGCTACAGATTATTTCTGACATAGCATATTTTTATTCATTCGATTTAAGGATGTCTTCAAAGTAGTAGGAAAACATGAAATTCTGCATTTTGCAGGGAAAATGCTACCCTGAACTTGAGATATTAAAACAAGAGCACAAAAACAATACAATGAAAAAATGGATAAGCGCAAGAGATATTAACATTTCTGTCAAGTTCACACAATTGAAGATGATCTTCAAAGTCTGATGAAAATAATACTGAAGGTTTTTCGATTACACAAGCATGATTCAGCACTTATTTATTCCTAAGGTAAAATTATCATTGAAGAACTTGTTGGGATCTGATAAACAGCACCAGTTTTATGATTTGTTTAATCAAAGAAAAAAAATTAACTGTACTTCATTTTGATCTTTAAAACTAATGTTTAAATTTGAACATCATGAAAATACATCAGCTCTATGAACAATAACTAGTCTACAATGCAGACTGCTACAGAGTCAGAAAATCCCCTATCAGTGTTACTTCTAAATTTTCTCACAGTAGCAAAGCCCATCTAAAAGATTATACAATAAATATAAACATAGTATGCAGATCTAGGTGTAGTATGGCATCACCTTTCACATTTGAAACAAGAAATGAAAGATGAGATATTATCCAGTAACAAATATAATTAAAGCATGCTATCACATCTAACGTATGTAATAACAAAACATTATGTGGAGAAACTTGGCATGGAAAATAATCAGAAAACCATTGTATTTTGTTGTTGTTGAAAGGCAATGTTTATAGGGATAATGCTTCTAAGTACAAATCAAGGTAAAATGTTACCACTGAAAAGAACACATCCTCAATTCTCATGACCTACCTTTTTGCTGATTCAGAAGAAATTGAAATTGCAATGAAGCAGCAGAAGGAAATTTCTAAAAGACTTCCAAGAGAGTTTTGACTAGTGGATCAAATATGTACATGCAAGACAGCCCTTTCAAATAAAAATACTGTTCTATTAACAGATCATATGCAGTATTCGTTAATGTACACCAATTTATCCTAAATATAGATACTTTCATTCGGAAAAAATCTTGGATTCTCTCTATCCATTCACCAACATGCAAGGTAGATGATTAAAACAGAAGTTAGGTGGTCTGGGTAGGTATTAAGTAGTATGGCAGTAAAGATCTGCATGTTTTTATCAATGGCTCTTTGTCTATAGGAATGAGATCTAGAAGTCTTACATGCAAATTTACATGGCACAGTTGACCATTTAATTTTATTGAATAACAAAGTTTTCACATCTCATTTGGTTGATAAATTACTAGAAAAGGCTATACTCTGAAGCAACATAAGGATTAAAGGGGGGGGGGGAATGATAATAAATTAGAATTTTGAATGCTTAAATTAAGGATGCTATACCCAAAAACCATTATTCCACTCTCAAAAATTCAACACCACACCAATGCAAATATTTTGAGCCTCAAAAGATTTAACTGTGCACCAACCCTAGTGTATATCAGATGTTCATGTGACCCATCAGGACTCCAATTGATCACTCGACAAAAACAATGCAAGCCACATGTTAGTAACCATGACCACTAGGCTACTGTGGTCATAAAGGAATTTTAATTTATTCAAATTGCAAGAATTAGATTCAACAAAATACTGAAGTTTGAGCCTTTTAAAAGACATAAACTTTCTTAACAGTCTCAAATTTAGCCAAATTTATTTAAATTACTTACTTCGCAATCCTCTTTCCTTTTTGGAGCTCTAGTACCACTTACTCTTTGTTGAAGAGGTAAACATCCAATGAAACAAAAATCTTGCAAATCATCAGGTAGAGGACAAAAAGGTTGTTCCTAAAAATTCAGAAAATATTGTAAAATTTATAAGTACATGTTTTTATTTTATACAGATATCATTATTCAGAATTAGACACTCAAAGTTTTTTTTTATATAGAAGTAAAGCAATTGAAAAATTCTCTGTAGAAAATAATAAACTAATTTTACCATATGTTTCCGTACATTTAATGTGAACTTGCAAAAATTAACTATTGTGTTTAACATTTTTACAAAAATCGTTCCTTCGTAAACAGTTACTCTGAAAACTATAAGGGAAAAGCAGAATTTTGGAAGAAACCGTTTAACTTTACACTGCAGGCATAAGGTTGGTTAAACATTTCTCTCAAAAAAAGGAAAAGAAAATGTCTAAAAAATTCAAATATGAAAACTATTTGCACAATGTTTTCAAACAATTTGTACATAAAATGGGAAAATAAATATTAAATGACATAGTTATAACTGATCAGAATTTTACCTGAAAGTTACAGCATAATCCAAAATTTTCTACTGTTAAACATGGTACCATACCATGTTTTTTAAAATTAAATATATCTTAAAACATTTCAACAACATTGTAAAAAAAACTGTCCAGAAAACATAGAACAGAAGAAAGTTAAAATACTAACTTTTCTAGACTGCACGGATTGATTTGGCTTATTTCTGAGATTGATATTTTAAATACCTTTCAGATTTTAATTCTGATAGTTCAAGCATTATGTATTCCTTCAAAACATGCATTTCTTTAATATGTAGGAGTTGTAAATATTCTTTAAATCCCCCAAAGGGAGAAAAGTGACTTTTACCCTTGTCTGGGTCGAATCAACCCGTATTATTTAACATGCATAAAAATGCATGTAACACCATTTTAACATTTTTAATAAACTTCATTTTAATGAACAGTCAATGTATGGCATTAATTTACAGAAATGCAGAAGCAATGACATCATTACTAAGTAATGTCTGAAATTGCTCTTTTCAAATTGGTGTCTTTCAGGTGATAAGTATCATGCGTAATATGTTATCAATCATTACCACAGAGTTAAAGATTATTAAAAATTGAAACCTAGGCTGTGAATCAAGTTCATAATGTAATATATGATAGAACAAGTTTTGCCATTTTTATAGAACAAAATGACAAGGAAAATCATAAATGTAATCTTACTGAAGAGAAAAGCAAAAAGCTTTTACAAGAGCTCAGTGAACAATCTAATGAAATAAGGAATGACGAACTGAATAAAACTGATGAATCACATAATCTATCCAATGCAGGAATTTCTGGTGATTAGATGTTTAGAAATCAGAAAAAGAAAATGTTCATTGTTTGGGATGTTTGTCACTCATTTTTCAAAGATGTGCGTTCATTCCTTAAGAAAATTTAAACAACGAATGGAGAGTGTGTCCATGGTAATCCATGGTAAGTTCTTATTTACATAATATTTACCATCAAAGATAGGGGAATAAAACAGAATTAAATTATGGTCTATGTCTGATGTCAAACAGCTTATGACTGCTCTTATGAATGTATACATGAGTCTTGTGATAGTCATCATGACATTAACTAACAAAGAACTGTTGATTTTCTCTCTTAACAAAATCAATAGAAAGCACTGCCGCTATTAATACAGTTGATAATTTTCCCCCGATTATATCCTTGCCAATGAATTATTGAAGGATGACTAACAGTTGTAAGAACTCTTAAACAATACAAACTTTTATCCCTTCTGAATTTTGATCTCGTATGATCAAAAATCATTGTTATTGTTTACTTTTTAAAAGGATATAAAACAGAACTAAAAGACAGAATTTACTAGCTGTAAAAAATGAAACTTCAGATGACAGAACACCTAAGCGAGGAGCTTGTAAAGAATGTGGCAATAATATAAATAAAAAATAAATAATAAAGATAAAAATCAATAGATAAAAACCAGATTATACCAGGCATATCTATACCATGTGAACACGCAAATATTTATTATATAAATCTTGTTTTTCTGTTGCATCTCTATTTATATAGTATCTTTGTTTTTGTAACTTTAGTTCTTCTGATCTGGCAACAAAAGAGTTGTCAATATTGCGGCTGATGTAAGAACACGAATAAAAAGCTTACTGTCGAAAATATTTCTTTTCTGTTATTTTTAATCATTTTAAAAAGATGAATCAAATTTAAATAATATTTTTATTTATCCCATATATTATTCGCAACTAACTCATCTCATATCTATACCAAGTGAACATGCAAATATTTATTATATAAATCTTGTTTTTCAAAAAAAGGAAACATTATCAATGGTAACGGAAGTACAAAATATAAATAAATATTTAAAAACTCATGAAGTATTACATTTGTTTTAATATTTTCAAAAGTTACATAGAAACAAGAAACTGGTCTCATGGAATAAGAAAAAAGGGGGAGGGGGATATGAGAATAAATTAAAATGTGTGCCACAATTATTCCTAATATTTCATAAAATGAGCAATACTGAGACTACTTTTTTTTAAGGTTTAAAGTAAACCTTTAAGCAGTGGGTCGATTAGATCCACAAAGGTAAAATGAGATACTTTGAAAAAGGTAGGAAGGTTAAGAACTAAGTGAATTAAAACTGGTAGAAAATAAAAAGAAGGCTATTAAGATAATAAGCACCAATGATTGTCAATGATAGTTATTGATACTGTGAAGTTGTTCTAAGCAGAATAAATGATTAAATGAAGGTATACCAGCAATCATACTCAATTAAGATTTAATATATACATAAAGAAAAATGTTTTAAAAAATCTTCAAATTGACTTCAGTTATTGTCTTGATGTTTTAGAATGGAGTTAACAATGTTAATATACTCCAACTATAAAGAAAGAGTAAGTTACTAATACTTCTTTTGCAATTAAAGCCCCGATTTTTAAAATATATATATATATTGCTTCAATTTCTTTTAAATAATCAAACCAATTTTCTTTAAAACTGTTTATATATCAGCAAAAAATTCTACTGCTCTTCTAAAACATTCAGTTCACATACATATAATGATTCTAACATTCCTTCACACAATTTACATTAGTAGACTAAACACTATTATTACAACCTATATTGAATTAAACAGTGAATAATGTGTGAATGAATAAACAGACACAATTGATGAGATTTGAAAATTAAAACATGTCATAAATTAAAAAATTAAATGTTGTAATAAAAAATAATGCATTTATAGTACTTAAAAACATAATAGTAAAAAGAATAAAGTATATTAAAAACTGATGGACATTAATTTATAATTGAACATATTTTTTGCATAAACATGAACTTATACATATTATTCTCTGACATAACTTACCTTCTGTCCAAAATTGACTTCAAATGAAACATTTTTTGTCAAGACATGAGGAAACAATGCTTGTCCTTCAAGCTCACTTTTATTAGGCCTGTATGCCCAACCAAGAAATTTACCATTTTTGGCAAATCCTAATTGTGCAGGCTCTGAATCCATATCCTGCAACAACAAAAATTGTAAAATTTAAAATAAATCAATATTTTCAATAGTTCACTCTAAAGCTTAGTAAAAAAGAAACAACATTTGTATTGCAAATTTTAAACTGAAAGAGCAGCAAAGATGAGAAAATATTACTTTTTGAAACTTAAAAGTTATTAAATTTTGTATGTAACAAAAAAATGATCAATGACTTTACGTAACACTTGTAGAATGTAAATTCAAACTATTGAAATTGTTCTGTTGGCTTCATGAAAAAGAGAGAGGAAATATGAGGAATGAGAGGAACTTGAAAGAAATATTTTCGTAAATCGCAGGTACAAAGAGTAAAGCTGAATAAACACCGATTGCCTAATATGTAACTCAATAAGCTTATTTTTTAGAGTATCTAATAAGCAAAAAGAGAGAAATAAAATATTAGATTAATCATGTTTGGATCACATTTCCCTTATCTACCTATACAAAAATTTAACACTAATAATAAATTAAGTACAAGTTTTAAGGTCTTAAATATAAATTTAAGCAAAGGTAAAATAGCACATGGACACTTAATTCTGGAATTTGTGGAGTAAGAAGAAAGGATAGCCAAAAATATTACCCAAATTTACAAACACTGTTTCATGTTTTAAATACAATAAACAAGCTATATCTTGATATTTGTTATGAACAGAAAATAACTTTAAAAAAATATGATTCCTACAAACAGGAAACTTCAGAAAATTATACATAATGAAAATTTAAAACACATTTTTATGCCATTTATAATTCTTCTTCCAACATGGGGGAAGGGGGGCATTCAAATACAATTTAACATTTCTGAAAGATTTTAAACAGAGATATGACACAACACTGTTTATTAATGTCGCTTCTCAGAGATTGTAATGGCTATTGGTCACAGATCTCAGAACTCAACACCTAAGATCTGAGACCTCTCCCTTTAAGCTTCCCAGACAGTAATAACATGAACACTTCAGCCTTGTCAGATTTAATGTGCTTTCTCTCTACACTGCAGGTCTCCAGTGATAAAAGGACTCAAACCCTTGGTTTGAAACAAAAAAAAATGCAAACGAGTTTATAAGTATAACTACTAAGCAACAAGGACCACAATATAAGAAAAAATAAATCTCCAAGTGGAGATTTTTTGGGGATCCTAAGCTACTTATAAATGATTTTTTTATGTTGCATAATGTAATTCAATTTTGAATAACATGAAGGGTAAAGGGGAAAAAATAACTTAAATAAATCAATAAGAAAAACTAAATGCTAGGTTAATGCAGCAAAAAGTTATGACTACAAAATAAATATCATCAGTTCAACAGAAGAAAAATTATACTTATGTAAAGAGCACCAAGGGTTTACCTCCAAATGGAAGAAAATTGCTCATGCACATTCCTTATGACTGATAACAGAAATTATTAATTTTTTGGCAGTCCAATGACTAATTACCTGAAGTTATAATGCTTTGTAGTAGACCAATGGAGCACAAAACAGAAGACGAATAGATAGCTTCCATATGAATAAAGTTCCATTGCCCCATGAGGAATAATTCCTCTTAGATGGACTTGAAAACAGTTTGAGTACATACCCATTTAAGAGAGGATGTGTGAAACAATTAAAGGAAGCAGGGCGGTCAAAATCATTAGATTACTTGACTTTTGGGTACCAGCGATGCAACAATTCGATGATATTGTTAGGAATGTATAAACCATGGTCATAAAAAGCATCCGACCAACAGTGGCGAGCACCAGAAAAAAAATCAAGCAATTGAAGCATGCAATCCCAGATTAGTTTTCATCAACCATCTATACAATAATTTCCACATGAATATATTGTAAAATCTGGCTTATAATATGCACTTTTAACACAAAAAATAAGATCGAAATTCAAGGGTCTGCATTATACGCCGGGTATGAAAATGAGAGCTCTAAAAATAAGAAAAAGAGAATAGTATAAAAAAGTTTGACTTCTACATATATCAAAATATGTTTATTTGAAAGAAATGACATTCCTTATGAACTTAAAATCTAAAGCTTTTGGGATAATACCGTGAATAAATGGCTTCAAAACCTTACAGCATTGCATACGTACATTTCAGGATTCTTTGTAAAAAGTAGGTGCACGTTATACAGCGAATATACCTAAAAATAAAAAAATGCAGCTTGAAAGTATAAGTGCGCTGGATTTTATGGTAGTTCTATTAATCCACAAGAACTGTAAAGAAAAAGGGTGGTTAAATACTAGATTGCTCAGATTCGAGGGAGCAAAGCTTCAATTTGAGACAAATGGGTGAACCACTCCCATACAGAGTGTCAAGAAAGTAGCAGTTTGCCAAGAGTGACGACAGAATGTTAGGTCTGATCAGAGCTCACAGCCCCTTGTACATCCTTAAATGACAGTTTACCAGCACACCAGTGACTACAATGACCATCGATAAATGACTCAACAAACTGAGTTGATGTAACACACACAGAGGACTGTCTCTTACCATAAACACTTCCAAACGTGCTTGCAGTGATACTGGGAGCTTTTGATCTGGAATGTCTCAGAATGAAGTAGAATAATTTTCAGCTGGAGTCCTGTTAGGAACTGAGTTCCGATAACCAGCATAAAAGTGTTCGCAGACATACAGGACAGCAGTGGGATACTCATTCAATAATCACCTATCACACTGGCTGACCCCCTTCAGCTGTCATTTGTTACACTCCTATAGCAGCGCAGTATGTCAACAACATTTTATGCCATCTAGGGCTGCCTTTCTTTTCACAGGCATTTCAACAGGTTAATGCCCAGTCTCATATAAAATGCCTTTCTACAGCTTATTTTCGCGCTTCTTAAACATTTTCTTTGGTGGTGCACTATGTTAACAATGAACAAAAGCAAATCATTTGGCAACAAGAAGTGTAGGAAATACACATATGTGCAAAACATAAAATGCATTCAGTTCCAGTAAATTGCTAGAAATATATAAATGCTTTGCTTCACAAAAGTGCAGGTACCAATAAATTGGGAACTAATAATTAAAAAATACAATTAACAAAAAGAAAATATATAAATCCTTTGCTTAACAAAAGTGCAAGTACCAATCAGTTGGGAACCAATAGCTAAAAAATACAATTAACAAACAGGACAAACCTTTAGAATTTCTTAAAAATTTAATGGCAAATAGTCCAGTCATATTAGGGTTTTGCTGCGGAATGAGAGATAATAAGCTGAAAACTTGTACAGACCTTTATTTTGTCAATCTAAATGTTGTCTCAAAAGTCTCATAAAATCTCGTGTCCGCGTCTTAAGATATTCAAGCTCAAAGGTCAAGAAAATCGCTTTTTTTTGCAAATATCTCGTTTCCTAGGGCTTTAATGGTGTTTACATTTATTATAAATATTGCAAAGAATACAGTTTTCTATAACTTTAATTTAAACATTTTTTTATACATCAAACCGTTTTTAAGATAGAGGGCGCTGAACGCGGAGCGCTTAACTATCCACAACATAACGCAAGGTCAACCATTAGTCACATGATATAATACGCCTCATAAAGTCTATAAACTTAAAAATATATATAATTACAAACATTTGGCTTTTTTTATTTATTATTACATTACATTTATTAATAGTTTTCATTCAGCAAGTATTTACTTCTTTTATAACACTTACATGTTCGCGTAGTTCAAAAGCTGTTGACAAATATGCTTAAGGTATTTGTTTAATTATATTCTATTATTATATATATTAATTACATTTAAAGTACTGAAAAAAATAAAGCAAGTAATTCTTAATTATATTTTTATTTAGAAATATCATTTTATATAATTATTGCAATCAAAATTAGGATGTGTGAAGAGGTTTCACAAAAATTTTAATAATAAGATGAACACACACATGAACGTTATTTTTCTTTCTTCCTCTTCTTCTTCATTGTCTTCCGGTCACTCTAAAATTTGCAATTCATTCTCATTATTTTCGTTGTGAAGGGTATTTGTCTCCAAATCTAGAAGGATTTCGGGATCAAAAGTACAATCTTCATCGAGATCGCTCTCGTGTCGTGAAGCATAGAGAAGCAAGCTTGCCCATTATACTGGCCACAAGCTGAAGAACATTGCAACCCCGATTTCCTACATCCACAGCGTGAGCCACAACCATTTTTGCAGTTGCAAAATATTGTATTGAGTAATTCATCTGGAGCATGCGGTAATATTGTCATGATCGATTCCAAGAATTCATTCCGCAGAATCCAACCTCATTCCTGGGGTTATAAATTATTCCCTAACCAAATTTAAACTTGATAATATACACTGCTGATGTGTTGATGAGCCTCTTTACTTGTTGGTGGAAGATTGGATAACTGCCCGGGTTTGTTGAGCTTTGTTGACTTGATGAATTGAATGTGTAACGAAGATTATTAATACTGTTCTCAGATTTTGGAGCATTGTATATCACCAACAAGACTCGTACTCCATTTTCATGTAATGTTTGTACAGGACAGTTTTCTTCTTGGAATATTGAACTAGTTGATCTAAATACGGAACATTCTCTAATATTCTAATGAAATTCTTTTTCTATTTTTTAAAAAATGTAGATTTTTGGTCATAGCCACTAAATGTGTGCAGAAATAAAATGCACCTTTAGCAATGAGGATATTTATAAAAACTTTTGGATGAGCATTTTTGAGTTTTAGCATTCTATTTGCCAACTTTTTAAAGAACACTTCTTAATGTGCTGGAATATGTCCAATCAAAATGACGAGCAAATCAATATCTTCTCCTACTATGACGGCAGTCCTGTAATGTTCGAATTCTTCAAAAGCTGTTTCTACGATAAGAACATCTGCGTCATCTCTGACCTGTTTTGTCGTGATATCAACAAATTTTAATTTTCCAATCAACATGTTAATAAAATATTTTTTATTACATCGATTCGACAAAAATTTATCTTGGCGAATTGATATGATCATTGTTTTGTCGAAACCCACTTCATTCGATTTTGATAAAGCAGCAGCTCTTAGCTGTCTCATTGCTTTTATGTCTTTGCTATAATCCGAGTATCCATCAAATACAATCATAGAATCATAATATTTTCGTAAATATTTTACGTATTTATCGAAAAAGTATCGCCTTTACTCCTTACGACGCGATGCAGAAGAAACCCACCATCGATAATGTACGTAACATTTTTTTCATTGAAGTCAAAATCGACAGGAGTCATAATGTCATATAATGTCGCTTTCGTGGCATTTCACATATCATAATTATCAAATAAAGCAGATGGATATGGACTTAGTTCATATTGGAGATATTCTTGAATATTACATTCAAACTGTTTGCTTTCAGTTATTGTTTGGAAGAGTAGCAATAGATCAATTGAAACTCTACAACCTTTAATTTTGACAGATTTGTTGACAATCGAAAGCGATAAAACCTTATCGGATTGTTTTAACCTTATTTCATGAAATTTTAAACCAGTTATCTTTACCAATGATTCTAATCCAATTTCATGGGCTTTGTGACAATTAATTTGATCATTCCCAACCATTACAGAAGCTAAAGATACCAATTGTTGCGTATTTAGAAAGAGATTATGAAGTGTTAACCATTCAACTAGCTTAACTAACCATTCACTTACATCAGTATTATCTCTTTTTACTCTTGAATCCTTGGCATTAACGTGTTGTTCAGTAGAGTTTAAAGAAATGGTATAAAACTTATCCATCTCCTCACAAATTGTATTTGTAGCGTATATAGCAAACGCACATCTACATAAAACACTTTCTTGCGTACTTCGACCACAAGATACTCCCTCGTCTGTCTTCATAGATTTCATTAGACTCTGTTCGATAACCATATCTATCCATGTACCAGAATTAAATTTCTCTGTTCGTTTCACGGTGGAGAATCCATTTTAAAAGTTCTTAAAAGTCTGTCCATTCATTGTATTTTAGAAATCGATCATATCTTGGAAGATATAAATGTGCAGACTTCGCATACAAAAAATGACCACTAGCATGAAAATACAGCAGCATTCTTCCTACAGCATTAAGATGTTTTTTGAAAAGTCCCAGTCTTTCAACGCGAATGAAGTCGGGTGCTATTGATACCATTTCGAAATATTGCATCCATAATTGTGCTGTAGGACATCGAGCTTTTAATTCATTCAGTTAATTCTGAAATGGATCAATAAATAAGTTTGAGTTACCTACACACTCTTCAACACCTTCATAGGAAACATTTCGGCAATTGATTTATTCAGTTAATTCATTTAACACGCAATCTTCAATCTTAATGTCTTCGAAGATCATTATTGATAATGCAAGTCGTAATAATATATGACCTCTGATACTTCTTGAAAAAGCGTGACCATTCAACATTTTATCGACTGAATTTGTAGCATATATTTTACCTAGAGCTTCTTTTAGTCCACTTCCGTCCATTATATATCCTATGGATCCAAGAAAGGACAAGAGCGTATGAAATCCTCCTAATTTAACAACTATCTTACAAAATTCTGAGTTAGCATCTGATGCAGCAACTATTTCACAAGCTTTAGAGTAGAGAGTTTCATCAAAAGTTACTTGAACACGTTTTTTGGCCATGTAGCTTGGCAATATTTGCAGCACAATGTAAAGTAGTATAAATTGTGTCAACGTTACTGGAAGGATGATCAATAAAAGGAAGAAACATAACCTGAGAAGTAGAAAAAGCCTGATTATATTTAGTGAGCTGTTCCAGAAAGCCATTCCACGAGGAAATGATGAAATATTCTACGAACAGATGAGGGTTATTAAAAAAATATACTTGATTAAGGAAAACTATTAATAAATGTAATGTAATAATTAATAAAAAAATGCCAAATGTTTGTAACTATATATATTTTTAATTTTTATAGACTTTATGAGGCGTATTATATCATGTGACTTATGGTTGACCTTGCGTTATGTTGTGGATAGTTAAACGCTCCACGTTCAGCACCCTCTATCTTAAAAACGGTTTGATGTATAAAAAAATGTTTCAATTAAAGTTATAGAAAACTTTATTCTTTACAATATTTATAATAAATGTAAATACCATTAAAGCCATAGGAAACGAGATATTTGCACACAAAAAAACGATTTGCTTGACCTTTGACCTTGAATATTTTAAGATGCGGACACGAGATTTTATGAGACTTTTGAGACAACATTTAGAGTGACAAAATAAAGGTCTATACAAGTTTTCAGCTTATTATCTCTCATTCCGCAGTTGACCCTTTCTTTTGTCTAAGATGACTGGGCTAAATGAGTTCTACAGTATGAGCACACCTATTTTCCAATCATTGAGAATAAAAATCAATAAATAAGAACTAAAAGGAAGAAAACAATTGGTGGATGATGGAAATTTTGCCAATACGAAAAAATAAATGATCTAGGCATAAACGCCTTAAATGAACAGCCAAAAAAGTATGTTTTATGCAAAAAGCGTAATTGTTGGCAGGTATGTCAGCCCATTTAGATATCTCCTTAGTATGTCACTTTTTATATGAAATGTATGTGTATAAATAAGGATCACCATCATAACATTCTGCATTGCTTTCTGCTGACCACTACATTCTTGATGCTCTGCACATCTATGGTTTACCCATTTCTGCCAACAATGTGAAATAGCTGAGACTGAAATGTTGAACGATCCTGCAATTTGACCATTCTGCTCCTTTAGTCCAATATCACATCCTCTCTGAAATAACGACATCTGCCCAGGGTTCCCAAATCTGTCTCAGAAGCATTGGTACAGTAAACGTGGTGGGGGGACAGAACTATGTTCGAGGAGTATATTTGCTTGAGGTTATGCCTAAGCATTTTAATGTCCTCTGCTTTATACACCACCCACATGCACAGTTACAAAGCACCAGAGCTCCATGTAGTAAGTCACCAGGTGCCAAAAGTGAATCATTTTTGACATCTATCATTAAGGAATGTGCATATGCAATTTCTTCTCATTCAGTTAACTCAGAGGGGGTATCTTAACTTTGTGTCCCTTTGCCATGTTTTTCGGTTTTGGGGAGATTCCTGCTTACTTTTAATGTTAAATTTTTGCAAATTTATCAACTTAAATATCTTTTTGACATCTGGTATAGAACTAATTATCTTAAAAAAGATTTAAATTTCTAGCTGTAGTGAAGTTTAGTGTTTAAAACTTAAGAAACACATGTTAATTAAATTTAAATTAAATCAATACATAAAATAACTGATCAACAAACAAATGTTTATAATGGGAGAAATAAATCTGGTGCTCCAATAACAAATTTTTAACATTTGGCATCAATTTTGTCAGGTTTAAATCTCCTGTTAGTAGTGTCCAGTCTTGTTATAATATATTTTTTCATTTTGGGAAATTGGCAATCAGGCTAAAACTTATTTTTACAAGGAAAAATAATTAAAAACTTTCTCCCCATACTCCATAATTCTGGATAAATAGCAGGTATGACTTTTTAAAACCAAAATTGCTGATATCCATTAATGAACTTCTCTTTGAGATCTATGTTATTGCTTATTTCAATCAGTTCCTCTTGTAATATGACATTTTTTCCCCCTGTGGGACCATATGAATTCATTGCCTACTGTGGTAATTACTATAGTCAAAGCATTCTCAAAAACCTAGTTAATAAACCTGAATTAAGGGCATTTAAATGTTTAACATTTGTTTAAACATTATTTCCCTGGCAGATTTTCTGTGGCCAATTGAGAAACAGGGAAAATTCGCGATGTCCAATATTACACTTCTTGCACTTGATTCTGGCAAGAAATATATTGAAATAATGGCCTTTCATTTAATAAATTAATCCATTAAAAATATAAAATCTGGTTTCCATTTGTTTAAATTTTCTTTTAAAATTAAAGTCACAATCGGTTTAAAGAGAGAGACTAATTGTAGATCCCCATTTACACCTCATGAACCTCCAACTTATTTTTTCGCTGACATAGACGCTTGGGGGTCGATACAGACCACTTTGGGAATCACCAAGTTAGTTCCTTCTTAGTTTATTGCTTTGTACATCACAGAGTATATAAGCTTAGTTGGTGTAAAAGAATATTTTTTTCCTGATTTTTTAATTAAAATATAATTTAGTTTATACCACTGTTTCAATTAATGACTATTAATCAACTTAAAGTTCATAAGCAATTACTGGAATATTGAAGCATTAAACATGTACATTGTGTTTCACGGCATTCTATAGCATTTGATATTCAAAACAAGAACAGAAAATATTCCTACAAATACACAAAACTTATAACATTTCGAAAAATGCCATTAAAATTAATTGAAGAAACACAAATATGAAAATCCTTACTGAAAATCTGATCTATCAAAATATTGCTTACTAAATGATAACCTTGACAAAAAATTATATATTACCTCATCAGCATTTCTAAACATAAAATTACACTCGCATTAAATATATATTGAGAACCAAAAGTGTACGTACTACAACACCTAAGATTACATCACCACAGGAAAAGGTTGTACCATAGTCAATAAACTTGCAATTAGTTGATATTTTTCCAGTACCACCATAACCATAAGATAAAGGATCTTCACCTATTAACATACACAAAAAAAAAATTCAAACATACAGAATTCATATTTCAAGCATAAAGTAAATATCCCTTTTCTTTTTTAGTATTAAAGCCATCTAATGAGAAAGTGGATTATAAAAGCTAAAATATGGAATTATGCTACCAAACTATTTAAAATAATTCTTTTTAAGCTGCAGTTTCCATGGCATAAAACATGAGCTTAAAAAGCTTAAAGAGGAATTAATTTAGAGGAATGTATTTTACATAATTTTAAAATAGTTAAAAATTGCATTTTAAAATTATGAAGGGCAATTTATTTTTTAATCATTTCAAAATGAAGATTTGATATATTTTTTATTTGAGGAATAATTAAATGGTAAAAAGACAGATGTACACTCACTTCCAAAAGTTAAGCATGGAGAGGAAAATGCTAATTTCCGGAAGCCAATCAGAATTGAAGAGGATGCAATTCACTACAGAGGTAGATGGAAGTATGCAAATATGTTAGGTAACAGCCAATTGTGCTTTCATGTCAAGAAATATGCAAAAAGGGCAGTCTTATAAGGAGCCAGCTTTATTAAGGGTTACAGAAGTTGATTGTAAGTGCTGATAGAAGGTGTTTAAAACTTCCGTACAATTTGTTTTCAAGACATACGTGTTTCTATGACTTCCAGAAAACAAATGGAAGATTCTGAGCGCTGGCATGCTGTGGGGCACATTAAAGCAGGACAGTCGATCACAGATGTTGCTCTTTTCTTCAGCGTTCATCATTCTGTAACTTCACGTTTATGGAAACAATTCCAAACCACACAGATAGTTGTCCGAAGGCCTATGTGCAGTTGCCCAAAGGTTACAACCCCCGCGGAAGATCAATATATTGCTATTGTAGCCAAGCGGAATCGCAGAGTGACCTCCACACATGTGACATCTATGGTTACAGCGTCCATTGGTAAGGCTATATCTGCAGCTACTGTACGCCGAAGATTACATATCAATGGACTGTATGCCCGGGTACCTCGAGTTTGCGTTCCTCTATCCGTCCAATCAAGAGGGACACGATTAAAGTGGTGCCGGGAATATGGCAATTGGACTGTGTCTGAATGGGGCAATGTCATGTTTACTGATGAGTCAAGATTTGCTCTAGAGCCAGATGGCAAGCGTATAAGGATATGGCGTAAACAAGGAACACGCAATCAGCCCCAAAACATCACCGAACATCACGCATTCCGAGGCGGAAGCATTATGGTGTGGGCAGGGATTTCATTAGGATACCGCACCAACCTGCACATCTTTAAACCGGGTTCTGTGACTGCTGTCCGGTGTTGAGATGAAGTCCTAGAACCCATTGTGAGATTGTACGTTGCAGCAGTTGGCCCTACTTTTGTTTTAATGGACGATAACGCACGTCCCCATAGAGCTGACATCGTCGATGACTACCTGGAGAGTGAAGGGATTGTGCGTATGGCGTGGCCAGCAAATTCGCCCGACCTTAATCCCATTGAAAATCTTTGGGATGCTCTTGGCCATGCTGTATCTTCACGTTTCCCACCTCCAGCTACTCTTATTGAGCTGGAAACAGCTCTACAAGAATGGTGATTGCTTAATTCTGCAGTGGTTGACCACCTAATTGAAAGCATGGTCAGAAGGTGTAAACTTTGCATACAGATGAGGGGGGATCACATACCCTATTAATGTCTTTTATTTTATTTAATGCTGTTTATTTTCACTTCATACATAATTTTGTTTAAAGTCTCCAGTATGACATTATCTGATAACTTACAAAAATTTAATATTGTTTTCATTTTTGTATATAATTATTGATTTTGTTTTATGTATAAATATATATGCTACTTTACTGCCAAATTTTGTGTCAATTAAAGCAGTATTTGTTGATTTTTTTGCATTTTACATTTTTGTGCTTTACTTTTGGAAGTGAATGTATTTACTTTGTATTTTAAATTTTTTACAATGATGATAAAATTTTGCACAATGAAATGTAAACCTTTACAAATATATTAACAAAAAAGCAGGTAAATTAATTCAAAATTAACTCCTGTCAAAGCCGTTATATTAATACGTTAATAAAATGCGTGCATGTCATATCTTATTATTTTAGAAATATTGAATCAATAAATTATTCAGATATTTTTAAAGAGAGTACTAACTATCTGTTTTTAAAATATTCAAAGGTTAGTAAAAACCTTGTAATTTGAATTTCTTAAAAATAATAATTAGTTTAAAATTTTTGTCACAATTAAAACTAAATTTTTTAAGATTTATTTCACTCAAGGTCCCATGTACACACACACAAGCCACATGCTACAAACTATAAATACCAGTGTATTTATTTTGAATTGAAAAAAATATAAAAACCTTTATGAAAAATTCATACAGTAGTTTTTACTTTTAACCCAACATTAATATGAATAAATACAACACAAACTACGCAAAGTTGATGAAGAAATTAAATTAAAATGGCTTCTAACAAATTATGGAAAAATAACAAATATTCAACAAAAGTAGGCAAAACATACTTTTGGAAAAGTGATGCTGAATAAAACAAACATTACAATTTTGCTTGATGCAAAAACATATTTAAAATAAAGCAGATATTACAAATGGTATCTCCAAATGATGCTGAAGAATCCCTAAATAACCCTTACAAAACTATAAGGTGACTAAAAGTAAATATAAGTAACTGCTTATTTTAGTTTGTTTAGACGTAAAATAAAAATCATAAGAAAATATGTAACAATGTGAAGTTTTTGGGATTAATGTTTAATTTTAACAGGAATTTATTTTCACTCTAATTCAAACTTACTTTATTATTGCACAAAATTATACTTACTGAATAAAATAAAACTTACGGGAAAACACTTCATAATATATTACATGTCACAAAAAAACAAATATGTTAGAAGCATACAATCTACAAGTGTTTTATCATGGTGACAATGGATTTGACAATTTTTTTCCCCTAAACATTTTCCTTTTCAAAAAAAAGCTGCATTCAGTATATGCTCCATTTTGAAATTCTGTATAAAAAAATACAGATAAGATTATAATTAAATGTGACAATCATCAAATTTAAAATGGGGGAAGGGGCATTTCCCTTAGTTGTGAAAGAGTTAAGATACACAAAAATGGAATGCCTATCTGCATAATACAGACAATGTCAAAGATTTCTAGTTGATTAAATGTAAGCTTTTTTATGAGGTCCAAACACCTTGGCACACAATTCCTACCATACTTGAAATTCATTAGCCAAAAAAAGCCTAAAACAACAAAAATCGAATTCTAATACACAGTTTATATGAACTAAGAAACAGGATCTCCCTATCAACTTAAGATATTTCCTGAATGAATATAATTATTGAAAGGAAAATAGGGGAAATACACAACCCAATAACGATTCAAAGATTTTTTTTTTTTTTTTGTCTATGAGAAGGTAAGATGCAACATACAAGTCATGTCAAAAGTAATGAGAAAAGAACTAAATTAAATAATTGTTTTCTCAGAGAAAAACAGATAATAATCTTTGAAGCATGAGCCTTGGGCAGCAATATGAGTCCAACGTTGCTGCCAATAGATGTAAGATAGTCTGAACACATTTAGTAAGATGCATCAAAGCGTTGTGGTTGAAACTCTTTGCTCATCTTGGAGAGTGTGAAAAGGATGTCCTTTCATGTTCATCTTAAGGCATGGAAACAAAGAGATCAAAGGTGGTCAGATCGAGACTGTATGGCAGATGAGGATGCATAAAGATGTGTTCCTGAGTTAAGGCGGTATCACACGTGCATTTTTTTGGCCCAACTTTTTGCCGAATCTGAGGGGGAAAGGTTACCGTAAACAAAACGACATGCTCTGACATCAGCCACGTTCTTTCTCCACATTGAAACATTACTCACTGATTTTTCTGCTTCGAAAACAAACATCCAATATTATTTCTTTTATTTCGCTCGCGCTTTTGTTTATGGGGGTAAACAGAAATGGAGCATCATTCTGTTTAAAATATTATATGTCGTTAAAATATTGCACATCATTAAAATATATTACGCCATATTTCATGCGAAGTTACCACTGTTACCGCCATCTTGTTTATGACGTAGGGCGCCGAAGAATCCCATTGGCTGGAATTTCAAGCAACTTTCTCAGTTCACTGGCAAAAAGTTGTTCTAAAGCCATTGCTATGGCAACGGAGTAAAAATTGCACCAAACGTGTACGTGTGATAAGGCCTTTAGAGTATTCAGTCACAACCCATGCCAATTTAAGCCTAGCATTGTTATAGAGGGCAATCCAGTTTCCAGCTTTCTCTGGGCTAACACAACTTACCCTTTTCTTCAAACACTTGACAACTTAAAAGTAAAAATGTTAATTTATCCTCTACCGAGAAGGTATAAATCCTATATGGATCACTCCCTTAGAGATGAAGAACTTAATCAGTAATATTTTCAAAATGATTTACTCATACTTAATGATTCCCACTTCCATTTCAAAACAAAATACCAAAAATAAAAAAAACTGCAACAAAATTAAGATCAATATTCTTGTTTCGAAACATTCGACTACAACAGACATAGACCCCCTACTCTAGTGACAAAAAAATATTTTTATTAAAAACTCCAAATAAGAATTCCTATGTGGTATAGACTCGTCCTCAGAGTCGATTTAAACAACGATTCACATATAACACAAACCACTGAGAAATGTTATTTGCTGTCATTGCATATATGAAACACTCATTACATAAAGAAGTAAAATAAAGCAGGGTGTTTCAATATTTTGGTCATGCTCCCAAGAGGTAACCATTTTAGCAACATGGTCAACACAATTTTTATTAATTATTGCAATTTATTTTAACCCAATAACATTATTGTCATTATGAAATGTTTCAAAAATTTTTATAGAATTTATGATATTTATTGTTCTAGACAAAAACTACATTGAAAATGTGTCCTAAAAGGAAAGAATTTTTCATCATTGTGAAACACCAATTTTTTTTTAAATATCTGCAATAAAATAATATGTCAATTACCTAATTTGAAAACAAATAGTACCATACTGAAAATTCAACATTGTCATCAAATAACCCTTTCGTATAACCTAGTTCTGCCATAAGTTCTGAAACAAAAATCTGAGATCGTCTGCTGTGACTCAAATGTGGCAGTGGATTTTAAATTTTTTTCTTAAATTGTCTCCAATATTTTTTACAAAACTGTTATCTTTTCATGCATGTTGTTCGAAACCAATCAGACTTTGAACATAAGCACACAGCAGATATTTCTCTGCTTCAAAAAAAAAAGAGCAGAAATTTTTAAAGCTCAAACCTTTACACATGAAAAGGTTAGTCATTTATTGAATAATTGAAGAGATTTTCTGTGACCAACAGTGTTCTAGACTGTAGCAAATAAAGTCATCAGACACTCGATGAGAACACCAGCTATCATCACAACCCTGGTTGAAAGACATTTCTTGCTCTAAAATGATGAACGTGTCAAAAAGAGCGTGTCACATAGAAAACAAAGACCCTAGACCAAAGGGTTATCAAAAAGTAAATGACCCATTTCTTACAAAGGAATTAATGCACCAAAAATGAGCATAAGAGTGCACATTCTCTGCCTTCAGTAATGGTTTAGTGGGGTGCCAGTACTGAAGAGTTCTCAGGGATTCATTTTTGCCAAAAAGAAGTGAAAACCACAGCAAAATTTATCAAAACATATCATTGAATCAATAGTGAAAATTTTGAACATAAATTGTTCAATGGAAAAGATTTGAATCCTCGAAAGGACTGTTCCTGCTCTTAACCCTTTGCGTCTCACTCCCGTCAAATTCACGGGTGGAATTTCCCTCTATATTCCACGTGCCCGTGATATTTCCAGACTGGAGTGTTGAAAAGTACCTCGCAAAAAAAAAAACCTTCAAACAATCTATTTTTAAGCCCGGAATATTGTTTATTTCTTAATCTATACACCAGATGGCAGTATCAGATCATTTGTAACATGTTTAGCATTAATTATTTAATTTTTTTTATCTAGATGTCAGCACAATCCAACATATTTTTGCAATATGTTTTTTTTTAATCTTAGGTCAAGTACTTAGTTACGCTCTTCGTGAAAACACACAAGTTACGTTCTCTGATAAAAAAATATATTTTTTTTAATATTGTATGCATTATGGAGTTAGAGTCAGGAAGTGAATCGTATTCTACTTTTTTGTCACTGACTGCAATAAAAATATGGAAGCAGTAGACATTGTAGACCAATATATTGGAGATTACTCTATTGCTCGAAAATGAGGCAAGAAGTACTGTAAAAAAATAATTTTTTCATTTGTTTGATGGAACTATTTTGAACTCATACCTCATTTACAAAAAACAAGGATGCAAAAATTCATATTTGATGTTCCGTTTATCTTTAGTAGATGAACGTATTGAAAAATATTCTGTATCAGAAACCACTGAAAAAAAGAGGTTGGCCAAGCTTGGAGAATAACCCCAATCATTTGATTGGAAGACATTTTATTAGACAGATACCTCCAAATGATAAGTGGCAACGATCAAGAGAATGCAAAGTTTGTTGTTTCAAAAGAGATGAAAACATAAGAGATGCAGAAAGGAAACTCGTTACTACTGTCCAGATTGTGATGTTGGCCTTTGCAACTCATGCTTTGAAAATTTATCACACAAGAAAAAATTACTAATGTTTATTAATATTATGCATAAGTGTAATAAAATTTTCATTTAATGTTTAAAACACATGTTTTTCAAAAATTTTCTCTTTGTTGTAAAATCAACATTCAGTGGTTATAACCCTAAATGTTTGCTTTACTTAAAAAATTAAGCAAACAGGTCAACGTAACAAAGTACAACCTGGCAGGTCATGAAGAATTATTGAATGTTCTAAAATATGCGAGTCTCAACATTGTGTTGAAAATTATCAGTAATTGAAGGAAAGCAATAACAGACTCACAAACTTCAGAGAAATAACTTTGAAATGTTAGTTTTTTTAAATTCCCTTTGGTAAATTTATACCCAAAAATATGAAAAGCTCCTTAATATTTAGAGATGAGATTTGGTAATTTGTGTGTTGCATAAACATTTGTCTGAAACACAATATAGCTGGTAAATGCAACTTTAAATAGATTTGAAAAATGTAACAACTGGTCTTTCATTTTGAGTTAATAGTCTGCTAGTCTATGATTTTCTAAGTTTGGAATTACATTAGAGACAATCTTTCGTTATACCCATGTCACTTTTGAAACATTGAAAGTCAAAAATATATATACTTCCTTGATTTTCATTGTTTTCTGGTGTCAATAAGATTTTCAATCATTACAACTGCAGTTTCTTTTTGTGACTTGAAAACGATAACTTTCTTCTTCATCAATACCCTCATTTGATTTACTTGAAGTAAGCTTTTCAATATACCACATAAGCCAAGTTCCTTTTGTAATGCAATTAAAAATTAATGTTTTACAAGTGCCCAATTATAAATTATATAAAAATATTTTAGTTTAAAATAAATTTTTATTGTGACATTTGAGCAAAATAAAGGTAGTGTGATATTGGTTAGTTAAAATGTTAAGTTTAATTACGTCACAGCTATTATTTACAAATTTACATATAAGTTATTAACTTAGTAATAAGATTATTAAAGTCCGAATTCTGTTGTTTTGGAAAGGAAGAGTTTTGGGCATCTGTGCTCAGCGAAGTTTCCAGAACATCCCACTAGTTCTCTCTCTGCCCTCTCTAGGATTTGGTAACATCGCAGACAGCTCCCTTCATCCTTGGGTTGCATCCAGTAAGTGGGCGGAATAAGGGGTGATCCTTGTGGTTTCAAAGGTTGCTGGTGCAATGTCCACAAGACCATGTAATATATTTAAGAGTACAGATGCCCTTACACGTGTGGTGATCATTTCTACAAAAGAAGCCGATTCACAGCTGTGTGGTGGAAATCGTTACAGGCAGGAATCGTTACAATATATAACAAAGTAAAATCCCTCAAAGCGAAAAAATACCAATTCTTTGGTATGGGGAGATTAACAGAGAATGAAATGTTTCAAGATCTTCCTATTAGAATTACATTATTCAATAAAAGTGCAAATATGTTTTATTTGCATTAGTGAAGTTCTCCAATAAAAAAAAGCCTGCACCTATTACAGCCCCCCCCCCTCCATCCAGAATAACTGATACTGATAACCCATGAAGCAGCTTAATGATATGTCATATAATTCAAAGCCCAAACAATTAAGAGAAAGGCACAGAGAAACTAATTCTGTAGGATAGTTTCTCTGATTATCTGCATTTTCATTGGTAACAAAACAAATTATGAAGTTTCTGAAATACATCCAAAATCTGCTATAATACAAGGACTAAAACTTTTTCTTAATTTACAGAGCAGCCCTACACTATTCTTAAATAAAAAAAAATCATATCCATATTATTTTGTGCATGGAACCAAATATCAATTTGTGTACACACTAAAGATGGTTAATAAATAAAAATGCAATTAAGTGTCTACATAAGCAAATTGTAAATTTTGTGGGATTTTTTTTTTTTATTAAAGCTTTGTGCAATTTTTTTAAGGGCAAAATACACGTCTAACTAGTCACTAAGTTATTCATTCTTATGAGAAGTGAGTGACTTATGTTTCAAAGGTAAATAAATGGGTTAGTTACAGATGCATGCTTGATTAACATGATTGTCTATAGCAACAATCTCCAAAAATTTGTGATTGTATAACCCTAATTAAAAAATGATAATAAGTAGTACCTGTATTATATATAAATATGGGTACATGCATGGTGAAAAATTAAACTATTTATTTTAAACAGCACATATAAAACTAATTACTGACTTAAATTTTGAATTAGAATTTAATGTGTGAGGAATGTGCAATTTCCTTGAAAGTTCAAATATTATCTCTCAAAAAGCTTAGACACCCAGATCTTCATGCATATGCAATTTAAAGCGAATGTATTTTTATGTCAAGGTCTCCAGACGCTAGTTAAACAAAACACAGCAACCAAAGAGAGAACCTCACACTCACATGATCAAAAACACCAGCAAAAGGTATATCCTAAGTGACACCTAATAATTACACAACTAAATAAACCTAATATGGACAGTGAAAAATAGTTAGTGCAAGATATAGGGTGTCAGTAATGTGAAGTAAAAAAATAATAAATTAAAAAATGGTTGCTGGTATATTTACCGAGTTTTACCAGAGTGATGTGGTCAGTGATGTTGCAGCAAAATAATGTACCTTATCTAAGAATGTCGATTCCTATCCAAATGTGGCATACTTATTCCTGATTTCTTAAATCTGGCAATTGTTAAATTACTTCTGTAGCTTTACCTGAAGGGTGATTATGAAATATGCATGTAGTGGCAATGTTCTGTACTGGCATTTTAGCAAAACAGTACTTCCCCTTAAAGACAGCCAAAACAAGTTTTCTCAGATAGCTTCTAAAAATATTTTGCACACAAATGTTGACTGTTTAAAAAGCCACAAATAGAAGGGGAAAAAATTTCATCTATTATTATTTTATAAATGCAAAAATTCAGTACATTTTCTTCCGTTTCAATGGGCGTCAGTCAAATATATTTAAATTAGAAAATTCCCCCTTCTTTAAAAATGTAATTCTAAGTCAATATAATTGTCTATCAGTATGCAAAATATTATTTTTGCTAACCTTACAAATTCAATAAGCAGCACATTAGAATTCAATTTAAAGGAGGTACTACATCGTTAGATCTGGAGAGAAAATTCTTTTCTGAAGTTAATAGAAATGAACAAATCCTCACAGTGCATATAAATTAATTTGAAAATATTGAAATTTCAAAAGTTTTTTTAAAAATTTAATTGCTTGTACAAAAAGGAAACTAGTAAATTTAGAACCAATTCCATTTTTTAATAAAATTAAAAGAAATACCTTTAATAAATTTCACAGGAATTGCTAAGACATTCTAACTAGACTATTGTTTCGACTTGCTCTGTTTTTATTGTATTTTTACTTACCTAATTGCAATGATGTACTTTCAGCAGAGAAACCAACTCTTACAACATGAGGGTTTGGTTCATCAGCAGGCAAATGAGAAACATTCAAATGTGCTCCTATCTAAAAATGTACAAAATACTGATATTATTGAATTGATAATGTTGACTGTGCTAGTTATGTATGTATAACAATAAAAAATTAGCACATCAAGATTCATTTAGAAAAAACATCTCAATAGCTTTTATAAAATTATTCCAAAAAAAAGACAAAATTAGTCTTGCTAAATTAAATTTTTAAAGAAAATAGACACATCAATTCATGTTTAAAATAAGCACTTTAAAAGAAATGATCAAAAACATACACAAAAACAGATTATAAAACTAAAATTAGTAATTAAAAACAAAAAATAACATAGGAATCAGAAAACTAGAATCTTAAGAAGATCAAAGATTCTCAATGAGGAAAAGAATACAACTTATGAAATCTTGAAAGGCCCTCATAATATAAAACTACTAAGATATTCAAATATTTTGAAATATATATATATTCCCTCTACACAAAAAATTTTGCAAATTGAGTTCACATTAAAAATATTTAAAATATATTTTGTAAGATGTCAAAAAATACCTGTTACAGAGTTTGCAGCCTACTTAGTACTGAGTAAATTGATACCTTGATTACATCTGATATTTTTCTTTTTACAAAAAAATACTATAAATGTAATTTTTAATTTTTTGGAAGCCATGCTAAGAAATAATGTAAACTTTCTTTTAGTTTTGTACTATTTTACATTTATTTTGTTTTCATTTAAGAAAAAAATATGTTTTTATCCCACTTTCCAATAGAAATTTTGACTTTTACACATGGCTTGTTCCAAATTGGCATCAAACCATACCTTTTTGGTCCCTTACTTTTACATGAATCTAATTTTTTTTCTTTTGGAAAAGGTAAAATTTTTTTAAAAAAATTATCAGATAAAATATTATAACAAAGTAACACACAAAAATAAAAAGAAAGAAATCATTTTTATCTAATCTTGATATAAAGATAAATACGTTAGGTCCAATCTTCTTGTCGAATTGAACAACTATAAGGCAACAGTTTAAATAATTTACATTATGCATATCTTCCTTAATCATATTGTTGTTAAAAATGTTCATTAGTTTTGACAGCAGCACCTGGCAATAACAGTTCCGGTTTTGGTTAAAATTTCATTTAGTAACCTTGCTGTATGGATCACTCACAACTACTGACAGTGCTCAAAGAAGGGGGGGGGAAGAGATTCTACTAGATTTCCTTGATCAAAAATTGGTGAGGTAATTGCTCTTGCGTTTTTCTCTAAAACATACATTTCTCACATGTAACAGCTGTACTTTTTTCCTGTATATTTGACTGACAAATACCAACACTTTTATGCAGAATTGAAGTACCTTGCCACTGTGCTTATAGGATCATGAGTGATTTAGATGTCTAAGTGACCACTGTATTGTCTTTCCATCAACATAAATATTCCCATCCAAGGTACAATCATATTCACCTCTTTCCTTTTTTCCCCTTACCTTTACCATACTACAGCATCTAGTTCAGCTATCTCAAACAGAGCAGGTAACATTGAAATTATTCTCCTTTAATTCGTTTGCAAGGTCATGACTAAAAAAAGTTATCAAAATAAACTTCAACTTCAAGGGGATTAGACATGCATTTTAAAGAGCACAATTCCACTCATGATCACAAGATTTGTCATTAGAATTTGTCGCTTTTTTGAATGCTTAAATTTTCTTTTTATAAGCATTTTGCAGCTGTGATAGCCACATCAGCACTATTCAATTGTGAATGTTGACTTCAGGGTGGAAAAACTTTTATTCAGTTGATCAAAAATTGGTCTTATTTTTTCTAGTTTATCACAGGAATTAGAAAAGTATTGTCTGAAAAGTGAGAATTATTTTTCAGATTCTGTAAATTTGTCCCAATCTATTACTGTTTAGTAATTACACATCTATATCTTCTGTGCACTAGACCAAAAAATAATTTCACCAAGAGCATTGTTGATCAATTTCCAATATTTTTTCTCTATTCCCCAATTGTTGTAAATATCCTAAGTTCTCAATCTGAAACTAGCATCAGAACATTACTCAAGTTACCACTGTCCCTATTTGGGAACTGTCAAAATCCCTTGCACATAACACTTTTACCAAAAAAAAAAGTATTAAGAACACTTATTATTAGAAATCATCCTGATCTAATAGTTTCAAATTATTTTTAAAAATAATTCTAATAAAAATAAATTATACAAAATAAATTTTAAAATCTCTACAAATTTAAAAAGATTTTCCCCTTTTTTAGTTAACCATGAAACTTAAACAGCATGACTGTATTTCTAAAACAATGAATTAGTATATATTTAGTCCCTTTAAAAATCTATTACCATATGGAATCATTAGCATTTAAATAATTATATAACTGAAAATATACATTTGTTTTAATCGGCACAAAGGGTACAATGATAAGCATTTCTTACTGCCATAATATTATAGTGCCACTCTTTATCCAGAAAAATCTTAAAATAATCAAGATACAAGTATTTTTTAGATGAAATAAATTTAGACAAAGAGTTTTTAGAAATTGATTAATATGAGTGCATACATAATATGAATATGATAATCTATTAGACAATGAGCGTAAATTCACAAATACCAACAAAAATTTGAAAAAAAATGGGGGAAAAAACTTAATTCAGCTGATATAATTGTTTGTAAAGAAATGCAAATAAGTGAGTGAGTGATTTTGGGGTTTATTGGCGCAAGAGCCGATTTCGGCTATACTGCGCCAAACATTTGTTTTAATATCTGTGGTCTAGACGGGAAGAGAAAGAAAGAATGAATTGAATGACAAGAAAGAGGGTCGAAAATAGAGAAGGATCACTAGGGTACCCCGGGTTCGTGAAGCCCATGTTTACCAAAGACAGTAAGCCCTGTGGGAAAAGGAAAAGATCACTAGGGCACCTTGGGATTGTGACACCCGTACTCTCCTAAAGGTGAGCCCCCTGAGGGTAGAAATGCAAATAAATGTTTTACAAAGCAGAAAATACTTCATTTTTTTTTCAGAGAACTAGGCCCAAATAATGGAGGAGGCTAATCAAATTTCAGAAAATGAAGAGTCTGAATGAAATAAAATTACAGGCATTTATTAAAATTTCATAAGTGTAAAATGTCCCAGAAACAACTAGATTTTGTTTCTGGAATAAACAAAACTATGGTTGTTTGGGGTTTTTTTCACAACAAATAGCCCTGGAAGCTTATTTCCTCTTAAATAAATAATGTATTTTGTCAAATATATAGAAATATTATGCAGTAGGATTGTTCTATTCATGGAAACATTTGATGGAACATTCCAACATGACTTGGCCCCTTGTCACAATTCGAAATTGGTCCATACTTTTACACGGAAAATAAAAGTTCTCGATTGGCTTGCAAACTCCCTAGACTTAAATCCCATTCAAAACTGATGGCATATCTCAAGAATCGTTTTGCTAAAATGAATCGCACAACAACAGAGCAAATGATAAAAAGAGCTATACTAGTGTGTTTCCAAGATGAGTATTTATTCTAGACAGGTTTTGAAAGGGACCTACTGAGTGACCTATAAACTTGAACTTGTTCCCTACATGTCTTACAGAATTTGAATTTAACATTATGAAGGTTATTAATTTGATGTGTGGTGAGAATATTGGCAAAGTTAGAAAGCATAAAAGAAAGCACATTATCAACAATATGGAAAATCACAAATGATTACAAAAAAAACTTACTTTTACTTCGAAGCAATATTTTCCTGTTGCTGCTCCATGAGTAGCGCGAGCACCAGCCCACATAAAAGCAAACCCTTCATTGTGCATAGGCGTAGCTGAATAGCATGATGCATCAATAATTAAACTCAAATCTGAACTATCTACAAAGAGAAAATACAATGAGAGAACTTTTGAGCATTTCTTTGGTGGAAATATTGACAAGTGATTGCAATCATATTCAGACAAAGTTATGACATTTTGAATACAGTAAGCTCAAGACAGAAATAAAGAGACATTTTTCCATACATATTTTAATGAGAATCGGTCAGAAGGGAAGGACAGTATTATAAAAAAATACTTTAATATGATCTCTCCAAAAAAAAATTTTTTTTTGAAGTTATGACCAAGACCCAGCCAACCAATATGAACTTAAAACATGTCAAAAATCATTTTAGTAACAAAATCATTAAGAATAATTTTGTAAACATAACAATTTGCTAACATAAACTATATTAATTAAAAACTAGTAAGTATAAATATTGAAAGTTCAATTTAGATTTTTCCTAAATTTTATAAATTTCAAATGACTTATAATGTAATGAAAAAATATACTTTCTTGAAAACTTAATGTTTTTCTTTTCTATACAAATAAATAAAATTGAAGTGTCTGTTTGTAATTTCAAATTAGCAGCTTTTTACTAAATGCACTTAAAGGTATATATGGTACCTATATCAAAAAATCAAATTTTAAAATTTCTGTCTGTCTGATGGTCTGTCTGTTTGTTCCAGCTAATCTCGGAAATGGCTGGTACGATTTTAAAAATTCTTTCACCAGTGGAAAGCTAAATTATCAGCGAGTAACATAAGGTATAGTTTATCTCCATATTCCTACGGGAACTATGCGGGTAAAACCGTGGGACATTGCTTACTCCCGCCAAGTTGGTGCAAAATTATGCATTTGGTCAATACTGGAAATTTTAATAGAAGTTTTCTCACACTCATAACAAATAACTGAAACATAGTGTAATTTAGCATCTTTACAAAAAGCAATTTTTTAAATGGTTTTTTATTAAATGTCTAACGTTTATTATGTTACATTTGTTAAATGTCAAACTCAAACTTTGAGAAATATCGCCAAGTTGGCTAAGAAGTTCTCTATTCTGACAATCCTAGATATTTTAATGCAAATTTTCTCCCACTTTTTAAAGAGGGAAACGAAATAAAGTTTTAGCGAATTGCGCGCGTGATATTGAAAATTCTATGGTAATATTAATTGACAGTTTCAGAAAAAGTTTTGATTTATCGAATATTTATTACTTTGAATTTTTTTTAACTTAATTATATAATCTTCAAATTTTGCAAAAAAAATTTCACTTATACTGAACCTAGATATTTTACATGTAGGTATTACTTTGAAGATATACTAGATATTACTATGATGGAAGCCATTCAATGTCACTCGCCGAATAAAATTAGGGAGCTTTACGCAATATTTCTTTCATCTTCGGTCCTTCTAATCCTCAAACCTTTTGGAATAAGTACAAAGACTACATGGCGGAAGATATTTTGCAGCAAGTACAAGAAAATATGCCTTTCAACAAAACGCAATAAAGATTTTCAGAACGGTTGGGAAGAAGCTACATGATTTTGGAATGATTAGAACATTTCAGGTAGCAGGGGTGCATTTGGAAAAGCAATGTTTTTCCCATGGCCAACTATATGTAGCCTGATCGGTGTGTCCAATGCCCTAATCTTCACATATTTGCAACTGACAGAAGGACATATAATATGGTATACAGTAGCATCTTAGAATAATATTCTGTTTTGAGCTCTTTTAAAGAGGAATTATATATTAAACGTAGATACTTTTGATTTTTAAAAATATTAATAGTTTAAGTTATTGAATTTTTGTTGTTAATTATTATAATAAATTATCTTTTCAGTTTTTTAAACTAAGCTCAATTTTCGAATTTTTTAATTTTATTGGTTCCAGTCAAGCAATAAAAAAATTACCATATTATATTATTTACTTTCTAATGATAATGATTATGACTTTGACAGTTATTTAAAAACATCAACACGAGTGGAGCCGCAGGTAAAAGCTAGTTGTTACATAATTTAACTCCTTTTATTTTAAATTAATACAATTATCTAGCAAAATTTTATGCATAAAAAAAGAACAAACACAGTTCAGTTCACTTAATCTGATTACATGAAGAATTGAATCCACATAGGTTATAGAAAGGTCTTTATGTTAAAGGAATATTTTTTAAAAAATTGAACATAATGAAAGGTCAGCTTAAATGTGCACAAAAAATAAAGTATTTAATTTTCATCAGATACAACATTAAGTTGTAATTCAGATGTTAACCTTACAAAATTATTTAAACTGAACTGAAAGCTTTAAAGTGCACCACTTCTAATTGTAGAATCAAGTACAAAAAGAAAGATTGTAGAATCAAGTCTTTTCAAAATTCTAAGCATATACACTGAAGAGCCAAAGCATTATGAGCACTCTATACCACTTTGCACCATCTTTGGCTTGTAAAACAAAGGCAATTTGTCTTGGTATGGATGCCGTAAGTTCTTGGTGGATGACAAGAGACAAAATGGTACCAAATGTCTAAGCAGCAGTCATGAAAAGAAGATACTCTAACATATAAGTGTTTGATATCTGAGCTGCCTTTCTATGAAAGCCCAAATGTATTTCACCAAATAAGATCTGGCAAGTTAGGTGATTAGGATATTAATTGGAATTAATCATTATGCTCTGTGAACCACTCCAACACAATTCCAAGTCTTGTGACTTGGGGCATTGCCCTGGTGGAAGATTTCCTTTCATTGGGAAAACAGATACCATGTAAGAGTGTAACTGATCTGCAATTACGCTCAGATAGTCCACAGCTTTCATGATCTGCACTATCACAACTAAGGGTCCCAAAGCCACCCATGAAAACATTCTTCAAAGCATAATACTGCCACCAGCAGCCTGTGTATGACCTACTGTAAAAGGGAGAAGAAACGGTTTGCCTGGAAAACAATACATCTTGAAACGACCATTTATGTGATGAATGAGAAATTGTGATTCATCCAACCAGGCAACTATCTTTCACTTATCTATGGTCCATCTCAATGTTCCTTGGCCCACTATAGATGTAGTTGACAATAATGCTTGGTCAACAGTAGCAATGGAGTGGGATGTCTGCTGTGCAGCCCATACCAAAACAGAGTCCACTAAACTGAGTATTCCAAAACACTTGCACTTGGACCTACACTATATTGGGCTGTCAGCTGAACCACGGCCTGACACCACAATTTTGCTTTACCAAACTAGGCGGTCTCCAATTTGTCCTTTTTCTTTGATGACATGTGGACGTCCAACAGCTTGGTGTCTACTGCTAGTTTCACAGTGTTATCCTTTTTCCACATTGCATAAATGTCAACAAAGAATAATCATGATAAACTCGGCAGTCATGCATTTTTGGAAATACTCTTTAGTCTTCAGGACTTTAAAATTTGCCCTCTTTTAAATTCGCTTAGATCAGTTGTTTTGCACAAATAAAAGCTAAAATGATTCCTAATCTTCTTCAGCAGCAGTTAAATACCATTCCCACCTAATCATGTGTGTGCTCCACCTCATCCAGATGAGTTCATTGAAAAATGTGGAGATGTTCATAACATTTTGGCTTGAAAGTGTATATAAATGTAGCAGTCAGAGTCAAGACAAAATTCTATATGAAAACTATTTTTTTTTACATAAATTTTTTTATACATTTTCTTTTATTCCTGATTAACACAATTTATTTTCAAGAATGATAAATTTTCAAAGCAACATCAATATTATGCAATAAATTTCAAATAATTTTAGAACTTTATTTTAAGAGTTATTTTAAATACCTTTTGAAAATGAAACATGGTAATATCATACTAATCAATGGAAAAGAAAAAAATGACTGGAACTATATATGTGCAAATAATTGTAGTCGGCTTGATTGCATAATAGAAAGAATGATGTACTAATAAGAATGATATTTTTGCTACAAAAATTAATGTTTATTTTAACTCTATATTTTAAGTTTACAGCTATTGACAAGATAGATGATACATAAATTATATAGACATTACTAATAAATTAAAAGAAAGAAAACTGTGTTTTAGTTTTTTAACTTCTACTTTACTTACAATACAGTTAGTGTTTTCATTTTTTAACTTCTACTTTACTTATAATACAGTTACTTGTGAAATTTTTTTATAATTCTTAACCCTTACATAAGTCATATATGTATTCCCTATTAACATCTTTCAAAGCTGGGTGAGTCAACTTTGTCTCTAATTAGTAATTAACCTTTAATTAGTAATTTTCCTTGCGATATTAGATGTAGTTATATGTCTGTTACAGAAGAAAGTTTCCAGACTCGAGCTTGTTGAGCTTCATTTCATTACAGTATCTTATTTTTGGTATTTTGTTTTAGAATGGAAATGGGAATCATGTAGAGATGATGTAGGGAGCTCACTCTTCAAATCTCATTCAGCAAGTATATAATCATAGGTCTGAACTGGATGTAATTTTTTATTACTCTTATCATCTTAATTTTGAAAAATTAAGATTGCTTAATTTTGTATGCTATTAAGTAATAATAATATATAGCTGTTACGGCAAGTTAAAAGTATTTGAATTAAAATAAATTTCTGCCTTATAAACACTATGAAAATTAATAACTAGTCCTTTAAAATGTATCCTCATATTCTTCACAAGTAATTCATAAATCCTTAAGGAGGTAGCTTAAAAAAGTTGAGAACATTCTCTATTTTTATATAAATAAAAAATTGGATTCTAAAATTTATTATCCCCCTCCCTTTACTACTGGATTTGAATGACCAACTCTCTCTATATATAAATGAATTATTTCTTTCATCTGACTGAATTAAGATAAACATGTTTATGTATAATCTTCAGCTGACACCAAATAGAATATATATTCTTACATGTATCAAGTTTCACAACAGTTTCATCAATTTCTTCCTTTTCAATTTTCATAATTGCTTCTTTAAAAACTGAAAGAACAAATATGTTTATTAACATGTGCACAGGAAATAAAGTGTCTCACATATAAACACACACACAGATGCATTCAAGTTTAATTTAATATCCACAAATACAGGCACAAGTAACATACATTCCCAAATTCCATATAACAAATGCATGCAAATAAATAAGTTAATGAATACATCAATGATTATTTAATTCTTACCAGTTTGAGTAAAAATAATTTCCCCACAACCATATTACAATCTTTGATTAATAAATTCTTCTCCAGATTACCTGTTTTTTCCCCAATTATCAAGAACAAAGCACACAGAAGTTTGCTCATACATGAAGCCATGCAAAAAAAAATTGCCATTTGCAAAAATCTTGTGATTTATTTAAAAGAAACATCAATCAATGTTATTCATGTCAGATAATATTTGTGAAACATCAAGCACAGTAAAAAAAAGGAAAAGAAAAAAGAAAGAAAGAAAATAAGTTCTGAAATTTTTTAACACACCACAAACATCAAGATAAAAATATTTAAAAAAATTATCACATTACGTGAAAAATTCATCCTATGTGTGTGTGCTGGCTAGAAATAAATTATATGAAAAATAAGAAAGTTAATTAAGACATATGCATGAGTTCTGAAAAGGTAGTAATAAAAAATATAGGGCCATTCCATGTCAAGAAACCAATAATGTTTACCTTACTAGTCTCAATTGTTTTCATTTTTAAGTATAAATACAGTACCATATAAAAGAAGATATCAGATTTGTATTTGTTCCTTTTAAACTTCATTTTATTTTCATGTAATAGGGTTTTAAAAATCCAAAAAGTTGTAATTTTTTGTTGGACTGTACTACCTGATATGTTAAATATAGAGAGTTCAAGATGGTTAAAAAAAAGGTACTGTTCTATTTAGAATATCATAGGCTTTAATGTGATATATCACATGAGGAATTTTGTTCAAAATTTGAAATCCATTTTTAAAATTTCTTTTAAGAAATTTATACATAAGTAAAAATTTTCAATACATATATATATATAAAAAAATGTAATAATTCCCTCTAGTATCCTTTTAATTAACTCCATTTAATATTTTTTAATTTTTTAGTTCAGGACTAACACATTAATCTTAATCAAAATCTAATAGTAACATTTCATCAGATAACTTGCTCCCGCCCGTTTCAACCAATCAAGGCTCCCGTTAGAAAGGAGTCACACGACCTTCATAGCCAGTATATAAGCAAAGCTTCTTTCGTGCCCTCAATCTTTTTGTCTCTTTGTCTGCTCACCTTCAGCATGTAATCGTCACTGCCTGCTTTTGCAAGTTTGCTTTTATATTTCAGATATTAGGTTTATTTTTGTGTAATGTTGAAATGCCCTGCTCAAGAAATAATAAAAAGTAGCATGTATTAAGTCTTCTCAAGTATGCCATGACAACATGGAATATTTCTTGATTATTACATTCCATGTAATAATCAAGGAAAAATCTATTCTGCACAGTGCATTTCATATATATAAATTATCTGGTATACTCAAAAATCCTGCAAAATTTCGGCTTAGGATCTCCATGAAATCAAAAGCAAAATATTTTTAAATGCATGGCATACCTTTCTATAAGAAAATGGACCTTGGCTGAATAAAATATTAGTGTTTAAGCACAAGGGATTCAAAATAATAACTTGCGTATTAATATTAAATATAAAGAAATCATATTTTATATCAAATTATTAATACTTAACATCCAACCTCCTTCCATTCTTACAAAATAATACATGTAAAAAGAGAAAAAAGGCACACATCCTATAGGAGCTGACACAAGACTTCCAGCACTGTTTCAATCAATGGAAGATTCACATGGACCATAGTAGGGATAGCAAAGGTGATAATAAGTAAATATGTATGGAATCAAAGAAGCCCAGTGGCTGAGTGGTTAGTGCATTGCACTTCCACACCACAGGTCCGAGGTTCAAACCCTGGGCTGAGCAAGGTTAACTCAGCCTTTCATCAGGTCAATAAAATGAGCACCAAGCCTGCTTGGGAACCTAACACTGGGGGTTTCGCGTCAGACTGACCACCTGACTGGAACATTTGCTCATGCACCTCAGGGCCCAAGGTCGCGTATACTGAGTTGGGCACAGTAGGCCTTGGCCCTCATGGGCTGTTGCGCCACTGAGTTAAGTATGGAATCAAAATAGAATTTTCCATAGTATCAGTCTTATTTAATATAGTCACACCTTTATACCACTTAACTTCAGTTATATATTTCCATAGATGTTATACCTCCTTCAATGTAAAACTTCTCTCAGTAACAGAACTAAAGGATTATAGCTCAGTTATATATGATCTCTCTACAATTTAATGACTGCGAAATTACTCTTGGGATTGTTTTTGCATATCCAAAACGTTTATAAGAAAACTCTTCATTTGAAAATCATTTGCTGAAAACAAAAGATGCATAAACTTAATGTTTTGTTACCAATGAAATAGTTGTGGCAGCATCATAACTCGCTGAGTATAAGGTCTTTGTAAATAAGCCTTAGCTGCTAGATGTTTCACTGTATCTCCTAAACTCATTAACATTCAGATATTACTACAAAACTTTTGAATGTAACTTCTCCCAGCTGAAACAGTAATACACTATTGGCTGTTTGATTATTGTTTTGATTAAATGATTGAATTTCATCTTGCAGAACAAATCTAAAATTCTCTGAAAAGTCAAATGACACAAGTCCAACAAATTCTTCTGAACTTTTTGTAAATGTTTCAAAATTGTATTAACCAGTATAAAATGCTAAGCACATGACTTAAGCAATATTAGCACAAGTGATTGAGTAAGAAAATTACCTGTTTATAGCACAAAGGCAGACAGATTAAATCTCAGCTTACCACACATAATACCTAATGCAACAAGTATGAGCATGTTTTTGTAAGTGCATGTTTATTAGTATATGTTGCAACAAGTTACTGTTTTTGAATAAATAAGGAAGCTGATCTCTCAGAATGCATTTTTAAATATCTGTCACATACAATTTATATATTTCAGTTTAAAATTTCAATTTTTTTTCCCTTCATATATTTAATTAGAAAATATTCATTTTATTTTATCAATGAATTTCTTTAAAACAATTTGTAATGCAATTAAAATTATTTATTTAAAATTTAATTATTAATCATTTAAAATTTAATTATTAATTATTTAAAATTTAATCATTAAAATTAATTATTTTTAATTTATAAAGGATTTCAAAATATTAAATATAACACACATATATAAAGAAGTTCATGAAAGTCTGGAGATACATATATGAGAAACATTTTTAAATAACTTGATTTCAGGTTATGTAATTTTTTCTTCCTCATTGTCTGAGAATGAAATGGATATACACATTTAAAATACTTGTTTTAAAAAAACTCTGATTCTGTGAAGATTCACATTTTACAAGGTGTTTATAAAAAAAGGGCATTTAGTGTGATTTGTTTGAAAATTATTTTATTTACAGTTTTTTATTATAATAATTTAAAAATTTTAAAACTTATTTTGAAATTTAAAGAAAATATATGTCATATTATTTTAATGCCCAGACATACTAAAGACAAGTGGTTTTAATTTTAAACAGCTTGATTCTGGACTAAATTGTTTAAATTTATGTAGAGCCAAGTTGGATCAGAATAGCACTTTTTTTTACTATTTCAAATCTTTGCAACTCACAGATGGCAACAGACAGCTCACACGTCTTAATAATTTAACTTACATTTTTGCCATCAAACAAGCGTAAGATAATTGGAAAACACGAGGCAAATTATAACTTCTAAATTGGTTGACTTGACATGGAATTACCCTAAAACAACTATAATGAAATAATATTAAATTGATTTTGAAATACATATCATTTAATAGGGCATGTTTCTCACTATCTGAAATAACTGGATACTGATGATTATCATATATATACAAACATTAAAAGAATAAATGATCATGAAGAGAGAACTATATGGAAATGAAATTCTAATTATAATTATTTTTAATATCTTTACATAAACACTTTCAAACATAAGATGCAATAAACACAGAATTTGAATACGAATAGCTTCAAAGAATTCTGCTTAGAGCAAAAATGCTTTTACAAATGACCCATTATGTTTCTCTTTGGAATAGAAAACATTTATCTTACCTGTTTTTCCATTTATATATGAGGATAGCGACCACTAATAAATTGATAATTATTTTATTCTTGCTTTTCCTTCAAAAAAATCATTTTCTAACATTTTTAAAAGGAAAAAAATATTAATTGATCATTTCCATTTTTGCACTTTAAAATTAAAGATATGGCTCCTAAAAAAATTCGAGAATTTAAATATCCAAAAACATTTCATTTAACTACTAAGAGTCCAAGTACTTTTTATTTTGACATTAAATTCTCATTTTTAAATTAAATTTTTACAAAAGAGTTACTAATTTTTACTTTACAAAAAATTTGTATTAAAATTTTGCTTAACACTAGAACATCTTTCAGTGTCAATTGAACACCAGAGCCTGTTTATTTTTGTTCGTCATTCCACATTTTTGCAGGGAATTTGAAAAATTTTCACAACTTTTAATAATTTTCCATGATGATTACAGAGAAAGAGTTTTGTCATTCTGGATTAATTAGGAAGGATTTTACTACTAAGTATACCTAGAACGTCCACTGGTATTGTTTCAACACCAAGACAATTTATCATTTTAAATAGCTGTAGTTTAGCAAAAAATAGTTCACTAAGTAGATATCATTAGTAAAACAAACTTCCAGAGGTAATAACGCACATTTATTTGACCTTGAATGCAGTATTATTGGGTTCACAGCAGAAATGAGTCAGTTATACAAAAAATTGTAGTGTCTCGGTGTTTTGTTACATACTATTTGCTTATCTGCTTGTAAAAAAAATTTCATATGATTTTCGAACCTTGTGCAGAACAGACACCCTGAAACGATGACTCTTAAAAAAGGTCTAAGCCCTGATGAAGTTGCTAATTTGTTTCAAGAGCTTTCTGAGAATGAATCGGATAGTGACTAGCTGTCTTGCTCTAATTTAGATTCTAATGAAGACATAAGATTGAGTGAAAGGACTGCGAAGAATCCGAAGAAAGCACAGATGTAATTGATAATATTCAAGTAAATCCTGATTATGTAAAGCACAGAATGGATATCATATAATATAGTAATGTTCTTGGCAAGTTTGCAACAAAGCAGTGGCCCAACAAGCTTCGCGAAACATAATGTCAATGACAGTTTTTTATGATATAAAGGGTCATAATATATGATAATTACACAAAATAATATTAAAAAGTCTTAAAACTAAACCCTACTGAATAGTAGTCCTTTTATTATTTAGTTTTTACAATTAATTCATATATTTTATATTGCGGTGTCAAAACAACACCTATGGACACTTAAGGGTAATCGAAATCCCTGATGTTCAAGTGTTAAAGCTATGCTGCAATTTTTATTGTTATTATGTGGTGTACAAATATCAAATAGCTCTTCAAATTTTCCATAATTTTATTAATGGATCAAACTCAACAAAAAGGTTGGCAATTTTCTTCCTGAACTTACGATCTTCCACTTATTAGCCACCAATTCCTTCACAAGCTCATGGTAATCAAAATTTTTATTATCATGAATATTCTTTGCATCTGCTAATATATGAAAAAAAGTACACATACATCTATGTACTACAAGATATCCCCCCCCCCAATATAAATTCGTAGATTTAAAATAACTTGTTCAACCATGTTTAGCCCAAACTGTGTTATATGAGTACCACATTAAACAAGGGATTTTACAAATTAAAATTAAAAGGGAGGTGATTTTTCTCCCATCTCAGAATTCAGATGTATCAAATAACCTCACACTCCATGAAAAAATTATTAAATTAATAATTCAATTATAAGACAAAAGGAAATATTAAATGTAAAATTTAAGTATATTATGGATAAAAATTGTATTTGACAATTAAATTAAACTAATAAATAAAATAAGCATTTAACATAGTAAAAGATATATTTGAAAAATTAGCCATTTTTTCCCTATTAAGCTTTTGATGCAGGAAAAAAAAGCAAGCTTTTTCCAATATCACATTTATGTAAATTTTGTTTTTTAATTCAAATTTCCTTTGCATATATTTCTTTTTTTTTATAATTACATTAAATTATAAACTTTTCAAATTTAAGTTTTAAAAAATCTTAGTAAACAGAAAAATAATAAAATTTATTAATTCATTCATATATTTAAAAAAAGAAAAAATAACAATACTTAATTATATATAGCCCCATCTTTACAAAAAAAAAATCTTTTTCCTGACAAAATGCATGATACAGTGTAGCAGAATCCAAGCATAACAATCAATATTCTATTTTACTACAGTAATATATGCAACATTTTGGATACTTTAGAGTAATTAGTGGGATGTCAGTAGTCTTATCAAAGTAAAACAATTGTTAAGAAAACAAGACAAAAAAGAAGTTGAAACTAGTTTTAAGAAAACACACATTTGTCAACATATATATATATTGGTCTGAATAAACATGAGATGGTCAACCATCAATCACTATCCAAATTTCAAGAAAAAAGTTTGTGAAATAATATAAATCACACCGGGAAATTTCAAAAATATAATTCATATTAAGGACAAGCATTTGTGATGTATTTAAACAGAAGCATGTTGATTAGTCATTTTGCAACATATATTAGAATCAAAAGCATCACAATTAGAATAGCTACAAGGAAGGCTTTTTTTAATAGAGATGTGGGTTTTTGTCTTTGGTGTCTTTTTTTCATAGTATTTCAATACCTCACTTTAATATATGTATAATTTTTTTCAAAGTATAGCAATAATATGTAGTTTGCTTTTTCTTTTTTGATGAATCTGCCTTTTTGATATTTAAAAATTTTTCCCCCTGAAAACCTTTTTCTCCATAAAACACTGAACTTCCCCAACAGTGGTTGGAAAAATCACAATACTTTCTTTTCACTAGACTAACCTAACTGAAGTTTAGGGGTCAATGAATTAATTCTGCTTCATATCATCCTGCAAACCAGATTATAAGTACTGAACGATTGAGATTCCAATACAATATTTACGAGAATTAGGTGTCAATTTTAGGTGTGAAATAGCGTCAGTTTCAGGCTTTCGAAGACTTATGATTAATTATTTTGATTAGAGGGTTAAATAACAGCTATACAAAACTCATGCTTCTGAACTCTTCCTTCCAATGTGTTTTAAAACAAAGGCACCTTAACACTGAGGGAAAATTTGAATGACAAAAACTCAATGGCTTGTGTTAAAAATAGGTAGACTTTTGAACAGTGATCATATTTTACTAAAATGTACAGTAAAATATCTTTTTTTTTTAATTTACATGTGCTAACTGTATATTAAAAATGAAAGGGAGAAAAATTGTATTCTTAATTGTATCTTTTCTTTAAGTAATTCAAAATGAAATTTTGTAATAAATTCGTAAATAGCACTTCAATGTGTTATAGGATGAATTAAAAACCAGCCAGTCAAATACTGTGCATTAGACCAATCACCTTTTAATAAAAATTGTTTTTGAAAATTATTTTTGCCATTTTACCTAAAGGTTCATTATTTTTCATAACATCAATGTTATGTTTTGCTCAAAAATTATTTGTCAAACTTAGGGTGTTCCCGTCGGCAAACTTTAAAGTTGAAATGCTAATAGTGTATTCCACCTATTTTTTTGTTCCTTTTTAGAATATTTTTCTTTAGTACTGATTTGTTTGCAGTTCATATATATAGTCTAAAATAATGTATAATTAATCGTTATTTGAAGCTATTGTTGCAAAAATAACTTTTAAATATATTTTTAAGTACTTACTTAAAACTCAATACCGTAATACATTATAAATGCAAAATATCAAAGAAATTTATTATTTTTTTTGTAATTGTGACAACACAAAATTTGTACCATAGTGCCAAAATTACCTTCTTTTTTGCTGTCTTTTTTAATTTATTGACACACAAATTTTACTTACTTTGCTAGAATATTTTTTATTTTTATCTACAGCCAGGGTATCAAACTCAAAAGCTAACTTAGGCCTAACAAACAAGGTTTAACTATAGGTGGATTGCAAAAGAAATTAATATTGATGGAAACATAGGTTTATTTTGAATAATAATTTATAAAAAACTTACATAAAAGAATAAGGAAAATTTAATGTTTACGTCCTGACTCTTGACATCTTAATTTTTTTTCTTCAGGAGAAATTTTGGCTTTAGTTTTCTATTTTATTTATATATTATTGTGTGCCGATATATTTATTGGCCATACCGCAAAAAGGTTCATTGTGGGCTGTGAGTTTGACACCCCTGATCTACAGTTATTATGCCCCTGATCCATAAGCCAGTTATTTTTTTTTTGTACTAATTTTATATTATTCTGTGACAAATTTTTGTACCAAATAGTAGTAAATATTGCCAAATTAGTGACAATAACATTACAATATAGTAGGCCTTACTTCTTTGGAGTGTTACAATATCCTTCCATTACTTTTTTGCGATAAAAAAAATAGATTAGACAGTGGTTGTTATGGTGATTAAATATGCTAAAATTCATCAACTCTGGATCCATGTGGAGCAGATATTGGGAGGCCAGCCACAAAATGTGTGATTTATAGACTATACTGTGAACTTGTGTTTCTTTTATTTTTTCTTTCGTTATTTTTTGTGTTGTCCTTTGTTTGTTTTTTGTCAATATTCTCTGCTTCTCATTTTGTTTGCAGTTGTCTTGTAATACGCCATTGGAAATAAAATAAAAAAAATATTTATTGTGATAACTGTTTATTTTTACATTGTTGTGTCAAATTTTTCAATTTCGACTCTACATTACTAACTTATTTCAGATTATGTTCTCTGTAACGCTATTTTTTTAATATTTCTGTAAAATTATAGATATTAGATAGAGCAGCTATTGGTAAGTACCAGGAACTTTTTTTACATGAGTATGAGTGCTTTTAATTCCTCTTGCCTGGAATTCATTAATTCCTCATATTCTATTATTTCTCCTAGTACTTATATTTTTAGTACAGTTTTTAAAGAAACATGCAAGTACAATTCTTATTACTTCAACTTTTCCCAATGTATGTAATCAGGTGAATTATGTTTTTCTACATTATTCACCTGATTTACCAGAAATGAGCAATTATTTTGGGCTCCCTTCATACTCATGTTTTCAGCACTAAGGATAGAAAACTACAGCTCACCAAAGGCCTATTTGGTATTTATAATCATGCAAAAAACTGGGTAACAATACAATATCAAATTGTCTGTTTTTGATTATCATGTTATGCATATGTGAAAGCTGAACATATTAAAAACATAAGAAATCATCAAACTTGGTGCAAAAGAAGTAAATTTGACATCAGAGCAAATCAATTAATTATATGGTAAACACATTGTGAATGTTTACCATATAATTAACATAAAAATTACAAAACAAATAACACTTGGAAAGAAAGAAAAATAATTCTCAAAATTTAATTCTGTTTACTAGGAGTAAGTTCAGTTTGGCTAATCCAGAATGAGAAATAATTTACTTTGAAATATTCTCATAGCATTCTCTCTCAAATCTGAAAATAACTCATTTAGAATTCGATTACTAAAATAGATATACAATAATAAAAAGGAAAGTACCAATTGAAAAAAGCTGTACTAGCAGATTTCAAAGTCAGCAACGCTGTAATATTCATTAAACACATCTACTACGTAAAATAATGACTACTTAGTTACCGGCAATAGCGAACGACTGACTCAATTACTATTGGCAGGGAAAAAAGAAACATATACCGACGAAATTAAAAGATAGCAAATAATTTTCATTAGTTAATCTTAGAGCTATGGCTTAAAAAAAACACATACTTTGGTTTAACACGAGCCGATTACTCGAGGAATTAGCACGGAATAATAAAGCCACCGGTTGATTCCCGATTGTATTCATAAAAAGTAATGTTTCATAAAATATGTTATACGTTCTTAAATTAAATATGATAAAACATATAATTGAAATTCATGAACAAGAAAATCTTACCTGATTATTACTAGAATCAGATTATAATTTTATTGAATGAAATAATACACAGAGCCACAATAAACAGCGCGTTATTCGGTCTGGTGCCACCACAAATTTCAAATATAATTTAATGTCATTGACAGTATAATTCAGAAATTGAAGAATGACTTGAGCAAAAGACATTAACATTTTCATTTTAATTATTTTGGTGAATATTCTATTTACCATTATAGGATTATTTTCACAACGTTCATACGTCTTCTCAAAAATAGCAGAACCAATTCATATGGAAAAGTCCTTATAGAGTGAACCATTTCTTTATTTCACCTTCGAGACTGACTCTCACTACTGGTCATCATCAATACATATATTAAGCGATATAAATCAACTAAAAAGCTGACCCTCATAAAAAAACATTTTGAAAATAAATTATTCAAAATTTTTTAACAATGCATGAAATCATTTCATTTTAATTAGAATTTCTTATTATTAACATAGCCCTAAACGCAAAATCTAATCTGAAATCAAAAACAAGAATTATGACAAATAACACGATTAGGAGTCGTTTACTTTTAGATTATCACAAGCTTTTAGTATATAGTATACTTCTACACCTATTTTAATTCTTAGAAAAAATTTAATTGGAGACTCAAGCGTTACAATGCGAGTAAATCTCATTATAGGCATTTATGACATTTCATCGGATACTCTGAATTAGAACTTACTTAGATACCGCCACAGTATTTCATTTTCATTTAGCGAAGTCGTAAATAACGTACATCTGTTATGCTTTTTTCAAGTAAAATAGTATTACGATACTTGGAAAAGCATTGAGAGCATTTTAAATGATTATGTGGTCTATATTTATGAGTATTCAATCAAATAAAGTATAATGACAAACGTTTCACAGAATTGCTTTTATAACAGACATCTCTATTTTGATATTCAATGCACTTAAATATAGGGTATGATCATTTACTATTAAAATATATCCATTTCATTTCTTCTCGCTTTCAATATTTGAACTTTTTTTATAGGAATTTAATATTCTGGTTCAAAGAATGGTATTTTGTTTTTAGACAAGAAGAAACCTGGCCCTAAAATGATTGGAGTTATGAAAAACTTTTGAGAAGTTCTCAAAAAGGAAAAATTCGAAAGTAAAAGGAGTACAATATTAATAGCAAATATGTAGAATTGGATAACTTTTTAATACCTGCAAGTACATAATCTTGTGTAAGTGCTAGTAATAGTAATTCAGGGAACCTGATGAACAAATTATGGAAGTGAAAATTAATTCACAAGAAAAAAAAACATAGTTTCGGGCACTTCAATTAATAAGGGTACTCTATCTAATGAAAAGGAGCTGGAAGGCGAAAACGTAGAAACAGACTTGGTGATTTTACGCATTATGTAGGTACGCCCATAGATACAGATTAAAGGGAACACAAATTTTTCTTTTAGTTTGTGTAATATTGATAGTAGTTGTGTCTTTGTCTTAGGGAACGCGGAATGTGTCAGTTTTTTACTTCTTTTTTCTTTAAATCATTTTTGCATCATACAAAGAACTCTCCTTTTTAAGAGTTGCAGAGAGGAATATAATCGAACTTTAGATCAAGCTCATCTCAGGATTAAGAAACGAAGAATAAGGTAAGCGATACCTTTTTTCTTTCGTAAAAATTTGAAATTGAAAATTATTTTACAGTTTTCGTGTCTTTCTTAGTGTATTGTTTTTATTTAAGTTACCAGGTTATCTGTCGATTGTTGTTAGATTTTCCATTTTAATAAACACTCTAAATACTCTCTAATGTTATACGCTATTTACTTCGTTTATTCAGACTCAGGTTGATTTTGTATTCTGTAAAAAGTATAATGTTTATAAATATTTTACGTAATGTGTAAAAGTACATTATGTTATGGTTTCGTAATCCTTTGTAAGATCCGACTTGGGGCCCAAAACCTGATCTTGCGGGGGCAATTATTTTCCGTTACGCCACTGCTAAGTATTCAACGAAAAAGGTTTTTTACCCTTGAATATTGTACAAAAGTTATTGTCATATTACTTTGGAAAAAATTTAAGTAGAAATTTTATAAGCTTCTGGTTTTGAATTAAATTACTTTTAAAACTATCTTTAGTTACTGTCAACGGACGGGCGATAACGTTGGGGAAAAACTCATGTTATTCAATTACACTAAAAGAAAGAAAGGGGAAAATGGCAATCTTATAGTAAATTCAGTCCTATTCTAAAAGACTTATTCAAGTGAAACATAGACTGGTACCTGAAAAATAATTGATATTTTATTGGGAAATGAGCACTACAGAAATCGAGAAGCATAGTAATGAAGCTTCGAATCATCCCAGTTATTTAGGTAACAATCCCATTGAAGCAAGTTAAATGTGACGAGACTCTAGGTCAGGGGTGGGCAGACTTTTACATGGTACGGTCTACTTCTAATTTTTTCAAGGTGTGGCGGTCCACCTTGTGGCGTAGGTGTGATGAGCTAAGAAAAGCTCAACAATACTTATATTTTAACAATAATAAATATAGAATGTGTACTTACCTCCATAACTGCAATAAAAAGGCTCACTTTTTATAAAACCAAGTTTTAAGCAAAATGCCAGACACATATAATAATTTCCCTACAAATTTAATAATATCAAATGATGCATTTATATGACCAAGTAATTCAAAATGCATTAAAAAATAAGTCATTTTCATGTAAACTTAGTCCTCGTAATTACGGTCTCAGTAGTAGACTTAACCTTCATATTGTCAGCCCTAATCATGAATATCTAGGTACATAATTAATTACTAACTGCTAATCATGCACTGGATTCTAAGTGGTCGTCTGTGAAACGGGAATGATATGTTGTCTCAAATATTTTCATTGTTCAAAATGCAGATTCACACAGGTAAGTAGAGCGTAAGAACGATGTTAAATGAAATGCAGCTTTTTTTTTTATTATGGTAATTTACTTCGTCCATTAGATTCCAAAAGTTATTCTTTTAAAATTAAGTCATTTTGAAGGCGAAAGAGATCAAGAGAACGAGTAAGAATTTTCAGTTATATTTTTCACATCAACATTGTCAGATGGGCATGCATGAATGCAACTATTGGTTCGAGTCTAGTCAATTCTTGAAAACGTCTCTCAAACTCGGAGTGCAATTTTATTATTGTATCATAATCTTTTTCTTTGCTTGATGTACTTCCATTTTTAACCACAACTCATTAAAACTATTTTTGAAGTTTTTCAATTCATTCTTCATCAATTGAGAAAATGTTAGCTCTAACTTGTTTTTGAAAGTATTAACAAATCCAATTCTACTATTTTTTTATTTTTTCCTTCGCATTTTATGTTCAGTTAATTAAGTATTATATCAAAAACAAAATCTAAATACATCAACCAAACGGCATCACTAAGTCCAACGTATGCTTCACTTTTTGTTTCCAAAAAAAACTTTTACCTCCTGTAGTAGGTTCCTGAATCATTGTAAGAAAAATACTCCGACTTAACCAATGAACATCTGCATGATATAACAATTCCCGTAAACAAATTCATTTTCTTTGAGTTGTGCCCGAAACATTCTTCTCTGAAAACTTCCTAGAACTGAGTTCACAATTTTCATGCAGATTCCCATCACATGACGTATATTTAGAATGTTACAATACAAGGTCTGTTGGTGAATAATGCAATTATAAGAAAGGAAATATGGTAAATCATCATCTATGATACACATAGCCAGAAAGCCATTGACTGTGCCGGTCGTTGATGGGGCCCCTCTTGTTGTCAACGATATAACTTTATAAAGCGGATTTTTTCCCCTCCTCTATGTATTTTTTGAAAGCACAGAAAAACTTTTCACCCCGTGTTTCCTCTTTCGAAGGAATATTGTTAATAATTCTTCTTTTACACTTATATTCTTAAAAACCATTCTTATATATTTGCAAAGTAGAGGAATATTTACCACTTCCGTCGATTCATCAAACTGCAAGGGAAAACAAATGCAGTAATATCTACGTTCACCTAATCAGCAGATCATAATTCATCATTTCTATACGACGTGTGTCAGTTCTACGGCGAAAGTTGTAGGTTTTGAAATGCAGAAATAGTTTCATTTTTGTTTTTGAATGAATCAAATAACGAATCGATGGTTTCCACTAACGCTTTTTTTTTTATAACTTTATCATCTGCCAAAGGTTTATTACGTTTTGCTAAAACACAACTTACATGAAAAGATGCAACTGTTGCAGCTTTAGATATAGTATTGGATTTAATAAACCATGTCTGTTGTCCGATTAATTGAAATTAAAATTCTTTTAATTTTTGCTTACGCAATTCGCTTTTTAAACGAAAGTTTTTAATCAGAACTTGTATGTATACTTTTGAAATACCTTTCAACGTTTCATCTCTTTGGAAGTGCCACACTTGCATGATATACACTCATGGACAAAAAAAAAAATAGCGCACCAAGAAATAATTGCGGGATCGTAACAAAACTTGGCATGAAGGTACATGACGGGGAGATATGCAAATGATTAGAAATGCAGCGTGATTGTGAATTACGTATAGCCAGTAGAGGGCGTTTAACATCGTTCTCCGTGGAGTATAAAACAGGTAACCAAAGCTTGTTTGAGTGTGCTGAGGTAGACATGCCCTTACGCTGTTTTCGAAGACAATATGAGCAGCTGTCGCAGTTTGAGAGAGGGAGAATCATCGGCATGATAAAAGCTGGGTGGTCAGCTAGGCGAGTAGCTCGTCAATTAGGCCGCTCTGATTGTGTTGTGAGAAGGTGTTGGGACCAGTGGATCCGAGAGATGTCATTTAAAGAAAGACCAGGCTAAGACGCCCTCGACAGACCAGTCATCGAGAAGACCTCCACATCGTAAGAAATGCACGCGTACAGCCAACTGCTTCATCGGCCGCCATCCAGACACAGGTAGCACCTTCACTAGGGGCCCTGTGTCTCCTCGAACCATACGAAGGTGCCTGGCTGAAGGACATTTGGGATCGCGGCGTCCATTACGTGTGCTGCCCTTGACGTCTGCCCATCGACGCCTCCGTTTGGAGTGGTGCCGCGCACGAGGAAATTGGACTGCAGCGGAATGGAACCAGGTCATCTTTAGCGACGAATGCAGATTCAATCTCAGCAGTGATGATAATCGTGTTCGTGTGTGGAGACCCCGTGATGAACGCCTCAATCCTGCATTTGATTTACAGCGACACGCCGCTCCTACAGCTGGTGTGATGGTATGGGGTGTCATTGCCTACAATGCACGGTCACCCCTAGTATTGATCCGCGGCACCATGACAGCCCAGCGGTATGTCCATGACATCCTGCAACCACTTGTGTTGCCACTCATGCAACAGCTCCCAGGAGCCATTTTTCAACAAGACAATACACGGCCTCACACGGCTAGGAAGTCACAAGCCTGTCTTCACACTGTTACTACCCTTCCTTAACCTGCCCGATACCCAGATTTGTCTCGAACCGAGCACATCTGGGTTCATTTGGGACGGCGAGTTGGGCATCCCATGAGTTTGAACAAACTAGAGGCATGGTTACAGCAAATATGGAATGAAACGTTTTAAGACATCATACAGAACTTGTATGCCTCAATGGCCGATCGTATCGCATCGTGCATTCGCGCTAGAGGGGGTTCAACAGGGTATTAATTCCTCCGTTCTTTTGCCTTTTTCTCTAAAATAACTGATCCTTTTTCTTTGATTTTCTAATCATTTACTTTTAATCAAAGTAGTCATTACGTATGTAACATTTCGTTTCATTTTGACGACTCCTTCTTGGTGCGCTAGTTTTTTTTGTCCATGAGTGTATATAGCACACACATTTTGCATTCACCATTGTAAAGAAAAACTGACACTTGTTTCCGACATTAAATGCCTCTTAAAATATGACAGATTACTATTTTTAATACAAAAATTCAAGTAATATAAATGTTCAAGTTGATTGTTTGAACAACTATGAACGATTGCTGGAGCGTGGAGTATTGACGTTTCAATGCAGCGAACATACATAATCCGGTAAATTTGACGTGAAGGCGGTCACCCCAAAATGTCTTAGCGGTCCACCGGTCGATCGCGATCGACTTAATGCCCACTCCGGCTCTAGGTCAACACAATGGCCTTATTTGGACATTTAGAGATAGGGATTCCAGTCGTGGTTCCCAAATTACGAAGTTCGTCACCAACAAACTCTTCGTTAATTCAGGATACATTTCAATCTTTTTATAACAGAACATTTTTTACTAGCCAAAATGTTTATGATGAAAATCCTGTTCTTAAAGATTGTCTTCAGAAGGGGGAAAACATAGATCCTTTAAAACTTCTATTTTAACCCGTAAGTAAGTGTTTATTAAAGCCGCACTATAAAGCAACAAGAGGGTTATTGGCAACGGACCTCGTAATTTTGAACTATGGTGAAGTACCTAGGATGACACCTGAGAGAAGTTAAGCCCTCTCCGAACTTCCACACCACGCCAAGAGAAAGACATTGAGCCTCGAAAGATTTAACATGCCCCAGTGTCTCTACACGGTGAATCTTCATTGGTACTAGAGCTCGAGCTCATGACATGACGACCTTGATACATGACATTACCTTGATAATAGAACCACTAGATTACCACAGCCACACTCTTTTATTCTGAATTTATATAAATCGAAATTGTATTAATGTTCAATAAAAGCTTTTGCAGACGATCTAGCTATAGTTTCAATGAGACTAATTCGAACAGAACTTGAACAAAATAGTCATTATGTCATAAATCAGAGCTGTAATAAATTAAATAGTCTCTAAATGGAAATTTTAATTGAAAAAGCTAATGCGGTGGTCTTTATGCGACCTAAAAAACATTGCCGGGGAACACGTAATGGTTCTATTTTAAAGCTCATCCCAATTTTTAAAATTAATTAGAATTTTGTAAAAATTGTTAAAAATACAAAATATTTTGATTTAATAATCAATAAGCCATTCTATACCCTTTTTATAATTCAGGAATTACTCTCCTGGTCCCCACACATCCATTACATTAAAGAGATAGCAAATCATTTGTCGATTCATTTCAATAGAATTGCTAAGTCGTCTCTCAAGAACATTCTCTAAGGCACGAACTGAAATCAGTACAGGGTATTTATTTGCTAAAAATAACGAAAACGCATCATATTTCTCCTATCGATGCTCTTAAGGTATCCGAATACCCTAAAATTGTGAATTTTGCCAAAAATTGACAATTTTTTATGATTTTATTTTATAGCCCATCTTATTAGCTTTATAAAAATACCAAGTTTATTATTTTCCGTTCTCTAGAACAAACGCTACAAGTGTTTTAGTAAAAGCAGATGCCATTATACTTTAAGCAAGATGTCATATCAGGTTGATGCATAATTATCCGGCGTTTATATCAGCGCGTTTTTCATCAGTGAAAAGTAGTGTTTTGTTTATTATTTTTGTACAAAAATAATCTTCTCTATTGTTTTAGAAAAATACGTGTCGAAAACCATAGTCCTATTCGCCATAATATGCTCTACCACTTCGAGAAAGGATGGAAAGCAGCACAGTCATTTCGCGATCTCAACGAACTTTTTGGCAAAGGAACAATCAGTGAAAGTCAGTGTAGGGAATGGTTTGCCCGTTTCAAATCAGATGATACCAGCTTGGAGGATAAGCCAGGAAGAGGTCGGCCATATATCGGATTTCGAAGATCAGGCTCGGGATCGACGATCGGATGACTTGGTGACCGATGTCAAAGCGTGGGTCGCCTCTAAGAATCGTGTCTTCTTCCTTCGTGGAATCGACCATTTGCCAAGAAAATGGGAAGCAGTAATAGAAGCAAACGGTGACTACGCTCCCGAATAATCGTATAAACATGTTTTTGTCAAATATTGTTATTGTGATTTTTGTTAAATAAAATTTGTTGAAAAAACCCCGGATAATTATGCATCAAACCCATACTTTAAAACGTATTTTACTCGAAATGTGTTTTTTTTTTAAATGCTCAAACGGGATCAGCGGTTGCTAACAAAGTTTTGAAAATAATCAACTGAAATTTTGTGTGTGTCCTGTATAATAGTAGAAGTGTTTTTGTGACGGATCTATACGCGTTTCTACTAATCCCTTCATATCTCTGTAAGGAAAATATTTATTTCAACCAACTTTCATGGAGTAAGGAAACGTGATTATGTAAATGAGGTATATTATATAAATTCTGTTTACGCGAGTTCGTGACTTGTTGACACGTTGGAGTTGGAAAGTAGGAGTTAACATAAAGTTTGCGAATTAGTTGTTAATAGAAAATTGAAAAGGAGTGGAATTGGTTAAAGATTACAGAGCGTGGAGCCAACGACATTGATCAAGCAGAAGAGAGCACCTGCAAGTTTCCAGTGTAGGATCCAATGCATAAAAAGTTCAGGTACTGTGAGTTTGATTAAGTAGAAGCTAGTTTATTAGGGTGTGACGTAGTTATATGTGAGCGTATTTAAGCTGTCTTAGATTCAGTTGAGGGTCAGTAGTAGTATTTCGAGTTATAGAATCTCACCTCAGCGCTCTACTATATTTCATCTACCTTAATTAGAATTGTATTGTGCCTGATTGATAATTAGAATTAATAAATTGATTAGATTGAAAACATGTCTGTGGATTATTCTGTTTCTCCCACACATCTAGCCGGGTTTACAGGTAGACAAGAGGGTTAAGAGAGAAGAGCAGGAACCAACCGCCATCACAGTTTTAACCTTCAGATTTATCAATCACTGTTTTATTACAAAATTTACAGTCCCTTATGTTAATATAATCACTGTTATTTTAAGCAATTTCATATAATAACTAAGATAAAGTGCCTAGCTTTGTAAAAATCAAAATATCTCTTATCCTGAAGATCATTTCAAAAATTAATAACATAGCAACAAATCAGAATTGAAAAATTGAAAATTTGTTCAGAAACTTTTGGTACAGAATGGGCCTCGTTTATGCTATTTTTTGTAAATTTTTACCCATTTTAGTCTTTTTATCTTCTTAATTTTGGCATATTTTTCTTAATATGTACTAAACAATTCTAGAAACAACAACTACAAAAAAATCCTCATGTCTCCATTTTTTTTTTTTAAGTCGTCGCAAGTAGTCGGATACCTCGATGTCTTAACAGGCATTCCTCCAATTCACGTATCTATCAAAAAATTTTACATTAAATAACAAATTAGAAATCAACATAACAATATTTTGTTTGAACTCATCCAGTCAAACAATATAGACCACATTTTTTTTTACCTATTTGCTGACTCATTTCTTATAATTTTTTTAAAGGCCTTCCAGAAAAGTGTATACAGGCAGATCCTGGATCAGGTTTGAAAGTCTCTCTCCCTCTTCCTTGGGAGGCCCTTCATAAAACTTATCTTTTTAAACTTTCTAGACGTTTTGTTACTAAGGGATTTTTGTCCCCCCCCCCCCCGATTTTCTGTCTCTCACCCCTTGCCAGGTGAAAATCAGACGTTCTTTTTTTCTCCCTCCTGTTCATTTTACTTGGTACTCAGAATACAGCACTCGCTGTTTGTTTTGTAAAATTTGCTTATCCTCGATATTTTTCACTTTTTTCTGTTAACTCTTTAAGTTACTTATGACGCCAAAGTGTCACGGAGATTGATATTTCCTATTTAGTATTCTCATTTCCTGTGTTTTTTTATTGGATTTTAGTGTTATGATATTGTGAATTTAAATAAAAGAAATTATTATCATTTTTTTTTTTTTTTTTTTTTTTTGTTAACAAAAAGTATGGTAGAAAATTATTTTTATTTTTATTCAAAAGATTCATTCATAGGTTTTGTTTCCACTTTGAATTTCATCAGAATTTCTTTTATATGTGAATTATTTTTATTTTCAAAGCTAAATTTTTGCATTCAGTCAAATATCTACAATATTTTAAACAGTATTTTTATTCCTTCAAAGGAGTAGTTTATATGTTGTTTTGTCTAAGTACATCAGAATTTCTGTTTATCTGAATTTTCATTTTGTTTTCGAAGTTTAGATTTTGTATCCTGTCAAACATCTATAATATATATTTTTAATAGTATTGTGTTCGAATATCCAATTCTTATTATTTTAGGGATTAGTTGATGCTCAATTATAAAGGTTAACTATATTAAAACTAAATTAACTACATTTAGTTTGTGGCTGGCGGATTTTATAATTGACCCTTTTTTCCCCAAAAGTTTAAAACAATGGCGTATCTTGCTAAAGCGCGCAAAGAGGACTTAAAAACACTAGCTAAAGATTGGGCCTCGAAGTAGGAGAAATAATGAGTGATAGATTTTAAAAATTTAATCATAACTTCGAAAGACTATGATGAACAGTTTGCTAAAACTCTTCTAGAAACAATTATTAACACAAGGGTTCAGGCAGAACGTGAGGAGAAGGAGGAAAATAAATACAAACGAAAACAAGACGGTCTGATTTTAGAACTAGAACTCATGAAGTTAAGCATGACTGCTACTTCTTTAACTGACACTTGTGCTGCTGCCGCAGAGAAAATAAATATCCAGCATCTTATACCAAGATTTGTGGAAACTTCAGACATTTCCACCTATCTAAAAATATTTGAAAGGCAATGTGAGCAAGGTAACATAGGGAAGTCGATTATGTAACACACCTTCTACCTGTATTACCTATCCATATTTCCAATATTATCTTGCGGGAACCTAAAGAGAAATTAGAAAATTACCTGCACATTAAGCAAGTGCTGCTCCAACGATTCAAGTTGAGTGATGAATCGTTTCGAATTAAGTTCAGTACTCATCAAAAACAACCCGAAGCTCTGTGGAAGGACTTCGCATACGAGCTAAACAATTACTTAGAAGAATGGTTACATAGCCTAGAAGTGAAAGACTTTAACTCCCTTAAGGATTTGGTTCTTACCGATCAGCTTAAGAGAAGAGTTTCGAGGGATGTTAAGGAACACTTCGTGGATATCTGGGGAGATATTTAAGCTCATCTGAACTAGTACAAAAATTAGACGATTATGAAATTGCTCGAGGTAAGACGTCCAACCATAAAGTTTTACCAGACATAAAAAGAACTTCTTTCCCCTCAAAAAGAAATAAACAAATCAGTATAAAAACGGAGGATAAAGCAAAGGAAGCACCAAGAAAACCATTTGGAGGGCATTCGCAATTTGAAAGCCCAACTCCTCTGTCCTGCTATGGATGTGGAAAGCTCGGCTACATCAAGTCAAAATGCCCTGACTGCAATCCTTCAAAGGGTGATCCAGCTCACTTTGGAATTCTGCGAGTTAACAGTCTCTCTCCTTCCAACAGAAATGCTGTACTCAGGATCATCATAAATGGGGTTTCAGGAACTGCATTTGCGGACAGTGGTGCAAGTCATTCGATTGCAGGAGAAACTCTCTCTCTTAACAGTATCCTTCTGCAACAAGGAGCTGCTTTTGAGAAGACAGCAATATCCCTATCCTTTGCTGATGGAATCGTTACTCAGAAATAAGTTCTACGTACATTTCAAACTGTCCTTCTGGAAGGCAGAAAGTTTAAGACCCCCTTAAGACCTTTTATTATTTTGGCTGATGCCAAAAACAACTCTACTCTACTTAGAGTTGACTTTCTCGAAAATCCTGGAATAGTACTACATTTCAGAAAGAACTGTTGGACTTTTTGTGACGATTCCCGGAAATCGTACAATTTCGTAACGCCTTATCAGAGTACATCTGTTAATGCACTTCCTGTGGCGATAAATAACTGTCAATTACGGGAAGATGCGGGACAAGAGCTCCCTAGTTCTCAGCGTGGGGAACTAGATAGCCTTGCTTAAAAATCATCACTCTACCTTCGAAGTAGGGGGAGAAGCTACTCCATTTATCGAACATAGCATCAACACTGAAAACAACCCACCAATTTCAGTGCCTCCCTACCGGATGAATCCAGCCATGAAGGAGCTGTTGAAAAAAGAGCTAGATTCTCTGTTGCAACAAGGCATCGTGGTAGAATGTGAATCTCCGTACGCCTCTCCCGTTGTTTTGAATCCAAAACCAAATGGCAGCATGCGTCTCTGTATAGACTACAGGAAGCTGAACTCTCAAACCGTCCCAGATAGTGATCCTTTGCCTCAGATGGATGACTTGCTTAACGAAGCTAAACCAACACCTTATGTGTCGACTATTGACTTGCGTTCAGGATACCACCAAGTAAAAGTTGCGGCAGAGGATCAAGACAAAACTGCTTTCACATGCCCTTTTGGTATTTACAAGTTCACTCGTATGTCTTTTGGATTACGAAATGCACCTGCAACCTTCCAAAGGTTGATAGACAAGTTCCGTTCAGGATTAAAAAATGTGCTGGCACTGTCATACCTAGATGACATCATAATATTGTCTCCAACCTTCGAGAAACATCTTTCTGACCTACAGCAAGTGTTTAAACGCTTTTCGTTGTTTAAATTTAATGCAAATAGAGAGAAGTGCAACTTCTGTTGTAAAGGGTGAAAAACTTAGGACATTACATTACTAAGGAAGGCATCTCAGTTTATCCACAAAAGACAGCTGCTATCGCAGATATGACGTCCCTAACCTCTGTCAAACAAGTGCAAAGCTTTGTACAAACCTGTTTCTGGTATTGGCGATACATTGCAAACTTTTCTCAAATTGCAAAACCACTAACAGACTTAACGAAGAAAAATGCAATGTGGAAGTGGGGCTCTGATCAAGAAGAAGCTTTCAGAGAGAGCTAAAATCAAAACTAGCGTCTCCTCCTGTCCTTAAGCCAGCTGACGGTACCAAACCATTTGTCATCCGAACAGATGCCAGTAGCGTTGCCCTCGGAGCAGTTTTACTCCAAGGAGAAAAGGATGAGGAACACCCAATAGAATACGCAAGCCGACTACTTTCGTCCTCAGTGCGAAATTATTCTACCACATAAAGAAAAGCTCTTGCAGTTGTGTGGACCATTGAAAAATTTAGAGGTTACGTTGAAGGACAAACTATTAGACTCTCCTCTGACCACCAGCCTTTAAAATGGTTATTATCTTTGAAATTTCCCACCGGAAGACTTGTAAGATGGGCACTACAAATCCAATCTTATAATCTAACTATCTACTATATTCCCAGAAGATCGAACTTTATTGCGTACTTATTGTCTAGACCCACGTCAGAAAAGAGAAAGCAGACTGTGACATTCTTGCTGTTTTCGTCGATTTTCCCACACACTCATCTAAAGAAGTTCGTCAAGAACAATAGAAGGATGACGAGCTGAAGAAAATAATTGAATGTTTTGAAAACAATGAAAAAGGTATTAATTTTGCCAACTGGCCAGAAAGAGGATACCTCATGAATCAAGGAATTTTATTCCGTTACTCACCTACTTCTGAAAGTGAAGAGGCCCAGTTAGTTGTGCCAATTCACGAAAGACAAGAGATTTTGAAAATTCACCATGATGCACCAAACGCAGGTCATTATGGAGCCGATGGAACGTTTGATAGAATCTTCAAAAGGTATTATTGGACAAGTATGCGTTCTTACATCATTGATTATGTAAAAAATTGAACAGAATGCAATCGCTACAAACTATCCAACCAGAGGCCTTCCGGACTCTTACGTACACCTGTGTATTCTCAATGTTTCAAGACAATTTCCATTGATCTGTTTGGACCTTTGCCTATCAGGAAACAAGTGGATATTTATTGTTGAAGACTGTTGCACAAGATGGGTTTAACTTTTTGCCCTCACTCAAGCCACTGCTAGAGAATGTGCTACAACTCTAATGGAAGAGGTTATATTACGATACGGGTTACCCAGAAGATTAATTAGCGACCATGGCTCTCAGTTTGTGGGTGCCGTCAGGCAACAACTTTGTTTCATACTGAGCATTGATCAAGACATTACTCCTGTTTATCATCCACAAGCAAATCCTGTTGAAAGGAAAACCGTGACCTAAAACCAAGAAAATTGCCATCTTAGTTCAAAATCGACACAATGAATGGGAAGATAAATTGCCGTCTATCCGTTTCGCTCTGAACAGTGCCAAGTGTGACACCACCGGTAAAACTGCTGCTTACCTGCCGTTTGGACGAGAAATGAGAACTATAGATGATGTGATTAACGACTTTCGAGCCATCATAGATAATGAAAATTTCGTCCCAGAGATTACCCCATATTTGAAAAGATTGGCAATAATTTCTTCTGAAATCCGCGAAAGAATTGAAGAGAAACAAGATCAGCGAAAGGCCTTCTATGATAAAATACATCGTCCTGGTCCCTTGTATCATCCAGGTGATAAGGTCTGGGTAACCCTTCACCCCTTAGCAATGCTACCCAGAAGAAAACAGCTAAATTCATGCCTAAAAGAGATGGGGCTTATGTTATTGTGACTCAACGCTCTCCGACGACTTATGAAGTGGCAAATCCAAACAACCCACATGAGGTTCTCGGACCTTATCATTCATCTGCTCTTCGTCCATGCATAGACAAGGAAGCCACCCCAGTGAAGCCTCTCAGAAAAAGGGGAAGACCCACGAAAGACAACTCTGCTGGTTCCTCATCGAGGAGGATACCTAGGAACCAGAGGGGGAGTGTAACGAATGGTAATAGAGTGCCCTCTCCTGGCCGTGTAGACACTTAACCAGTCAGCCTGCCACCTCGGGGAAGAAAGAATGTGCCAATGTCCGCCCGCGCAAACCCCTTAGTATTTGTATAGATTTTTCCTGTTTTTATGTAATTGTAACTGTGCTCAATTATAATGTGCCACCAATAAAAGTTATTCGAGCTGGCCGCAGGAGTTATTTTTGAGCATTGGTTATAGATTTAAATAGAAGTTAAGTATATATATGCAGAATATAGTAAGAAATTAAAATTTTTGATTAATTTGCAAGATCAAAGTAAGGAGAACGTCGACCTGGAGAGTGTATGAGCTATTACTGATTACTATTCAGATGATGTAGACCAACATTTAGTAAATGAAGGTGTTCAATTAAAAACTTATCTAAAACTGAGCTAGAGCCCTATACTTGTAGTGATATACTCAATTTAATTTTTGGAAAGAAACTAGTTCAGGTTTTTCCAAATTTGTATACCATTTAAAAGATTTTTCTAGCGATCCCTATTACTAGCTGTGAAGCGAAGCGTGCTTTCTCTAAAATGCCCTACATCGAAAACAAATATAGGACAACAATGACAAATACTAGGCTTAATTATTAATCACCTTTTTCTATTAATATTGATCTCACCAAAGACTTAAAATGGGATGAGAAAATAAAAAAAAATTCAGCATAAAAAAGTGCAGATTTTTTTTTTTTTTTTTTTTTTGTAAATTATGTTATTGCTTATAACGTATTTAAATTGTTTGAGGAGAAAAAAAAGATTTTTTATTTTAAATTTTTTGCACAATAATTTCTTAGGAAAAAGGCAAATTTTTTAATTATTTAGGGGGCCCCCAGATATCGTTAGCCCAGGGCCCCCAAAGGTCACGGTACGGCCCTGGTTACATTCAGCTTCTGCCTTTTGAAACTTGTACTATGAATTTGTACCAGCAGGACACAGTTTTTGTTGAGGGCTCTCGTTTGAAGACAGAAGATGAAAATAAGCAAACCAAAGAGCAGTTTTCATGCTGTGTAGATCATTGATATTTCTAATAGCCGTACCATACTATCTTTGAAATTTTGTTATTAAAATGTCGGTTACGATCACTTAGGATTTTTCCATCACTTAACTTTTTTCCCTCTGTGCTTACTTTTAAGATACAAAATAAGGGCACCCATACCGTTTTAGATATGCTCAATACACTCTAATTTTTCCACTTGAATATCATATGGATTCGCATTCATCAAAAAAACTTATGCAAGGGGAAACACAGGTGCTCCTAGCAGAGCTAATTTGATGCGCTTCAAGGAGTTAATTTAAAAGTAAAAATACTTTAAAAATAAGTAAAAATACTTTTATCATATTTCCTCATATCATATATCATTTTAAACAGAAATATTTGAACATTTAGAGATTGTAAAAAAGGTGAAAATCGATAAATTTTCAAAAATTCATGTGCCAGACCCCTTAGAAATTCTGCACACATGATTGACCGAATGTAATTCTTTATTAATTTTAATTTCTTGGAAACGGGCTCAGAGTTCTTGTTATAGTAACTGGCAAATAATCCTAACAATGCATTCATAAATAGCTCATTGTAATGATTATGTAGAACTTTTTGTAATGTTTTATGTAAATTATTTAACATCCCTTTCATTTAAAATCTAAACCCTTAATAAACCAATTTCCTGGATAAGATTTTCTCCCTTACATCTTTGTAAAAAAAGTTAACAATGTTTTGGTAACATTTTTCTAATTCATGTTTTCTAAGGTTTTTATAACAGTGATTAATTTGAAATCAGAAATATTAGGAAGATTTTTAAATCATTCTTTTATTGGCAACAACAGTATTAGTGAGTGAGTGCAGAATTTAGTGGCGCAAGAGCAATTTGGCAGAACACAACTAAAGTATCAATTACAGTGTTGAAAAATAACTTCTAAATTCATAATCTTTTTCATTTTTAAATTCGTTTTTCAGGAAAATGACCTGAAACATTCAAATGACAAGCATACACTTTTGCTTCTTCTAAAAATATGTTAAATTTTGCTCTTAGATTTTGAATTTTAGTGTTTATATTATTGATTAAATTAAAATAATAATTGCTTTTACTTGAAATTATTTATTAATAATGTCAATTTCAGATAGTATTGCAAACCAATCAATAAACATAAAATAAATGATATTTCTTCTATTTAATCCAATAGAATTTTAGATTCGGATACCACTGTATTATATGCCGTTACTTACATAAATAAATTCTTCTAGGGCAATACAAGTTTGTTAAAACTGTGTATACTGACTGCTTTAACTGAATCAATTTTGGCTTTCCAACGATTGCTGTATAATGGTTTAAACGTAATATTTAAACGCTTTTGCACAATTTCACCTTCGTGTGCCCGTGTGTGTGTAGAAGCGGAAAATAAGCAATATCCAAAAATTTGTTGTACAAAAAATAATTCTGGAAACAATATTATAAATTAAGAGTATAATAGGCAAGACATAAACTGCATGAGGATGTAGAGCAGTTACTATAGACTGTACACTTTTATATTTCTTTTTCATGTTTCTACCGTTGTTCTGTACTTGCCCTCTACAATTCAAAATACCTAAATCAAGCTCACATAATACAGTGATGGGAAAAAATCCCAACACCAAAAAAAACGTGTTTGATGAACGAAATTTGCCAGGCGTGTTTATACATCTGAAAGATGACATCAAATCAAATTTCGCGCTAGTAGCGCCACCAGTGGCGTAACGTAAGCCCCCGCATCGCGGGAGGGAGGCAGGGATTATAGCGACCCCAAAGCCTAACTGCTGCTAAGTACCTACCCTTTGTAAAATCCAACTTGGGGGCCCGAAATCTGACCGCAGGGGGCCCAAATGTTCTCAACGCCACTCAGAAATTGCACAAATCAGGGTTGCCTTAAATGCGTGCTGTAAAGTTCGTGAGCTTTATTTGTCTGTGAAATTTGTCGTATTGAGTTGCTGTTAGCCAAGAATGTCTTTAAGAAGACAAAGAAGCCATTATCAACAACTCACCAAGTTTGAACGAGGTCGCGTAACAGGGTTGCAAGAAGGTGGATTTTCTTTCGCGATATTACAGAAAAACTTAGAAACAATGTACCCACTGTGCATGATTGTTGGGAGCAGTGGTCAAGGGATGGTTTCAAGAAGACTGGGTTCCGGGTGGCCACGTGGTGTTACTGAGAGGGAAGACCGCCATATTGACTGAGAGGGAAGACCGCTGTTGCGCATCGTACTGCGTCTATGGCACAAATTCGAGCTGCAGTTGGTACCACAGTGTCACAATGAACTGTTAGAAATCAGTTACTTCAAGGACAGCGCCGAGCCAGGTACCCTGTAGCGTGTATCCACTGACACCAAGCCATTATCGTTTCCGACGCCAGTGGTGTCAAGCCAGAGCTCATTGGATTACGGAAAGGAGATCTGTTGTGTTATGTGATGAAAGCAGGTTCTGTCTTGGTGCCAGTGATGGCCGTGTGTTGGCCAGAAGGATGCTTAACTTCCAAAAAAAACTGTCTGCGGCCTAGACACACTGGACCTACACCAGGATTCATGGAATGGGGAGCAATTTCCAATGACTGCAGGAACACTCTCGTAGTTATTCTAAACACATTAACTACAAATTTGTACTTCAGTCTGGTAATTCAACTTATAGTACTGGCATTCATGAATAGCATTCAAGGGGGAGTTTTCCAACAGGATAACGCTCGCCTTCCCACCTCTGTTGTAACGTAACGGTCTCTACAGAGTATTGGCATGGTCTGCGAGATCACCAGATCTCTCTCCGATTGAGAATGTATGGGATATCATTGGACGACAACTCCAGCATCATCCACAACCAGAACTGACAGTACCAGTATTGATACAACAAGTACAACAAGCATGGAATTCCATACCACAAAGGGACATTCGGCATCTGTATGACACAATGTATGTACACTTGCAGGCTTCCATTCAAAATTGTGGAGGTTAGACCGTCTATTAATATAACAGCATTTCACATTTGAAATACATTTTATTGAGTTTAAACTAACCTGTGATATCAAAAATTTAATCAATTAAACATGTAAACTAGACAAGTGCATTGTCCAAATTTCATTACTCTACAATAATTTTTTCTTGGTGTCGGTTTTTTTTCTTTTGTTCTCCATCAGTGTATTTTACCTCGCGCTGAACTAAGACCAGACTCATTCGCGATCCTTTGGATGGTTTGACTTTGGTTTTTTAATAAGATATCCACTTTCTTCGCTGTGGTAGCATTGTCTGGGAGCGTTGACCTTCTACTTCTTGGATCGCCTGTGAGGGACACGTGGCTAGTTTGAAGATTCCTTATCCATCTCACAATTGTATCATTCATCCGGGTCATTAATCGCATAAATAGTCGTCATTTCATTGTGAATTCGTCAAGCACATTAGCCTTTAAAATGAAGTAAATGAATCCCAGGGGGGGGGGGTCTATCTTCTCTAGACTGTGGATTACTTTGTGCTACGGTTCCTGAAACGAAACAAATCAAAATTAATAGCTCTGATTTACAACAGTTTTCAAATAAGGATTAATTAATATTCAAAGTAAATTTTTCTATATATTATTTCTGAGTAATAATGAAAACCTAACGATAATTCTTATAGCTTTTGCGATCTCACATAAAACATTACAATTTTTATATAAAATCTGGAAAAGAAAACAATAAAAGAGTCGATGTCTAGAGTCTCTTATACTCAAATACAATAAATTCTCTAAATCAGAAGTAAATTAGATTTGGGTCACTTATTCAGTGTATTAATTTACAAATCAAAGATAACATTCTTTTTTTAAAGGAAAGTTTTTGAACAAAGGTTGTCAATCTTTTACAACTTATACAAGCAGTATATCACCCCATTTAAATAATTTAGTTAAAACAACTTTTACTTTAAATTTTTAAAAAACAAAAATAAAAAAATATTAAAGAAATTTATCAAATAATATAATTCTAAAAATGAATTAAAATAAAGATTAATCCCTCTCTCTCTCTCTCTCTACTCTCTCTTTAAATCGATTTTGATCTCAAACTGATGTTGTCTCACTACACTGACATGAAAATATTAGCAGTTTCGTTCTGTGTTACAATTAGGGATTGCAATACCAGTATACCGGGATACCGAATATCGGCATTTTGAGCCATTTGTGCAGTTTCGAAATACAGGTATTCACAAATTTAAATACCGGTTTTTCGGTATTAAGTAGAAATTGTTTAAATGGTTTCTTATACGTTCATGAATCGCCAACATGGCAAAATATTACACGTCTTTGTGTTTATGTTATAGTGTTAATTATTGCACCATGATTGAACTATGTTATAAATGAAATAATTTTATGTCCATTTCAGAAGGTGAAGATATTAAACGTCTTAATCCCGTTCATTCCATTATTCTTATTTTTATTTTCCCCTGGTTCTACAGTTCTAAGGCAAATCATTAAATCCATCATCGGATTCTTTCATTGCCATATACAACGGGATAATAGACTATTAATCTGAACTAAAAAATGTAGACTTAAATTATTTTCTCTGACAAAAAGGACTAAATACACTACTTCTAACTAAGTTCTCGTTGAAAGAGGAATTACATATTCAAGCTCATTTGCCTTCCTTCATCCATCAGCACCTGTTACTAAAATGTTTTCCTAAAGGACGAAATTAATTAGACTGTGAATACAAAGTTGCATCTTACAATCAAGAGAAGTTATGAAATATCTGAATCATCGAAGGCCAAAACTGTCCTATTACAGCTCAGAGCGAAACTGCACTTGCACAGAATTCGTAATCTGATATTCGAATCTAAGAAACCAAGGCTGTACTTGTGAAGAAAATGCGTAATATTCCGATATTTTCTAAATTGGTGAGTTTGTTATTTACATTGTATCATACACTGGTGTCCAAAAGTTAAGCATAATTGATAATTATGTGAATAAAGAAGGAACTGTAAATCAGAATGGCGGGAAACGTGATATGCGAGTGTAAAATGGTTATAAAATAAGGAAATAAATTTAAAAAATGATAATAATTAATTTTATTATCCAAACTAGCAGTTTGAAAGAAAACTGAGCATAGCAAGGATTCACACTTTTAAGGAAAAAATGAAAGAAAACATTAAATAAAATGCTGATGCTGCAGTTTAATAAGGCGTGTGGTCACCTCTGACAGCCAGGCACGCTGCAAAGCGATTTACCATGCTTGCTATGAGATGATGAATGATTTGTTTGCTCAAACGGTTCCAAGTTTCTTGGAGAGCTCTCTTCAGTTCTGTAAAGGAGCTTGGTGGGTGCGAAAGGGCTGCAATTTATCTCCCGAGCATATCCCATACATGCTCGATAGGATTTCAATCAGGGGAGTTCGCTGGCCACGACATGCACTGGATGCTTTCCGTTTCAAGAAAGTCATCAATCAGCACCGCTCGGTGACAAGGCGCATTATCATCCATGAATATAAAGTCTAGACCGACAGCACCTCGAAACAAGCGAACATAAGGCTCAAGAACTTCGTCTCTGTATCTTTGAGTAGTCACAGAGCCCGTGTCAAAGAAATGGAGGTCTGTGCGGCCGTCCATCATGATGCCTGCCCATACCATTACTCCCCTTGATGGAAAATGAGGTTTTTCCGTTATGTTTCTTGGTTCAAAACGTGTTCCACGTTCTCTCCATATCGTTACCCGCTGAGAATCACTACTCAGACTAAACCGGGACTCGTCACTGAACATCACATTGGCCCACTCTCCCACACTCCAATGTTGATATTTCAAACTCCAGTTCAAACGAGCGCGTTTATGCGCATACATGAGGGGAATGCAAATTGCTGGTCTTCTGGCATACAGGCCAGCATGATTGAGTTTCCTCTAAACAGTTTGTCTCGAAATTCGTTTTCCTGTGGCGACTGTGAGCGCCGAACCCAGTTCTCTGGCAGTACTGCCCCTCTGACGTCGCGCACTTATTACCAGATATCGGTCTTGGCGAGGGGTTGTGACTCTTGGTCGACCTGACACTGGTTGTCGGGTAACATCTCTCGTTATTTGAAACCTCTGCCACAGTCTTGAGATCACAGACTGGTCCACATTCAGAATTCGAGACACTTCGCTTTGTGATCATGAGGATTCCAGCATTCCAACAATTATTCCTTTCGTAAACATGTCCAATTGGCGTCTTTGTGCCATCATTCGCCTTGTTTGATGGTTAACAACGTTCCTTCGCACAGCACTTGCATGAAACTTGTCTGAACTGCCTATGCTGCGTGAATCGGTTTCTCCGCGTTCCGACATGCGGCGGTGTTTCGCGCAGGACGTAGTCGACTGAAAAGTTTTGCATAAACCCAATGTTTCTTCTTCACCCAATTAATATCCGCAAGAAATTTGAAATAATTTTACGAATATTTACACCATGTTTTTCGCCTTTTACGATTTATGCTTAACTTTTGGACACTAATGTACTTTAGAGTTCAAGATGTTTTTTCCACAGATTCATTATATATATATACTCATAAATAATAACCCATAATAATAAATAAGAATAACTTTAAGGAACATAAAAAAATCAGTTGATAATACTTCGGTTTGGTTTCCTTATTGATATGATGAAAAGAATATGATAGCACAATTTTAAAAAGGTTCTAGAGTTAAGAAGAGAAAAGAGACTAACCAAATCAAATTTGATCAAGTTTATAGTAAATTTTCTTAAAATATTTACCCACAAACCGATCTACATTCAGAAGAATTCGGTACAATTGTCGAAGATGATGATGACACTAATGTCAATAGTGAAAAGGAACTATCTCTTGAACAAAAATTAGAATTAGCGAAACTGAAACAAACCAAAATACAGTACAGAAATCAGCTATATCCAAAATCATCCGATGAGAACTCGATTTATTTGAAGATGAGGGATTTAGAGGTAAATACTTGGAAAAAGTATATCGCACATTGCTAACAGTTCTACCAAATTGCGTAGATGCCGAAAGAGCCTTTTCGACAGCTGGTAATTTTTGCACAAAATTATGTTCCAGGCTTAATGACAGTACAATTGATGCATTTTGCTTTTTAAGACCTATTTTCAAACATTTAACATTCAAAATAATAAGAACATTTCAAAAAGTTGTGATAGTACCACAGACTGAATAGTGATATTTGCACTTTTTTGTGATTTAATTAAATAACATGTTCCTTTATTTATTTATTTGTGATTTTTTATATACTGTTATAATTTATAAGTTACAAATTATTTCTTGTGATATTTACACTCTCCATTAAAACTGGCAAGTAAAACAAAGAAACATCTGTGTTTTTTTCTTTCTTTTTCTAAAATTTCTTATACCGGTATTAAAACCTGTATCCCGGTATTAAGTTCTAAGAAATACCGAATACCGGTATTGAACTTTTGGTCCGATATTGCAATCCCTAGTTACAATATAAATTATCTTATTTAAGATTAAACGTTTCTTTGTTCATAATCGGAATATTAGTTTACTATCTATTATAAGTGAAAATAATTTCTTATAGATATATATATATAGTATGCATTTTAAAAATTAATAGCAGTTTTATGCATTCAATGTAATATTTGAATTTGTACTACCAAGATATACGTAGTAGGATCCAAAAGTTCGGGGACAAGGTGTAGAAAACCTTACCCTGAATAGTTCACAGCACCGAAGTACATCCACCTTCAAAGTAGTCTCCTTGGGCGACGATGAACTTCTACCAGCGTTCATATAACTTCTGGAAGCACAACTGGAAGCCAATTTTCACAACCTCCCGTAAGGCCTCCGGCGAGGCTCTTTTCACCTCATCTGATGACACAAAACGGCCGTCCCTGTAAATCTCAGAACTTCCCAAACTTTTTGTCTCATAGACCCCTTGCCATGTTTTTTGGTTTCGGGTAGACCCCTGTTTACTAAATATTAAATTTTTGCAAATTTATCAACTTAAATGTCTTTTTGGTAGATGGTACTTCTTCTTTAAAATATTTAAAATTCTATTTGTAGTGAAGTACAGTGTTTAAAACTTAATAGGCGCATGTTAATGAATTAAACTAATGCATAAAATAACTGAGCAGAAAACAAATGTTTTGAATGAGAGGGATGAATCTGGTGCTTCAATAGCAACTTTTACGAGTATTCACAATATTTTAAATCACTGATCTTGTGACGGGGCTATTCGGGAGATTTCCGAACTAATCCTCTTGGGAAACTTTGGGGCATTTATACTGTTTCACAGTCTTTTCAGGAAAAACACGAAATAGTTATATGTTAATTAGTTCGACTATATAAAGTCTATATATATAGGTTTTGTAAATGTGGGAGAAGGAGCTGCCAAGCTGTCACGTACGTAACACCGGAGAATTACTTCACGAACTTAGCGCGCGTTTAAAAGGTATGAATTATAAAAGTAATTTATCAGATTGAGAATTAAATATAGTAGATTCAGTACCGATTTCAGGTCAGTTAGTGATAGTTCTCCTTGTCCATTCTGGTAGTCGGGTTTACTTAGAATTGAGTATTAGGATTAATCGATGTTTTAGGGAATCACTCCTAGGTTTCTTCTTATAGTTAAACTTGTGATTGTGTTTAAGTGTTTGTCAGACTTGAATAAATATATTTGTTATTATGGCGTTTGTTGGTGATGATATGTTTCCTCCCACACTTAGAGATGCGCCGGGCATAGTGAGCGGGATCCAAGGTAGGAACACGCTACTATAAGTTTTAGTTTTTTAATGTAGTTTTATATGTGACAAGCCCATCGGGTCACTTATAATTGTTAAACTTGTTCTTAATTAAGTATTGTTAAATTAATTATAAAATACATTGTGTAGTACTGATACATTTATAAGTGTGTTATATCAGTGTAAATGTGTGTTTTATTTTTCAATATGTCAGAATGTATTTTGTTTGTTTACTTTCAGTAAATTGATATTTTTTTATAAATAATTTTTTGTTTTCGACTTTTCAGTATGCTCGCGCCCCCCTAGGGGAACACTGACTTAACCCCTTACTGTGTCTCTCACAGTGTTTACTATTTTCTCTATATTAGCAGAATTTATCTATCTAATGGATCTTCATAACATCCCCTGTATGCATCACGATTAAGACAGAATTGATGAAGCCGTGTTGAATTGTTTCCAAACATTTAGCCTGATACATTCATTTAAGATTTAAGTATCAAAATTGTCTAATACTGTCAGTTTTGGTCTATGACTAGATCATTTTTTTATTTTTTCATTGCTCTAAGAATTTCGGATATATTTATTCTACAACAGGTTTAAATATTTTTTAAAAATATTTTTAAAACATTTTTTTCCGCATTCAGAAATTGGCTATGAAATATGTAGGAAATAAACTGTTTATACAATCAACTTTTTTTTAAAAATCAATTCATCATTTTTATCAAACTATTTCAATTTTTATCAAACTATGAAAAATCACTTTAAATTAACGTAGAGGAGAGAAGAAAACAATTTTTTTTGAGAATTTCAAATGGATTTTTATATTAAGGATTTTCTATCTAAATATCACACAAATGTACTCTTAATATTACGGCAATAGCCCATTTCAATAATTGCCAGCAAATGTAAAGTCATTAACACGAGATAAATTTTTTACTACATCAACACCTATGATATATTGATAAAAGAAAGAAAAAAACCTTCACTTTATATTGTATGTACGTGTTGTATGCGGCTCATACACTAAATCTCGTCGTTAATGTGTTACCACTCCATTGGTTAAATTCCTGTTTTTTTTATATGGTACAAGAGGTATGTAATTACTTTTCTGCGTCCCCATATCGGTGGTATTTACCAAAAAAAACACGTGAAAAGTCTAACTTTAAAATCGTTAAGGGAAACAAAGAATTAAGGTCGTATCAATACTATTAAACCTCTTAAACAAGACCTAAAAATTATTACCGCATTAAATGCTTTTATTGAAGATACCATCAGAGACAGGAAAAAAAAATTGAAACATTTAAATTTGTGTTCAATTTTAATTTGGTGTGATTTATTATCAAGAATTGATGTATTGAGTAAATTGCTTCAAAATCGAAACCTAAACATCGTGGAATGCCTTGAAGGCTTAGATAATCTTAAAAAATATTTAGCTTCTCAAAGATCTGATAACTTTAAGATATCTGTAGATTCAGTAACAACACTTGCTAGAGATTTAGGTATTGATCCCGAATTTCCCCTATTGAAGCTTATGTTTGGTCTATTTATTTGTTTATGAAAGCAGCGCTTCAAATTCTTTCGAGAAAATCGTGATATCTTCAGCTAATGGACGATTTACCTTAGTAGTATTCGATATTCTGCTTTCTGTGTGAGTTTCACAACATTTCTGATGAGAATCTCATGAAAGCCTGAAATGGACTTGAATATTAAATTGCAGGTACAGGAGGAAGGAAGGATTATGAAAGATATAGACGGCATACACCCTTTAATGAAATAATTTCATTCAAAAATATTTTTCCAGATAAAAACAGCCAATTGAGTTATTAGAAATTATAGTCAAGAATCATCTCCAAATTTTGCTCAAGCAATAAAAATTTTTAAACCTCAACTGTTTCGCTAGCTTCAGGGCAAAGAAGGTTCAGTAAATGAAAAATTATTAAAAATTACTCGAGAAATAATTTGACACAAGAAAGGCTTTCAGATTTAGCCATCATCTCTATTGAACAGGGGTGGGCATTAAGTCAATTGCGATCGACCGGTGGACCGCTAAGACATTTTTAGATGACCACCTTTACTAAGACCTAAGACGCACACACTAAAGGAAACTTTTTTTTTGGTTCACTAACGTCAGCTAGACTAGAGAATCAGCTTTTCACAATCCATTCGACTGTTGTTACTTGCGTAAATGATTCGATTTATATGTGTAGATGACTCACGTACCTTAATTGGAAACACACGATGGCATTGGATCCCTGCGATGCCAGCCGTATAAATGAATTTTTTCCTACACGCCGACTGTAGGGGAGAATAAATGTTGAGGATTCTCCCTTCCTGCGATAGCATGGGACTGGCTATGACGAAATGATGCTCCAGCCCAAGCTTGTTCCGTATCGAAAGCATGACCCGCGATGGCTCGGGACACGGTAATGAACAAATTAAGTACATACTTTGATTTCAGATGTATCCATCCACGTATGTTCTAGGGTTTGCAATTCCGTGTCATATTTTCAATCCCGGGATTTCGGGATTACATTATCCAAATCTCGGGATCCCGGGATTAGGATTGGACTATTTATTAAAAATACTTACATATTAGCATTGAAATTGCATAATAAAACTGAAAATATAAATAAAAATTGATTTAATATTATTTTAACGAAACAAATAGAAAATTAATTCATCATAAAAACAATTAAAAATAGTACATAATGAAATTTTTTTAAAAAAGCATTTCTTCATTTCTTGTGTTTCTGTAAATAAGCTTATAAAAACACAGCTCCTCCAGCGTTTCATCGTTGGAACGGCTTCTTATTAATACCCTTTTATAAACTTCACTTGTATGTAGCGGAATCTTTGAACTCCATTTTTACCCACTTTAAAAGGTGAGATTATTTCGAAATTTTGCTCACTCATCCAGGACCAATGACAATACAATATTTTTGTTGCATTGTCCTCATCAGGAACATCAGGATTAATGATTTTCCATTTTCAGATCTCATCCCGCATCTGGCGACTCATTTCAGATCCCATTTCCAGATTTGGCGACTAAAAGATTAAGTTACAACTTAGTTCAATTAACTATAAAAGGGTACTTTTTAGTTTTTTAAAACTATAATTTATTTTTGTTACAAATTGTACTGCCTTAGAAAATGCACGTTCGAATTCTTTACTAGTAGGTATTATCGTCATTAAATAGGAGTATGTTTTTTTCAGGCAATCACCACGTCTCCCTCCATTTTCAAAAAAAGAGACATTTCTTTTTGAATTTTTTTGATAACAGTGTCTCAAATCTAATAATCTACTGTGCATATATTATTTTTACATATAGCACATAAAATTGCGCAAAAAAAATTTACGTACATATTTCATAAACAGAATATAAATTTTTGAAAAATTAAATTCTTAGAAAATTTTTACGAGAAAAAAGTTTTTAAATATAATGTAGACAAAAATTAAATCCCGGAATTAGTTACTTTAATCCCGGGATTTCCGGATTAAAAAAAGACACGGAGTCCCGGGTTTCAGATTTCCGGGATCTCGGAGCTGAAAACTCTACTAGATATCTTCCAAAAATTCTAAATGCCTCTGTTGAAGTTAGCTGACATTGTGGACATCCTGAGAGTGTGAGAAATGTTCGTTTTCTGACCCCACTCGCAATGGGGAGAAAGTTACAGATGAAAATAAGAGAAAACATATGAAATTTCCCTGTTTAACATACACACCCTCCTCAAATCCTTCAAGGTTCAACACGTAAGAAAATTAACATTAACCGTATACAGTACAAAAAAAGGTAAATAAGATACATTAAATGTAATACCAGATTCACAATACTTTGAAAAAAAATTTCAAAATATAATTCAGACAAAAATTAAATACCGGAATTAGTTATTTTAATCCCGGGGCTGCAAACCCTAGTATGTTCTCTGCGCGCTGCAATGAATACGTCCACGTTCCACTGTCTAAGTAATCTGTCGTATTTTAAAAGAGGGATACAATGTCGAAAACAAGTGTTAAGAAAAGAAAACATACAATTTTAATACAGAATGGCCACACCTACGCCATTGAGTGGACCGCAACTCCTTAAAAACATTAGAAGCAGCCCGTACCCTGGAAAAGACTGCCCACCCCTGCTATTGAATCTGAAACCTCAGAAGAAATGGATTTCACCAAAACTACTGACAAATTTGCTTCTCAGAAAGTTATTTATTAGGTAGTCTTTGTCAAGAACTGATTTATATACTTTTTGTTTCATGAGATTTATGCTTCAGTACTCTTTTTAATTATATTACCTGAGTAAATACAGTTATTTTGCATTTCTAATTATAAAGTGTCTATTTTTATTTCAAAGACTTTTTGTTTGTTTATTGTTTAATTAAAGTACTTTGTCGCTATTATGACATATTAGTTGGTAAAAAAAGGGGGTTCTGCAATTAGAATTGTATTTACATTTCATATTAATGTTTTACTTTAATATAGGTAGATGAGTTTATCGCGACAACGTTAAGTATTAGTCAAAATATGAAAAATTCTCTAGAAGCAAGCCCGTTTTTCCGCTTAGGCACGCTAGGCACATGCCTAGGGCGCAACAGACTTGGGGTCGAAAAAAACTGGAAGCCGAAAAAGAGAAAACAAGAGAAATTACAGCGAATGTACCTCCGCCAAATGAATCATGAGATAAGCATTTCTGACTTTAAGAGAGTAAAGACTGAAATGAGATCTATGGAAAAAGAAATTCTAAACAGTTTAATGTTACCATGTACTCAAAATGATGTTACCATGTACTCAAAATGATATTACAATGAATTTTGATTACAATGATGTCATTAACGATTTTGCATTGATCAAAACTCGGAGAAAACCTTTTTTTTTTGTACAAATACAATGGCAGTGATTTAACAAAAAGCAAGAATGTCTAAAAGTAAAATATAATAAAACGATATGCGAAGAAAAAGATGACAATAAAAAAGTTGAAAACATTTCATACAATAACGGATACTTTATATTGTAATTGCAAACGATTTCATTAATTTACTATACTAATTTACAAAGTTGGGGTGTCATGTCATAAGGTAAGAAATGAAGAAGAGTGGCAAACACAAGCCATTACCCTTACCTTGCAGTTGCCAGTCCAGGGCATGGAGGTTCCATAGGTGGTGGTTACTCTCCAAAAAGCACACACAAAAAAAAAGAATTTGAGTAAAGGAAAAGTCTCTCCCGAACTAAAACTGGCAAGGTAAGAACTGAAGGGGGGGGATGTGCTCTGAAAATGGGGGGGGCGTAGCAATTTAAAGTGCCTAGGGCGCCGGTGTGGCTAAAAGCGGCCCTGTCTAGAAGTGCGGCAGATTAGGTCTTTGCACGCGGGCGGTCGACACCCTAGGATCGGCCCTGCTGGTGTGTTGTCTTGCGGAAGATACTCTGCCAGAACTGATGCCGTTTAAGACGAATGGATTCCTTCAAATAACGTCTTTGAGAAGTGTGTAGCTTCAGTAATTTTTGCAAGTGTTTGGCGGCGATCTTTTTCAACACATTCAGACACCAACGCAACGTTTTCCGCTTTCCGTGAAATCGGTCGTCCAACATGTTTATCGTCTTTAATGTATTATCAACCCTCTTTAAAACGCTGATGCCATTCGTAAACCTTGGATGGTAGATTCACCGTACACTTTACTTAGCATTTCCAAAGTCTGCATTGGTGTTTTACCTAAACGTTGACAGGACTTAATGTTCAACGCAGTTCAAGAGAAGCCATCTTTCTTACATAGCGGAACAAAGCTAACTAGCTATGGAAGATAACAGCTGCACCCGCTGTTCGGTCACATGACATGAACTAAACCAATCTGGTCAGGTAGGGGAGGTCTGGGAGAATCCATTTCAAGTGGCTTAAGGCGACATGGTACCTAAAATATCCTCAAATTATCGAAAAAATTTTTATTGGTTTATATGATACCTCCAATCATGCCTGCAAAATTTCAAAGCTTTACCTGTATTTTTTATTAAGTTATGGAACAATTTTTAATGCTGGATAGCAGACTAAACAAAACTGTCACGCTTACTTTTCAGATCATTTACTAAAAAAATGCCTGATAAAAAATGATTTAATTCTTTTTCTTCCGCGAGCAAATGAGACTAACATATGTAGAATTATATATGCAGTAACAAATCATTTCAAGAAAGAACTGTGCAATTCACGCAAAAATTCTAGTTTGTGTATTGTTTATTGGGGGGGGGGGGAGAACAAATGGATTTGTTTAAGATTTAAAAGTATTGCGTGTTTTTTTTGATATTATTATGAATGAAATTAAAACTTCAAAATGGATTCTCCCAAAGCACAAATACTAAATCTCATTTTGATAACTCAGATAATTGAAAATCTTATTCGCAAAGAATAGCAAAACTCTCCCATTTTTATATATTTGTTTTCGGTGATATATATATATCCCATATATGTGAAATTCAGGACAATTATTATTAAACTATTTTAAGATATTTATATACACAAATGCACAGATACAATTCTTCGATTTTGATATATTTTACCTATAAATTGTTATGTGATTTTGCTTTCATTCGTGTTCTATATTTAGCATGTGAAGGCTTTTAAAATCATGGAAATAAAAAAATAAAGGAATAAACATCTTTTGTACGCGTTGTGCATTACTTAAGTTGTAAAATTGAGCATGTGGAATCAGCTCTAAGGTGTATGTATTTATTTTTTAATAATTATTAAGGTATTTTATGAAATATTGATCTTTCATTTGTTTTCTTCTATATAATAACTATGCCTGTATACAATTAAATTAATCCACAGTTTTGCAATTTCTTATGGTCAGCAATTTTAAATAAGTTAATTAAAATTTCATAACAGTTTCAGACTATTCGATGAATATTATATGATGATATTCATGGAATGAAAACTTCAAATTGACATTTCTCCATGTTGAATTTTTTGATCATATACTATCATTCAAAACCCTAAGGTTTTTTTGATAATTGAAGTAGGGTATGAAATTTTTTATAAATGTTCTAAAATGTATATTTTGTGAAACTGTGCATGGAATAAACTCTAAGCTACGTAGTAATTTTTTTTAAAAATTTCAAAATCAAAATTGTTGTTTTTTCGAGAATTTTTGTATGTTTCACAACGAAAAAATTAATATAAAATTAATGAGCAGCAGTATAAAAAACCCATGCACAGTTTTATGTAGTATGTTATACGATACTTAGAAGAAAAATTTGAAAGGAAATATACATATTTAAAAAAGCTTTAAAGTTTTAAGAAATGCTAAAAAATCTTTAAAAAACTTTAATTTTTTTTTTTTACAAACATTTTGCAACAAATTTGAAAATTTTTTATATGGAATTACTACTTAATAATGACCTTTATTAAATACAATTAAAACCAAATTTCAAAAATTAAAAACATTTTAATGATTGTACCCAGTCGCCTTAACTTGAGTAAAAAATTACTTTCGTCGTCAACACAAATGGCCACAATTCCCGAATTTTTGGATCGTACTTCATACTTCTTAGAAGTTGACATGCTAACTTCATATTTTTTTTCAGTTCAGTTTACACTATAATCAATTATTTTACAAGTATAGTTCTTTGTATCGTTTTTCATTATTTATTAAGGAAATTGAACTGAATGATATGATAGTTTATTTTGAAACTAGAACATTTTTTTTCCAGATTTTATACCGAGATTTTATATTCAGATTTAAAGGCTCTTTCCAAATTCATACCATCCCTTGTCTTCTCATTATTTTGAGTATAACGGTTAAAATACAAACAAAAACAAAATATTCATGAAAAAGTGATCTAATGATCGTTTTCTTAGAATAATGACGTTTTCTTTTTTAAGTTCTAAACTATAATTAATTATGTTCTTGATAACTATTCTTCTATGGTAATTTCAAGTACAATTGATTTAGCAGGAAGGAATATAATTTTAGATGTTTATATCTTTTCCTCTTCTACTTTTTCCATTTAAAAAAAAACATATTGTACATGAATTGCATTTTTTATATGAATCAGAGCAACTGTGTTAGATGTTCATGAAGTTCTTTGTTATATAATTTTGATTAAAGCGAAAAATTCAAACGTAAAAAAAAATGCATTTTAAAAGATAAAATTAATGTATTTTATCAGTAAATCCTTGTTATGGAATTCAGAACATGTTGTGTTAAAAAGAATGATCTTCAAAATCAAATTGCATTAAAGCAGATTTTGCTTGTATAGTTTGCGCTAATATACAGTTGACCCTCGATAAATCGAAATTTCGAATAATCGAATGTTCGAACTATCAAGATGGCTTAGAAAAAACTCCATATACATAAAGAGAAAATTTTTTTTAAACAAATTAAATTTGAAACTTTAAAACACAACCATATACATGGAAACATTATTTAAAAAAGTACTTTAAAAAGTACATTTCATATATACATATATAGAATAAATATTGCATTGTAAATAAAATTATGAAAAAAGAATACATTTGCGTATTAAAAAGCAATAATTATTCATACTTGCGTACATACTGTATACAATAGTCTTTTCTGACGAAATATTTATATTATTATTTAAATATTTTTTTGTTTTATGGCATTCAATCTTAATTGTCAATAGATATTTGTAATAAATAAAACTTGAAAAACGTTCCCATCCATATTATTTAGAAGTAAGCAACTACCTGTAGTTTGTTCAGTGATACTTTTGTTTCTGTTAGAGTTGTTCGATGTCAAACTCTGCGTCAGATAGGTTTCATCATACAACGATGTCTGTGTCAACCTGCACGTAGGTACCAAACGTCAATTCTTGTTCTGGTTAAGCTTACACACAAAAAGGATGATTTAGCATTACATTCCAATGAGTATTTTGTCCGGATTCAGTGTTGGGAAGCCCGAATTTTTGAAACAGTTGGGAATATTGTCAAATGAGTCATAGAAATTAGTTACAATAGAAATTGATACGCTCTGCTGATTTTCGAGATTATCCGAAATGCTTTTAACGACTTTGTGACGGATCTATACGCGTCCTTCCAATAACCCTCTCGGGAAATCTATGGGCTATGAATGAAAACAACCCTTTCTAAAGAAGGAACCGTGATTTGCAGATTAGGTCAGTTATATATAGCATAGATAGATAGATAGATAGATAGATAGATAGATAGATAGATAGATAGATAGATAGATAGATAGATAGATAGATAGATAGATAGATAGATAGATAGATAGATAGAGAATAGATGATTAGATGAAGTTGCATGAAGATTGAAATACCAGAGGAGTTGTCGGTAAGAAGGAATATCTACCGCGAGCAAGTATTAGTTATATTGATAGCACGTTTGAAGCTTAAAATTGTTAAAGAGATTTAAGTGACAATTGGTCACATAGCTAGAGAGTGAATCAAATATTAAAGTAAGGGATTGATCCATAAAAAGTGGATTGATTGATTAAAAGTATTCTTCGCACTCGCGACTCTTGTAGAAAATTGCCCCCTGTTCTTTTCTGGGAAACATCTCATTCTATTCGATTAATTGAATTTTGTCTGTTATAATTAGTGTGTTAAATAAATAATTAAAAAGTATTATGTCGAGTCGTCCTTCACTTCCTCCCACACCTTTTGCCGGGTCCGAGAGTAGGTTTTTGAGGGTTATAACTTCAAGCCGATAAAAAAAAGTTTTAAAATTGTGTATGATGCCATGATGCCTTGGTCGAGTGGCTGAAGTTTGGAGGGAAAAACTGAAGTCTTACATTCGATAAAAGTAATGCGTTATTGTGTGCAGTGAAGTTGTCTAAAAACAAGAGAATACGCCATTCCTGCCTTTTTATATCGATGTTCAACGAAACCAAACATTCATTAAAGAGATTTCGGTGACCATTCATGTCTTCTTGTTTGAATAGTTAATGGTAGGGAACGAGCTTATGTCCTTGAAACCAGGGCCTCAGTCGCAATGGGGGGGTCTTGTATCATTCTCGACTAAGCCTTAAGAAGATCCTAATTAGAATAATTTCAAAGGTCAAATGTTATTTTCGGTAGTATTCTCCGAAAAACTGGGAATTTCGGACGATATGTCAACTGGCTACATGTGATGACCGTCGTCCACGTACAGGCCTAAGCCTACCACCATACACCATCATTATTTTTTCAGTCAAGTCGGTCGGGCTGGTCAGGGCTAAGGCAGGACAAACCGGACCCATGTCCGGGGTGGCATTTGGACCGAATTTGAAAAATACTCTTATATATATATATATATATATATACTAGCTGTTACCCGCCCGCTTCGCTGGGTATTTCAAGATGTTTTATAAATTTTTACTGCTTATATATATGTATAAATTATTGATATCCAAGTCCTAGCATTAAGAATTCGATTGAATTGAAAAATATACTTATACCTGTAACTATCACCTGTTGATAAAAAAAAAAGGGGGCAGAACTCATCTAATTTGTATTTTCTAAAAATCTCTAAAATTCAAGCATAGAATGATGTTTGCTTTTTCGTAACTCAAAAACCAAGTGGATTCCCGCAAAACCAATTTTCGGTGGATCTCTACTCCGTAAATTGAACATGCAAGCCAAATTTCAAGTCTAAATCTAACAGAAAAAAGCAAAAGTTTTACAATAAATATCCCCGTAATCCCGTTGAGAGCCGTTTTCCAAAATTACCGCTCTTAGCGGATTTCAATTCAACAAAAGAAAAATGCAAACCAAATTTCATTATTATAATCCTTGTAGCTCGAAAAAAGTAATTTTTTTTTTGTCAATACGTCCCAGTAACCCCCTGCAACCCCCAGAACTTGATTTGATTAAAATTGATTCTTAGTGGATCCCTATTCAACAAAAGAAACATGCTGAACAAATTTCAAGTATACGGGTCTAAAAATTAAAAACAGGAATTTTTTTCTGTAACTCCTCTTGACCCCTCGCAAACATCTTTAGGGGTCAATTTTCATTTTACTCTTTGTTAGAGGAACTCTATTTCATGAAAGGAACATGCCTACCAATTTTCAAGCAGGATGATCAAGTAGTTTAAAAATGGAAATATTTATCGATTACGCCTCTTAATCTCCCGAAATTAAACTTAGTATTTGATATTCGCGAAACCCATTTTGTAGCGGTTCTCTACTTTACGAAAGGAATCTGCTTATCAAATTTCAAGACTGTACGTCTAACAGTTTAAAAATGGGGATAATTGTCTATAACGTCACTTGAGCCCCCGCAACGCCACTTCCGGGTCTGTTTTCACAAAACCCATTTTGTAGGGGAATTGCACTCTTTGAAAGGAATCTGCTTAGCAAAATTTGAAGACTGTGCGTCCAATTAATTAAAAATGCAAAAAAATTATCAATTACGCCCCTTGAACCCCCGCAACACCACCTAGGGGTTGATTTTCACAAAACACATTTTGCAGTGTATTTCTATCTTATGAGAGGAAACTGCTAACCAAATTTCAAGACTGTGAGTCTAATAGTTTAAAAAAAGAAATAATTATTTATATCTGCCCTTAACCAAGGCTATCTTGAAGACATCAGGCTGTGACAGCCATTATATGACGTCACGAAAGGAGGGAAGACTTTTCTAAGCGCACTCGCTTTGTGAGGAATATAAAGCTCAGGACATTTATTTCTTTTCAGGTCATAGACTAATATTTCCACATTTTATTGATTTTTTTAGTTCTCACTTGGAATATTTTCCGATGAAAGTTATGTATTAAAACGCTAGAATGATGTCTAATATTTTCCCGGAAATATCACTCGTGAAAGGCTCATAACAGTAGAAGAAAAATCTAAGGAAAAAAAACTGACTCAATGTAAAATAATTTCTACCAGATAAAATAAAAAAAACTTTACTTGCAAAGAAAATAATTTCAATCAAATAAAACATAAAAAGAAACATTTACTTGTAAAGAAAATATGAAAAGTAAAAAACCATTAGAGGCATATTATGAAAAAATGCATGCAAAAATATATAGAAATGACAAACAGTTTTAGACACCACATTAAGTATAAAGCAAAAATAGAGATTCTGGATTATATGTTTAAAAAATATATATTAATTAAAATAATTCATTCATTCCCAATACTCAAAAATAAAATAATTTCAAGCAAACAAAATATAAAAAGAAACATTTACTTATAAAGAAAATATGAAAAGTAAACCATTCGAAGCATATTATAAAAAAATGCATGCAAAAATATATACAAATACAGAAATGACAAACAGTTTTAGACACCACATTAAGTATAAAGCAAAAATAGAGATTGTGGATTATATGTTAAAAATATATATTAATTAAAATAATTCATTCATTCAATATTCAAAAATATAAATAATTTCAATGAATTAAAATATAAAAAAGAAACATTTACTTGCAAAGAAAATATGAAAAGTAAAGCATTAGAGGCATATTATTATATAAAAAACTGTATGCAAAAATATATACAAATATAGAAATGACGCAAACAGTTTAAGACATCATAGTAATTATATAGCAAATATAGATTTTAGATTATACACTAAAAATATATATACACTAGTAAATACACTTACCCATAAATAATCTTGGAAAAAACCCTTTTCATGGAATATATCATTAATGAGGCAACATACTGATAAGGTTCAAATTTGGAATCTTTTGCAATTGTGATGACATTATTTAAACTATTAATTACATTATTTTTATGCATTAAAATTAAATATATGCTACGGTAAAAACAACTAAAAATCAAACAAAAGTTTCGAAATTAAAAAAAATAACATTTTACATACTTTGAATGCTAAAATCTTTATGAAAATAATTTAAACAAATAACGTAAATAAATGGAATTTTTCTTCAAATAATGTAAACAATTAAACATGTTCATAAAATGTATAAAGTATAAAAAAAATTAATTACTAGGATATGCATGCACAATGAATAATATTCGAATCGATAATTGAAGATTTAAATAAAGCAGAAAAATATAAAATAATTTAATTGGACTTAAATTTCTTTATTTTTCGGTTATCCTTGACAGTTAAAATTTCTTCACTGCGCTTTTTTGAATAATTATTTAAACATATATTCCCGAATGTAATGAATATTTTTTTAAAATATAAAAATGCAGGTATGTTACAATTCACACAAGGTGAATGAAACGAATGCAAGACATTCCACAACTCGTGTAGTTCCAGATATGCTTGTGTTATGCTTGTAAAGCAAGATAACTGGCAATCAACTTTAAGAAACTTTGATTCAAATGTTTTCGATATTAGCGAATTAAAAATGAAATATTGCGTTGAAATGACTTTCATAACAATATCTGTAGGCATTTTTATAAACCTCCTCTATCCAGAAGTCTCAAATATTTTGTCTCTTCGACAGTTTTTGAGTCGAAATTAATCTGTTTGTCTAAAACAAATGTATATTTGCAATCGGAACATTCAAATTTTATATTGTGCACGCAATAACCTGCTATGTACATTAAAACTTGATACTCCTCTATTGAAATATCATCTGGTTTATTTGTAGTGTTTAATATTTCTTTGAAATCCTTAATATCTACTTTAACATTAAATATCTCACCTGAATGATTAGAAATTAAATTTTTTAGTGAAATAGTACCATATTTATCCGAGTGCAAAGTTAACACACTTTTAATGTGCAACTTCTTTTCAGCTTGCAAAATTTCTTGCACAGTAACATGATAATTTGATCCGGACATTTGTCTGTATTGCCCAAATCTAGCTTCTAAATTATCAGTTTGGAACTTTCCAGTTAAAACATATTTGAAATTCTGCTCCATCAAAAGATACTTTATTAGTTCTGGAATGGTATTTACTGTATGTCTCAAAGCAAAAAATGTTTCCTCGCTGAAACAACCTTCTCGTTTATTTTGTTTTAAATTTTTCCAGCAGTTCAGCCACTGAACAAATTTTGGAAAAAAAAAGTGAATCTATCATCATCTATTGACGAAAAAGGAACACTGTTTTTCAATCTAAGATTTTGACCCTTAGTTGGATTTTTAATATTCATTATTTGCCAGAAATATAAAATATGTTTGATGAATATTGCAGTGTCCCTAAACATTTCTGGGTAGCCTAATTTATCTTGTAATATATTAAGTGCAGTCACATTGCTTTCTTCAAAAACTTTTAAAACTAATTTAACATTTTGTTTTTCAAAATTTGTTGGTTTCAAAGCTTTTAAACATAATTTAGGAGCTAATTTAACAATATTGTTCATTTCTTCGTTATAAATTTTAAATAATGATGAAAAAGATGCTTTGCCGATTTGAGAAAATTCTGAAGGATCAGGATACATTAACCCTCTTAGCGGTTTGAACGTCTTTTTCCGCACGTCTAGAGATGCTTCGAAAACGCACCACACGTCTAGAGATGCTTCGAAAACGCACCACACGTCTTTTTCTCACTTCAAGAGAGTGCTTCAAAAGCGGGTAGGCCGTGTTTTTCTGAAATCCTTTCCCCTCTTTTATGGTTTAACACCATGAAAGATAATTAGGGAGGGTTGTAGCGACACAATGGTCACTGACAGGAAGTTTTACAGCTCTCGGGGAACCCTGCGTTTTGACCCTGAAGCAATCGTAAAAAAGTTGGGAAGGATTTCTTTAGACACCTTAGTGAACGAACTATAAGTTATAGTGTTTGTAATTTAGCTTCATTTGAGATATTATTGCGTTTGAATTAAATAAATTCTTTTTGCACTTTTAGCAATTTAACTTTTTTTTTTCAAGTTTTGAAAAATGTTCCAACGTATAAATAAAATATTATATAACTCACTTTTGATTTTATATTAATTTGAAGTTTTAATAAGTTGGGACTGTAATCTGCTATTTTATATAGTTGGACAAATAACTTTTTAAGTATATTCTCTTTGTTTGATTAACTCGTATTATTTTCTTCATCTTAAAATGATGAAACGGAAAAAGAAGTTTTTAAAATATATAAATCTCTATATAATATCTAGAACTATATTTAATTGCTTCATTTTTCTTCTCTTAACCAATGTTTTCAGTTTTTAAACCATGATTATTTCATTATAAGGTGTCAAAAAAGTTAATAAGAAACCGAACGCTTCAAAATTTAAAACCTTTTAAACTTTCCAACTACTAAAAATGAATAATTTTTAAACTTTTGCATCAAATTATTTGTAAAAAATTCTTACGCTTTCATAAAAATAATAATGAAAAAACTAATTCAAATCCATTATTTATTTATTTTTAATTTTAAAGCCAGGTGTTCAGGGCGCGTATTGTTACAATACACCAAATTATATTTGAATTTAAAAAAAATGCTTGAGTTTCAGTTTACTTCAGAGAAAACATGAATGAGGGGTTTTTTATACCAATTCATATTTTTAACCTTGAATATTTGAATAAATAGTAATTAAAAATATTCGGATACATTTACAGTTGACATTTACGCATATAAATAAATATAAAGATAAATTTGAAAAAATTCTTTAAACATATTTGTTTATGCAAAATTTCTAAATATTTATTTTTTTAAAGCTAACTGAAGAACAAGTAATTAAAATCTGGATATCTATTATAATTAACATTCAGAAAATATCCAGATTTTCATACAAAACTAGGAATTTTATGTTAGAAATTGTATTTGAAATTTCAGAAAAAAATATTTATGTATCGTGCACATACTCAGTTAAAAATTATTTAAAATAAGTACTAACAATTCTTCGAATAAAATATTAAATTAAAATTTTAACATAAGAATCTTAAGCATTTTAATGCATTTCGTAAATTTCATACAATTCGGTTAAAACTGTATGTTAAGAGCAAAAATTATGCTGAAAAATTTGATGAATATACAATAAATTTTTAAGTAGAAGCACTACTGAGAAGCTAAAACACAGGAATGAAAAATTATGATCATATCTACAAGAGTTTTTGAACTATCTATTTTAAAATTCAGAAAATCTCTGCGTTAAGTTATACTTAATATTAATTAAAAAGTCAACATAAATGTAATGTAATGTTTGAAGACGCATTCATATACTATTAAAAAAATTATAAAGGGCATTGTTGCGAATGTTAAGAATTTCATATAATTTTAAATTCAGATTTTAACAGATTGACGTAGAAGAAAAAAACGAACATCTAACATACAGGATGCAGTCTGCAATACATAACCTTGATAAACAGAGAAGACGGCATTTTCACTTGCTAGAGCAGAGCTGGTTTAGGTAGGGGTGAGCTGGGCAAAAAGTGAGGGCCCAGCGGTTTTGACGGGTGCCGCACAAGAAATTGCAGTTTTCAGGAAAAATTATAATAATTACAAATACAAAAATAAGTCTTGCAGTTTTTTCATACATTTTTATTAACATGAATTGGGGAATTGATTTCCAATATACTTTGTTGTGTTTCACAATATTTAAGCCCCTCAGGGGGCTCACCTTCTTTAGGTGAGTACGGGTGTCACAATCCCGAGGTGCCCTAGTGATCTTTTCCTTTTCCCACGGGGTTTACTGTCTTTGGCAAACACGGGCTTCACGAACCCGGGGTACCCTAGTGATCCTTCTCTATTTTCGACCCTCTTTCTTGTCATTCAATTCATTCTTTCTTTCTCTCTTCCCGTCTAGACCACAGATATTAAAACAAATGTTTGGCGCAGTATAGCCGAAATCGGCTCTTGCGCCAATAAACCCCAAAATCACTCACTCACTCAGAATATTTAAGGTAACAAACCATAGTTCTTCAGATATATTTGTTCTACTTTTCATAAGCCGTACTCCTATTAAAACTTGTGCTTCCGAAATACACCTTTTGTAATCTTAAGAAATTATATAAACTATAACGGTTAATTTTGTAAATTATTAAATGTTCCTATTTAGCCATTTCCGTCCAAACAGTTCAAATGAAAAAAATATTCGGATTCACCCATTCATTAGGAAATTGTATGATTCCAGCAGTAAGTTTTATTTTTTACCGAATAGGATTGCGTCACTTCGGGGATACCTCTAACAGAAACGTTTATATGCTATCGATTGCAAATTAAACATTTTCCCTTTAATTGTGTTTATTTCAGGAGGATCTTTGATTTATTTTATTCATGCAATACAAGATTTAAATAAATTACTTTTTTCTTGTCAAACGTATTTGCTTAATAATATATATATTTGCGTATTATATTAAAATTTGAACTACCCAAAATTATATGTTTTTGTTCCTCTAAAAACTCTTAGTATTTTAGAAATGGTCTTACAATCCGTGTACGGTTTATATGTTCTAAAATGAAAAATATATTTTTATAACTGAATTTTTGTGCCTCGTTTATAAAAATAAAATATTGCTTTGGGCTATAGCTTATAAACGTACTTAAATAAGTGGAGGAACAGTATTTTCACATAATATGAATATTTTTGACTGGAGTAAGTCAGATATTTATATTTCAGTTCCTTTACAATTTGAATAAAAGTTGTAAGCAATTTTATGAAGAGGATATTGAGTATAAACTCCTTGGCTATTTAAAAGTAAAATGTTTATTTTGATACCCCACAGCTCACATTCTAAAATAAGACTCATTTACAATCATATGATCAGCTTTGGTGATATTTAAATTTTCAAAAATACTCTACATATACGAAAACATTCTTTCAAAACCATACATCACATCTCATTCTCTGTCTTCTCCACAGCAGGCATTATTTTTTTATACTCAAAAAATTAAATACAGCATTTCCGAATGTTATTTTTTTTTAAAAAAATTAATATGAATACACTGCGGAATTGTCGGTTAGCTTCACTGAGCAAAATTGTTTTAAGTGTACTGTTTTGAAAGACAAAATTAATTGGGAGAAGTTTTTTTCTCATTAAAATTTGTAAAGATTGAATTGTGTGAAAGTTGTATTTATCGGTGAATTTTCCGTTTAACACTAAAGAAACAGAAAAATAAAAAATTAAATTTTAATAGAAAATGGTTAGAAAAACTTTTACCATTTTGAAGAAAAATATATTCCTATTAAAATAAAAATAAAAAATTTGACTAAATTTGCTTTTTGCTCCGTCACAAATGCCTATGTAAAGAAGGTATTTTTGCTTAGTACAAGTTGTTTGACTATGAAATAAAATTTAGATTTTTTCCGAAAAATTAATTTAACATAAAAACATCATTTATACGATTAAAATATATATAAATTAAAAGTATTGAAATCCCTCTTTATGTTACTTTAAATTTAAAATATAATTGAATAGAGGAAGATTGATTTCATTTCATAAACATAATCGTCGTATGTAATGATACTTCATTTATCCTCTTTTTGTTTAAAAAGAGAGAGAGATGGTCACTTTTACTCTTTTTTACATAGTTACTTTTTAAAAAACATTACGATGTATCTGTGTTTTCTTAGTCTCATATTCCACAATAAATACAAGGTACTTTTTCCTGGCTCAAATCGTTAGTCCAAAATAGTTTATTTTTCTTAAATTAATTTTTTTTAATTTTGTTTTGTTTAAAATAAACATGTATTTTTCAACTTTTGTAACAAGTTTCTTTCTTTCGAGTTTTTTTTTTTTAACTCTTCACTTTTATTGTGACTTAATCGATCAAACAACCCCGTGGACCCGCTTTTTCCACCCAAAATTCGCACAAGGCAACGTCACAGCTGTGGACGAGTTTTCTCCCGGTTTTAAAGCAACAAAGAGGCCGAACTGAGTAATAAAATCTTCCCCTGTAGACCTCCCGCTAACTTTAAAGGGGAAAGGAATTAAATGTGTTGCACTTTCGAAGGAATTCTCAAAAAAGAAGTAAACGCTTTCGGAATGATTTTTCAGGACAAGGATGAACACTCAGAGGGTTAAAGAAGAATCAGCATCTTTCTGATTCACCCAATTATTTCGTATAGATTTGATAAGATGTACTGAATCAAAAATAAGATGCAATTTTTTTGTATTATTAGCTGGATTCTGAATAACACTCTTTATGGTACCATTACACAATTTAGAAAAACAATTTCTATTTACTCTGTTATTATCACTTATAATACAAAAACTGAAAAACCTACCTTTTCCATTAGTGACAAAACTTCTAAAGTCATAGAATGCAAATCTTCAGCATTCATGTTCTTTACAGGGTTCAATGATACTATTTCTTTATTTTTACTCAATAAAGAAGAGTATAAAACATTGAATTGGTAGTAGCTGCATCTCCTTTCTCTGTAAGTCCTACAATTTTATTACACTTATATGTAATCGCTGATTTGATGAAAATTTCATCAATTTGTAATATTACGTGTTTCTCGTGGTCTTTGAGTTCTTTACATCTACCTCGTAGATAATTTTCATTCGCCAAAGTTGACAAACCTGGAGTAACATTTAATCCAGATGCAACTATCTGTAACTGTCTCAAACTTGGAAGAATTATATTCCCTTATCCCTTACATAGGAATAGCATGCAGTAGATTTAATGTACATGCAGAAAGAAAAAACCATTAAATTACTGCTATACTTACGGCCATGTTTATTTGTATTTAATAATTTCATTTGCTCTAAAATAAAATTTGCCGCCTCAAAATTTTCAGCATTACAATTTTCAATGTACTTCTCCCAAGATTGAATAGCCATAACATGATCAGGAATAGAATTAATAGACTTCCTCAAAGACATTTACTGTATTAAGAATATTTAGCAATTCACTGAAATATGTTAATCTAAGAGGATTATTAAGAATTTTTCCAATAGAAGGTATATTTAATTGACGATTATTATTAAATATAACTATAGAGAGATCTGTATTTATTTTCAGGGATTTTAAAATAGAAGGACAATTTTCACAATTAATAAAAAGAAATGTTATGCAACTTTCACAATCATGTTTTAGAACATTATTTTTAGATAAGAAATCAGATATAGGATTTTCTCGCATTAACAGATTTTCTTTTAAATATTCAAAACTGGTAATTTCGTCTTTCTTAATAAAATTAGTCAATAGTTGTTCGTCTAATTGTTTCATTTTTTCCTTTCGTTGAATTGTCACTGAGCGTTCTTTAATTGTTTCATTCAAATAGGATGGACAACCAGGGAAAATGCAAGGACATGCATTATCTGATAATTTTGGATACACTCTAGGTATTTCAATAACAGTACCAGTCTTGTCTGTAATTTTATCTTTTCTTACAATGAAAGATTCAGGGAAATGTTTAATGCACACTACACTATTGTTAGTGTTTTTAAAATCCCTTGGAATTTTCTTTTTCCAAGTTTGTAACAACTGTTCATCTTTTGGGAAACGAAACACTGAAACGTAGGGCTGCCCTGGTTTATTAGAGGTACAATTTGGTACACAACAATAACGAGGCATTTTTTATAAAATGTGTCCAGCTTTAGGTAAAGTTATGAAAAAAGTTTTAAGATAACTAAGATTTGACAGAATAAAAAAATATAACATTAAACTCTAACTTCTCATATAAAACAAAATATCTTAATATACAAATAATTAAGGATGTTGGCACATAAGCATCAATTTATGATACCATGTCCTCACGAAGAAAAGAACAAATTCAATAATAACACAACAGTAAAGTTACACAATAATATAAATATCGTACCTTTCTTTATGGTATATAAAGGAGTAATCCTGAACTTCCTGAAAAAACAGTAAAGTATCTGAAAAAACACTTCGGAACAGATACTAACTTTATCACCATACAAGATGGAAGCGTTATTAGTAATCGTGGGTCCCGCCAAAACAAAATATCATTCCCTCCTTTCGTCACGTGACTAGAACTAGCTCTCTGACTGGCGAAGCCTTCTTATTTAGAAAGCCTTGCCTTGACCCCCCGCAACACCCCTTGGGGGTCAATTTTCTCCAAACCCGTTTTGTAGCGGATATTTACTCCATGAAAGAAACATTCCTACGAATTTTCAAGCAGGTAGGTCAAATAGTTTAAAAACGAAAATATTTATCTCTTACGCCACTTATTCCCCTGCAACGCCACTTAGAGGTCTGTTTTCACAAAACCTTCTTATAGCTGATCTCTACTCTATGAAAGAAATCTCTTTATCAAATATAAAGACTGTGCGTCTAATAGTTTAAAAATGGAAATAACTATCTATAACGCCCCTTAAGTCCCCTCAACGCCACTTGGGGGCAATTTTCACGAAACCCATTTTTAGCGTATCTCTACCCTATGAGAGGAATCTGCTTACTAAGTTTCAAGACAGTACGTCTAATAACTTAAAAATAGGAATTTATAACGCCCCTTAAACCCCCGCAACACCCCTTGGGGGTCAATTTTCCCAAAACCCATTTTGTAGCGGATATTTACTCCAGGAAAGAAACTTACCTACCAATTTTCAAGCAGGTAGGTGAAGTAGTTTAAAAACGGATATATTTATCTATTACGCCCCTTAATACCCCGCAACGCCACTTAGAAGTCTGTTTTCTCAAAACCCGTTTTGTAACTGATCATTATTCTACGAAAGGAATCTATATATATCAAATTTAAAGACAGTGCGTCAAATAGTTTAAAAATGGAAATAATTATCTATAACGCCCCCTAAGCCCCTGCAACGCCACTTGGGGGTCGATTTTCAGCAAACTCATTTTGTAGCGGATCTCTACTCTCTGAAAGGAATCCGCTTACCCAATTTCAGGATTGTACATCAAGTAGTTTAAACATGGAAACAATTATTATTAAAGCCCTTAACCCCCCGTAACGCCCCTTGCGTTTCGAATTTCGGAAAATCCTTTCTTAGCTGATGTCTACTCTATGAAAGGAACATGTCTACCAAATTTCAAGTCTGTAGGTGGAATAGTTCCAGAGATTTCGTGATTAGTCAGTCAGTCAGTCAGTCGCTCTTTTTTCTCCTTTATATATATATATATATATATATATATATATATATATATATATATAATTGTGTTATTGTAATTGAAAGGACTACTGAGTTAATAGAAAACTAGGTTGTTCTAGTTTCAATGAAATTATTTCGTATATACGTATCTATAGTTATAGTTAAGATATATGGATTGAAAAATTTTATTTTTAGATTAAATTCAAATAATATTGTTGACGCGAATTTTTTTTTTCTTAAGAGAGCTTCCATTTCCGGAAAGAGGCATTGCACAACCTTCATTACTTTTCCAAGAATTAAAAAAAAGAATTGTGGCTCATTTGTCTTGTTTATTGTAAATTTTGATTCCATTTTTCTGAATCATCATGTTAAATAAATGTAACAGATTTGGTTTTAGAATTTTTCTCGCTCTTTTTTATACCTTAAGAGAAACTTAGTAATACTATTTGGTAATTATATTCTTATAAGTAATTATGTTATTGCTGATTGGAGTATCGAAAAGGCATTTTATAAAAATTCTTTCGGAATATTTAAAGTTTGTGAATTAGGTCAGAAATAAGTGAGAGTTATTTGAATGCCCTCTTTTTTTGCTGTAAAAAGAGATAAATTTAGTAAATTATTTTAGTATTATAAATATACAGTCGACTCTCGATAATTCAAACCTTCGATAATACGAACCTCTCGGTAATTCGAAGTATATGCTCAGCCCCTAGAAAAACTCTTGATAATTCGAACTAAACAATATGTTTTGGTACACTCAATATTTTGAAGTAAAATCTGTGGCTGGTCAGACCACAACACGCGATAATTCGAAGTTATTTTGTAAAACTCTCGACAATTCGAACACTCACTATCATGTACAGTCCTGTAGCAAACAGGTTGGAGCTTACAAGTTTTGTGTTGTATTGTCTCTGCTGTCTTCCTTGAAACGTAGCTCCATTGATGACCACCTGTCTGTTACCCCTTCTTTGTGTTTTTCGGTTCCTCTGGCGAAAAGACATTTTTATTGCTTTCCTTCTTTAAGTGCATGTTAGACCAGTTGCACCTGTTGTCAGCCGTCCATATCTTTCTTTGAACACGTGGCTTTATTACACATGTGTTCAGAAAGGATGGTTCGCTATTGTAAAGAAGAGATGCGTAGGATTTTGTATACAAGCATTGAATGTATTCTTTAAAAACAAGACTTTTAACTTCTGTATAATATTTATACCGTATAATATGTACTTTTTAAAAATACTTTAAAATAATTTTATACTTATGTACAATTGTTGTTTGCATGGTTTCAAATTTGAATGTGTTAGAAAAATAAATTTCTCTTCGTGTATTTTGGGAGCTTTTTTCTCTACCCCCTTGATAATTCGAACTCTTAAAAACTCGAAGTTTTTCATTGGTTCCTCTAACTTCGAATTATAGAGAGTCCGACTGCATATATATACACTATTATCCTGCCTTTTTCTTTGCAAGAACCTTTTAAGTTTTATAGGCGCGTATTAATGAACACAATTTCTATATTTTTTAATATTTTTTTTTACTTTGTGGAGCGGGGTGACATTTTTCATTTTTGTCCGGGACGGCAAAACTGTTAGAGCCGGCCCTGAGCTAGTATGTGTGATTGTAAATAATGCACATTTATTTGTTTCGGGTTATTGTTCGTACGAGTATTTGACAACGTATGCTATGTACAGTTTACCTTTAAGGGTCATAGGTGAGGTCTACATTTATGTATGGACCCAGAGCCTACTTTTTAGTAGGAGTCCAGCCAGTGGCATAGCGTGGGCTTTTGCCGCCTGGGGCCTACAGGAAATTTGTTTCCTCTCTATTTTAATTATTTGTCAAGAAAATTAGTAAAAGTAAAAAAATAGCAGCTTTAATTTTTTTATTGATTAAAAATGCTCTTTTCGTTTTTTTTCATAGAAAAATATTTTATGTAATTGTCAATATCAATATGTATGTCATGTTCATTTGCCAGAATAGCTAAATTTGTTAACCTTAACGTGGATACAGTCGATCTGAGATAATTTTTGATTAATCTTAGCTTAGAGAAGTTTCTCTCGCAACTGGTATTACTAATGGCAGATGTTAAAAAAAAAATTCTCAACAATGTTTGGTAAGTCATCTTAAAGTTTGGACCTAATAATATATTTTAATATACCCAGAGAGAGAGAGCTGGACCTAATGAGTTCTTTTTTACAGCCTGGGTCTGTTGCAGCAACGAAAGCTTATAGACGTACGCACTCAAGAGTTGGAATTCTTTTTTATTAATGTCTTGAAGAGCTTGATCTAAGTTAAGTTCGTTCATGCTCGATATCACTTCAAGTCTTAGAAAAAGTATATTTTTGCGCTAGATTCTGCAACTGTCGGAATCTTTCTCGAATTTCAGCAGTTACTCTGTCTATTAAAGAAAGCATTGTTTGCCTCTAGTCATCTTCGTACGGTAACTGAATATCTTTACTTCCATCGCCAAATATATGCTTTCTCCTGATTCGTCTTGCGGGTTCAAAAGAAATTTCAAGCTCTTCACATAAACTTTTAGTATATATTAAAGCGTCATTCACGAATTTCTCTCGTTTTGATTTTAATACAGTCTGTAAAGCACGTATTTTTTTAGCACATTGAGGGATATTTAGTCCCTCTCTTTGCAAAAAATTTTCAGCATCATTGAGACTTCATACAGTACCGGTTGCCAGAAGCCTAAGTGACATAAACACGAATGCGATTGCATAGCGACTAATAAACTTCCTGCTTCTGTACGTATATTAAAGCTTTCACTCGTTTCCGTCAGTTTTTCCAGTGCAGTTGAAGTATATTTGTAATGGTGTCTAATATAATTTACAGCATCACCTCTATTACTCCAACGTGTGTTTAATCCTTTTCAAACTTTTTCCTGTGGATTCACGAACTTCCCATCGGTGCGTCGATGAGAAAAAAAGAGTAACAGCGTTCTAGCGTACCAAAGAAAGTCACCGAATTTACCGCCACTGAGGCCGCATGTACGCAAACTAGGTTTAGCGAATGGTTTGAGCAAGGAACAAATTCGGCGTAAGGATTGATATCTTTTATCCACTGCTGCACATCTGCGTGGCATCCAGCCATCGTGGTAGCATTATCGTAAGCTTTCCCTCTACAATTCATAATGTCGAGCCCATCAGCCTAAAGTTTGCTTACTATCATGTCACTTATACCTTCCGCAGTTTTGTTTTTCATTTCAATGAAATATATAAAAGATTCTTCTACTCTAACTTCCTGGTTTTCAATCATCATATATTTTACTACATGCCTTTTTTTTTTATCTTTATGGGAAGTATCCGGGGTGTGTGCTGTCAAAAATCATGGAATAATATATTTAGCCTTTTGGACAAGAAATATAATTACTTGGCGAACTTGTTTCCTGAAATTAATATAAATTTATTTTGAATTTGAGGTGACATATAAGTGAGAGAACTGTTTTGGCCCATTTATATCCTTACTAAATGCTCTCTGAGAACCGGGTCGTACTTTGCCAGAAGATGAACCAATTCTAAAAAGTTGCCTCTATTAGTACTAGTGTCATCTTCCCTGGGGCCACGCAACGACGAATTTCGTTTTGCTAGGAATTGTATAATATCAAACATTCTTGTCAGAACTTCATGCCATTTTTCAGTTTCCATTGCCAATAGTTCTCGTTCTTTTTTATCAATTGTTTGTCCATTCCGAAGTTTATTTTCTAACTACTTCAATTTGCAAAAATTTCTATTGTTCCATACATTATATAAGTATACGTAAAGCATACAATTGTACGAAGCACCAAAGTCGTAAAAATCTTACGATTTTTAGCTTCTGTGACTTCAGTCCGCTCCACGTGCCACCCTGTCGCACCCGCGTGGCTCCGCTTGGCTTGTGTCAGCGCGCGCGCGATTTGGAGTTTGAAATATTTTTTGAATTTAAATATCGCAGAGCCTGCCGCCGCCCCTTTTCGTATACCGCCCGGGGCCATGGCCTCCTCTACACCCCCTACAATACGCCACTGTTTGTACCCCAAGACTGACGTGCGAGTTTGCAGTCAGGGTGTAGGAATTAACATTGAGAGTGCTCCTGTAATCAAAGAAAATTTCTCACGCGCCAGGCCATCGCTGAAGTTGAAGACCTAGTGTGTCTAGACTGCAAAAAGGCTGTTTACAGGCACTGATTTGACCTTCTTTTAATCAATATACAGTTATCACTGCAGTGACGTAGTGTACATCTCCGCATCACAGGAGGCCGGATTCTAAGAAGCTCACAGCCTGACTGACAACAAGTACTGCTTGTGGCCGAAAACCTGTCTTTGCAGGGGGGGGGAGGGCTAATATTCCCCACCACGCCACTGCATCATTAGCCCCAAGACAAAAACAGCTTTGATAGAAGAACACAACACATCACCACTCCACTCTCCAATGATCTCTAGAGTGACATCATAGAAGTCGCAGATGGAATGATAGAATGAACGCTACAGGAATGCTTCAGGTGCACTGTGTCACTCCGGTGCCGAAAAAAACTGTAATTTCTGCTATAGATGCACTACAATAATCCCCAGCAAATGTGCAGAACATGGCGGTGTTCTCTGTCAGTGGTGACCCGTGCGTGATTGTACTGTAGTTTTCTTGAGGTAATACCTTCCCGGACCACAGCTGCCAAAAATCATGCACAGTGGATACATTCCTACCATGTCTTTCTGCAATATCGTGGAAAGAAAATCCACCCTTTTTTTTTAATCTCTATTATACTACCTGGTTTAACTCAACAAGCTATTGATAAATGCTTCTTCTTCTTAAAGTCCTTCTGGACTAACATCAATTCACTACGTCAAATTTGAACAATAAATAAAATTCACGAACTGTATAGAGCGTATTTAAAGTACACTTGATTCAAAAGTGGCGTAACCTCAAAGGGACGCAACTAGCGCCTAACGCGAAATTTGTATCTAAATCATCTTTCAGATGTGTAAACAACCCTACCAAATTTTATTGATACAGCACAACTTCTTCTTGGTGATGGGATTTGTATTTCCATCAGTGCATTTTACTAACGAAGGTAAAGGAAGAAAAATGAAGTTATGCATTGAAAGATATGTCTAGTTTAAAGCAAATATTTCAAGCTAATTGAATTTAGGCCTTAATAGCAAGATAAGAATTAATAAAAACGGCCCTGGCGAAAATCCGTGATGCGAATGAGGAAAAAAAGACTACAATACTGGAAGCCACTTCCCTTTTGAAACCAGATGGGCAAATATGAAACTTCCCTAATAATCTTGACTGGGAATATCATACTCCAGAGAATAAATGCTATTAGCAAATCATTGCAATCAGTTGAGTGTGAATTATTAAAAGGATCTAGTCTACTAAAATCTCTATAAAATTATATCCAAAATTTCAGAAATGAATTTGAAAAAATGGAACATGGAGCAACTGATTTTTCAAGGCTCTCGTTTGTAGAGAAAGCTATACAAGCTCACAGGCAGCAAAAGAGATAAATTACTTCCCGTGAAATATTGAATTTTTGAAAGGGAGAATTTCATAGAGAATTCATTTTATGTCATATGCGATAGGACAAGAGCAGAACTATCCCAAAGAGTTGAGATTTTGAAACTGTTGTAGAACACTTCATTGTATTTTTTTGTCGAGAGAATATGATCTGAAATTTAGAAGAAAGATACACAAAAACTACAGGAAGCGTACAAAAATGATATTAAACCTCTTAATTTTGACGATATGAATTAGATCAGTTTTTGCTATTTTTAACAAAAAACAAAGATACAATGAAGACTTCATCAGAAATGTATCGAGTTTCAAGATAAATCCTAATGTAGAGATATTTTTGAAAATTTTTTTAATAATACCGACATTGAATGCCTCAGGTGAGAGATATTTTTCAGTTTAAAAAAAAGCGTGTTTTAAAAATTATTTAAAGGAGTACTATTCGAGAGAAGACAAATTGAACAACATGACTATATTTTAAATAGAACAAGATATTTTGCACAAAATAGGTACGGCAATAATAATTGATGAATTAGCTAAAGAGAAATCGAAAAGTAAAGTTGTGCAGCAAAATTGTAAGCTTTTTAGTAAAAATTTTAATTTATACAAATACAGTTAAGATTTTTCTTTAGCCGCTGAGTTTTATTATAAGGAAAAACAATTTATTTTGGGAATTTAAGGACAGCGAATCTTTTCACTATTTTAGATTTTGACTCTTGAGCCCATGGGCCTCAAACCTTTTACCAACAGAGGCCTCCAACTATCTTAATCCGCATCTGCATGGCTCATTAAAGAATACCAAGGGCCAACCTCCAATACATACACGTATACGTATGTCAAATCAAATATGTATTTGGGGCCGTGGGTAGAGCATCGGTCTCCCGACCGGAAAGCCTGGGTTCGATGCTCGATGCCTCCAAATATCCTCTGAGTACACACGGAGAATGTGCTCGTTAAATCAGTGGTCCGAATGGTGTCGCCATCTATCGTGTTGTACCGAGCAAAATCGGGCTGTCACCTGCATGGGGCTCAAAACTTAGGCCAAAGACAGGCGTACAATTCTAGCCCTTAGACGCGATGAATTTCGTGAACCTTGATCTGATGTTACTGTCGATCAGGTGGCATAAGCAACAACAACAACAAATATGTATTTATATATGTATGTATTTATATATTTGTAATTGTGTGTATGTATGCCAGTAAGACCAAAAAGTGATTATAATACCATATTATTATATAATTAATTTTGTGTTTATACAAATAACTTCTATAAATAAATAATTTGTTATTAAAAATGATTAAGCATAAATGAAATAGATATGGAGATAGTAATCAAACATTAATAATTATGGTAAATTAAAACTGATTTCTCACAGTCAAAATAATTTTCTGACACATTCCCGGATTGGTATTACCATAACAGCACATCTCGCTAATATTTACTCACAATATACCGTGCCCTATAATGTTCGTAAATAATATGCATGAAAATGCTTCAAGAAACCAGTACAATGGATCGATGACTGAAACAATCCATTGTGTATTGGTTTCTTTTTAAAAAGAAAGCGCTGTCTATGTCTACCCGAACTAAGTTTCGTAACCTTGCTTCTCTACTATATGATCATCCACGAGTTGAGTCACGTACACAGTTGACCTACGAAGAGTAAATTATACACGAAAAAAAGTCACTCCGAAACCTGCTCTGGGGGAAACGGATTCTCAGAATTTAACGTTTGTTACCCTGTCTGTCGATTTAAAAACACATGTCTTCTACATATAGGCTGTTTTTACTACCAGCTGTATTTATCATTTAGGGATTGGGTTTTTTTTCCAAGGAGAGGAATAAAAATCCGTTGAGATTAATTTTTTTTACTTTGAATTTATAACTTTACATTTTTATGTTACATATTGAATTTATTTTTCGCATGGTTATTAATTTTGAAATGTTTTAATTATTTCAACGATCTGAATCTATCTCCTAAGAATGACAGAAAAAAGTTGTTCCAAAATTTCAAGAACAAAAACAAGATTTGTTGCTCTTAAAAAATTTAATTGGTTTTGTTGAAGTCGTTTCATACTATTTTAATAAAAAATTCACTAAACAATATACAATGTTTAGAGTATTTTTCTTCCTATTTTTCCTTTTCTTTAAAAGTAATTTCACCAGTTTGAAAACAAAACATAAAAAATACACAAAGAGCAGTATTTACGTATATATATATATATCCTCTGAATAATCTATATATACGTAAATACTGCTCTTTGTGTATTTTTAATTTTTTTCTTCAAACTGGTATATATATATATATCCTCTGGCGTATATATATATATATATCCTCTGGTGTATATATATATATATATATATATATATATATAAACACTGCGTATACATATATATCCTCTGAATAATATATATATAAGCTATAAAAGTAAGAGATCTCATCTACAATATATTTAATTTCATTAAAAGCACAATATTTTTCAGTCTTTTCCCTTTGAACTTTCTTTACTTGCAACAATCATTCAAATATTAATGCTTGAGACTTTGGATAATTCATTTTTAAAAATATTTAATTATCTTCTTTTTATTTAGATTCTGGATCATGTTTTGTAAAGGGCTCTAAATAGAAAAAAAATATCGTAATTTTTCATTTTTACTTATAAATTACTCACGATATTTATTAATAACAGCCGATACATAATTTGTTCTAAAACAGAAAATGGTAACATTTTTGTGAATAGTTGCAAGGCTCATCGCTATTTGCAAAACAGAGAATTTGTATGGTAAAATTATCGTTATTAAAACAAAGCAAGAATTTATGTATTTCAAAATATTTAGCTAGAATGATATTATTTCCAGAATTCAATTGTTTATTTTTCTTTACGTTTGTTTAATATGATATTTTTATTTAATAAAGATTTCTGTCTTCTCATGACTGATTATGCTCATATTTGCATTGTTTGTTTTTCTTATCTTTACATTTCTGGTCACGTTTTTTTCATTAATATGTATTTAAGTGTATAATATTAACAGGCAAACAAAAAAAAATACAGTAAAATACGTTTAACGCGAAAACGCTTAAGACGAAATATCGGTTAACACGAAATAATACAACGGTCCCAACAAACTACTATGCATTTTCATGCATTTTTTTCTCTTAACACGAAACGAAAAGCGCTGAACACTAAAAGATTTCCCTTCTGGGAATGAACAAAATACGGAAAACATCACCGATTTTTCGATTTTAGAAGAATTTTTTTGCGAGCACAATGCCAAAGAGCTCAGGGGGAAAGCAAACTGCTATTTTGCTTAAAATGAAGATGGAGCTTCTTAAGGCTGTTGATCCAAAACAGAAGACGAAAGAGGAAATCTGTAAATATTTTGGTATTGCTAATTCTACCTTTCCAACAATAATTAGAAACGAGAGCAAATAATGGAAATGTTTGAACGGAGTAAATTTGAGCCAGAGCGAAAACGGATGAGAATAGCCAAGAACGATGATTTAGTGACGGCTTTACTTGTTTGGTTTAAGCAAGTAAGATCTTAAAATGCTCCCTTATCAGGACCTTTAATGCTAGAAAGAAGCAATGAATTTGCTAAATATATGGATTATTACATTTTCTGCAAATCCCGGATGATTGGAACGTTTTTAATCCGAAATACAGAACGTCATGAAAAGTATGCGCGTATTTTTAGACGCACATTTCAATAGTAAAACGAATAACAAAATAGACGCCACAGAAGAATTTGTTGACTGAGGCTAAAAAAGACAATGCAGAGAAAAATGTCAGATTATTTTCCAAAAACTAAATAATTGTTGTTTTTTTTTTTTCAAAAAATTTGAAAATTTTGTATTAAATTTCATTAAGTTCTTGTGAATGTTTTTGTTTGATTTTAATTTTGTTGGATCTATGCTTCTTATTCTTTTTTAAAATATCCTTTAACACAAAGTTCTTTTAACACGAAAAAATATTTCAGTTTCGTGTTAAACGATTTTCACTGTATTAGGACAATGAATGAACAATTTTGAAACATAACACCTAACGGGAAAGAAAAAAGACCCGTCGAAGAGGAAAAATAAAACGCTATCATACGAACTATGTACTTATTCAAAGGTATGCATAGTTGAGATTTCCTTAAATTTGAAAACATTTGGATTCTATCTCTAATATTCAAAGTATAAACAGCCGGAAATGTTCAGTAAAAGAAAATAACAAATAATTTTCAAAAACTCTTAGTTTATGAAACCTTTCAGACAAAAATTCTTCCAAGTTAAATCAGTATCTTTATATAAATTCAGAATCAATGAAATTAATGTTCCGAACTTATACTGAAACAAACCTTATTTCGCAACTTATTTTTCCTGATATATAGATAACATCTAATAATACCATTTATGTCATTGAAAATGTATTTTATTATATCTATACGAAGGTTCTCTAAGAAGTATCTGGTCTTTGGTCGGAAAAATTCTAATACTTACGTGACGAAATTGAGATATTAATCTCCTTCAAAGTAGACCTTTTGCGATTCCTCACACTTTACCCACTGATCCTTCCTCTATTGGAAATATTTCTGGAACGTTTCCTTCGGAATGGTGTTCATCTCCCCATCGCATTCCGCATTATTTTTTCTAATTCTCATAACGGAATTCTTTTCATGGCATCTTTAATTTTGAAAGCAATCAGAAGTCGCTAGGATACATATCTTGAGAGTAGGGAAGTTGAGGATTGACTGGAATTCCTTGATCCGCCAAAAAGATGGAACTTGTTCTCTTCCCCCGACAGCACCTTAGGTTTAAATTCACAGCCACTCTGCGCATGCTCAGTTCATCTCGTAGAATTGCACGTGTGGAATCACAATTCGGGGATAGCATTTGGAGCTCATAGTCCTTTTGTGGAATCTTTACTAATCCCACCCTTTCGGGAATCTCTCATGCGGTCAAAAGACGGTATCCTTTTTATCAGATTTCCCCCCTTCTCAACAAAAAACTGCATTTCGAGTGGATTGTGGCCTTTCAAAACGCTGGTCACTCTCCCTCCATTGATGTGCGGGCATTTTTGAATCGTTTGAACCACTCCTTTATTTCTGTTCCCCGTATCAGTGCCGATTTAAGCTCATTTCGGGCCCTGGGCGCAGAAGACGTACAGGCCCCCTTGGCACTAAAGGATCGAAATTTATAACCAGTAAATCTGGTTAAGTTCAGCTTATCCGGGTCCTTCTAGGCGCCTCCGGGCCAGGGACGTCTTAAGATACTTTGAGGCCCTGGCCCAAAGACATCTTAAGATTTTTGAGTCCCTGCGCCCCTATTTAAGAGTAGGCCCTACCAGTGACCTTTTGAGTGGACAGCATACAGCATGCATTGTCAAATACTCGTACAAACATTAATTTGAAACAAAGAAATGTGTGTGTGAGTTTCACAATCTCACAAACTAGATCGACCGAAGCAGCATTTCGACTAAATAATTTGACTGATCGTTTATGGTATTAGACCTAGGCCCAGGCATGGAAAACGGTCATCACATAAAGGTCATGCCATTGTTGTCTGTTGACATGTAGTTTGAAATTCCCTGTTTTTAAGAGAATATGTTCCGGAATAATATCCAAATATTTTCAGATAATGATCTTATTAAGAATAAGTCAGAAAGAAACAAGGCCCCCTCCGAGGGCGAGGCCCTGGGCCCGGGCCCCTGCGCCCGCCCCGAGAGCCCAATGAATAAACTGGCACTGATCTGTATCATTGTCTTCAGACACTTGCCGAAACTTGCGAACTGGTTTGCTTTGAGAGAACACCATTTTTGACAAAATTTGATGCAGTACCTTTGCCTAATTCATTCACTCATCTTGAGAGGAAAAACATACTATGATCACTTTTCCATCACCTCATTAGGTGGTCAGCAGACAGTGAATGCCGCATTCAAACGTTAAGAAAAAATTCAAGCATGCGCATTAAACTGTGTCCTTTCACAATATAAAGTGGTGTCTAGCATCACTATTGTACGCAGGAGCTTTTAACTCAAGATCGGATACTTTTCAGACGTATCTTTCTCATATTATTTTCTAATGGAAATATTTAAATAACATTTTATACAAAGAAGTATTATATACATAATTTATGGATTACTTTGAGAAAAGGTATTTACAGCTTGATTAGACTTTATAAGAAGTATATACGTATAATGATAAGCAAATATTTTTTCTTGGGTTTTTAAAATTTTTCAATAGTTTGTAGTTTAACGTGATTAGGATTTTCCGTGAATCTTTAAAAAATGAAGAATATTAAAAACTTTCTGTACGGGACACCTCGATGTTTTTTATAATCAGTTTTTGACTTTCAAATTAGAATTTTAGATTAACTTATTAGCTATTTTTTATTCTCTTTTTGTGAAATATTCTTAAGAAATTATCCTTTTTTAAAAATGAATATAGATATTTCCTTTTATAGCAAAATATGGTAGAAATATATAACTTACATGATCTTGAGCTTCCACTCTATAAGGCCAATGAGCATTTTAGGAGCCATTCTTTTTTATATTAGCCCGAAAAATTCTCCTCCAACCCTTCATAAGATCTTGCTCTGTGTTTATTACACTATTTTCTATTTCATTATTACAGTCAAAATTGAAAGTGTGTTCACTTCATGAATTGCAGTGAATAAATAATAAAAATTCATTTAAAAAAATTCATTTAAGTTAAGACAAAAATATTCAAAATCGTTATTGTATACTTTTCCAATGAAGCAAATGAATTACTAAATTGAAGAAACTATTGTTTAATAAAAAGGTTTTATTTGTGATTAATTTTAAAAAAAATATATATATTCTTAAAAACTAGAATATTCTTAACCGGGATCACTCGTGCCTGTTTTTGTTCCGTCGTTGGTCGCGGGGTGTTGAGAACACCCCAAACATTTCACACGATTATTTAATAATGAAATAATGAAAAAAAATTAAATCACCTATGATGCATATTTTTATATTACAAGATGGGCTTTGAATTATACAAATAAAATAATTAAATTTATTGCATACTGATATGACTAATATTGATATAAACCAAACATACAACACACATTTTCATTTTAAAATGCATAATTTTATATTTTTTCATGAAATATATTTAAAACATATATATCAGTAGTTAACTTACTTTGTAATTTATGTTAAGGATAGTAGAAAATAGAAAAAAATATTTAAATCATTTTCCAAACATTCAGAGCAGACTGCATTCATATGATTTAAGCACACATTTGGCTTACATTGAAGACAAAAAAACAGTTTTTACATCTTTTACCTGTGGAAAAACAGTAAGTAAGTAAGTGAATATTAACACCCCACCGTTCAGCTACACGAAGGCTTTTGGCGACGGACCTCGTAATTTTGAACCATGGTCAAGTGACGAGGACGACACCTGAGCTGGCACCCCCTTTCCTAACTACCACACCACACCAACGAGAGGACGTTAGAGCTCTCGACAGATTTAACGTGCATCGCTCCCCTACACGGTGGGTCTTTAGTGGCACTGGGCTCGAACTCGTGACATGCCAGCCACGATCTCCATTTTGGACGGATTAATGCTCTTTTGAGGTCAGCAAGGCTTCATTTCAGTTTTTTGTTAAGGTTGGGGAATTCTGATCTCATATCACAATGTGGCTGCACAAGTTCCATTCCAATCTCATCTTATAATCCTGAATGTCTCGGTTTCTTATCAGGTAAAACCGAATGATAGAAAATGAAAGCATTAATTCCAGCAGAATTAAATAGCTGGGGTAAAATATTCGCGGTGGTCAACTGTTACATATTCACGACACTGGTCTCTATTAAATTATCATCATTTTCATGCATAGTAGAGATACGTAGGACGCTTTTTCTTTCTTTTTTCTATAATAAGAAACTAATGCCATCGGGACTTAATGATGAAACCAAGAGTGGACGTGTTAGGTTTTTGTTTACTGATGAAGGATAACAATATCTCGCGTTTATTTTTTCGGAGTGTGCCAACTATTGTTAATTTCTTTTTAAAAAATTCTTCTGCAAGTTGTATACTAGTATACAAGCTGTCGCAAAACATTTTACGCTCAGAATCATATAATGGTTGACTTAGACACAGTACAAAAATATAACATAATCGGTCGCGGGGTGTTCTCAGCACCCCAGATAAACTTTTGAATTGTCATTACGTTTCAATCGTCCGAGCGAGAGTGATTGCATGAGACCTGATGGTTCAGTGACCTAAAGTGTGCAGCTAAAGAAAAAAATCGTGGTACTGCGCATTCTTTTTGTAATCCTGGGAGACTTTTCTTGTTGCTGGGGTGTACAACACCCCACGCACCTGATCCCGGGTTAATAAAGGCATTCCTTTTTGTATTGCTACCACAGAATATGAGTCCATTTTAAAACTATAGTAACAAAAAAATCTGAACAACGTTAAAATAAATACGGAAGGGCAGTGATGTCTTTCATTCGAAGTACAAATTATAAATAATTTCATGTTTCACGTGTGGCCCACGTATCCTTTCCCAACATAAATTTATTACTTTGTAGATTTCTAAAATAGGATTGAAATATTTTTTGCAGTTCCATGGGAATGCAGCTAAAAATAAATTAGAAAGTTAGATGAATTGGCAGATGAAGCTGCCACTGTTTAGTTATTTTAAAATAATCTTTATTCGATGAATATGTTCTTAAAGACACATAAAATTAATTATTTGAGAAAAGAAAGGTTTTTAACTGTGTATGTGTGAATGTGGGAAAAAATACTTTTAAATCTTTCAAATGTAATGTGAAAAACAAAACAAAAGTAACTTATTTAAATACACTGGTGTGCAAAAATTAAGGACGAGACGGTTTTTTCAATATAACTTTGTACAAAAGCATTCCAAATCAACACATTTAATACCGTAAGGTCCCCAATACGTAAGGACATGAGTAATGTAAGCAACACTTACTAAAAGAGAAATCAGAGGGATAAAAAGAAGCTTTATTGAAAAAGTAGCATGGAGTGCAATGCGACTGAAGGCCGAAACATCCCTGTGATGGGTGTCCAGCAAGAAATATCCGGTCTTTAGTAGGGGATATGATCTCCCCTGACTGCTAGGCAGGTTTCACAGCGTCTGCCCATGCTGAGAATGAGGGTGTCAATGAGTTGTTGAGGCATTGCTGCCCATTCGTCTTGCAGCGCCAATCGAAGCTCCGGAATCGTTACTGGTGGCAAGGTACGAGCTGCCAAGCGTCTGCCTAGAAAATCCCATACATGCTCGATGGGATTGAGATTCGGAGATCATGCCGGCCAATCCATATGTTCAATATCCTCACTCTCTAAGAGCTGTTCGGCAGCTACTGTGCGATGACATGGTGCATTGTCGTCCATGAAAAGGAACTGCGGACCCATAGCGCCTCTAAAAAGACGCGCATATGGAAGAAGAATCTCGTTACAATAACGGGTCCCGTTGACTGAACCTGCGTCGAAGATGTGAAGGTCTGTACGACTACCAAGCATGATGCCTCCCCAAACGAGAACCCCGCCACCTCCATACCTGTCCCTTTCAATGATGTTCGAGGGATGATTGCGGCTTCCCCGCTCTCTCCAGATGAGTATGCGATGAGAATCGCTACTCAGACTGAATCTGCTCTCATCTGTAAAGAGTACTCGTCCCCATTCATTGTCTCTCTAATTCCGGTGTTCCCGGCACCACAGAGAACGCCTTCTCCGATGGGCAGGCGTTAGAGGTACACACCGTACAGGGCGTCGTGCAAACAGACCACCACCGTGCAGTCTTCTGGCCACGGTAAAACGCGATATCGGTCGTCCAGTCGCCTGTGTCTAGTGATTTCTCCCGCTGTCTGCCGCCTGTTTCTTCTGGCCTGTAAGGCAATATACCGGTCATCTGCGGGTGTGGTTCCTCGTGGACGACCACTACTGAACCCCCGGATAGCTGTTCCTGTAGTTTGAAATTGTCTCCAAAGTCGTGAAACGATGCTGTGAGCAATTCCGAACTCTACAGCCACACTTGTCACACTGCGACCTTCCTCCAACTTCCCAATGATTCGACCTCGGGTAAAAGCATCCAGATGTCGTCTAACAGATTGATTATTCGCCATTTCTCGCTGAGGCAGCAACTGGTTGTGATTTTAACTGCTATACGGTGTGCAATCTCTTTGCCAGAAATACTAATCTTACACCGACAACACATGCTTTACTACTCAGACACTGCCCCATTACGTCTACCTGCATATCTGCGCATGTGCTACCTCACCTCACTTAATCTCCTAATTGGTCTTTCTGTCCGCTCTGCCTCTTCGTTCAGCTGATATGCTAATTTTTCGACTTCGTTCTTAATTTTTGCACACCAGTGTATGTTGTTAAGTTAGGGTTTTAGGTCGTTATTTTCCTTTTCAGGCTATTTTTGCAATATTTTCTTAAGATATAGAACGCTACTTAGTGGTGTACTAGAGATTTGCAGAAAGTCTGTTATTGACCTTTAAACATTTTGAAACTAACCTGATATATGCAGCTTCCCTTACAAAAATACCTCTAAAATATTGTTTCCCTATGACGTAAGCAAAGGAAGCATATTTTAGGCTTATACATAAGTAACAGTAAGTGGGTAAAAGTTAGTTTTTTAATTATAGAAGAGTAGTTATTATCAATAACAATATCCTCTCAACCAGCTCTACCAACCTTAAGTACAGATAACAGTTATCATATTTTTACAGGAGGATAATACTATCTCTAATTAATTTTTACACAACAAATCCACTTTTCCCAACACCAGTTACACATTTTTTTCAAAGAAACGGAATAATAATAATTGAAGTGATAACTTTTTTAGCGGCGTTGGGCACTTTTTGGTAGGGGAAAATCTTATGGGTTCGCGTCACCGACATGCTCTGACTGGCGCAAGCGCAGTGTGCTGTTCGCCTTGGACACTTTTTGGATGGGTGAAATCTCGTGCGTTCGCGTCACCGACAGGCTTATAGCAGTATATCTGTAGCTGCTGACGTATAGTGCTGTGTATATCTTATAAGTGAAATTGAATGGATTTAGTGAAAAGTTCAATGTGTATATACTGTGCATTGCTCGTTGCGATTCCGAGAATGGGCAATATATATTAATGATTGCCGTTTATATTTCGCCTGGAAAATCTATGAGACAGATACAACAATTTTTATTCGAAAATTTGATGATTTATACAAAAGAAGGTTCTGAAATACTCGAAAAAAGATTTGGCGAAAAATATGATAATGTACCGATGATTTTAAGTGGAGACTTCAATATTAACTTTGCAGATGATAAAAATCTACCACTAATTGAATTTCTAAATGAAACACTTAATTTAAATATGTCCAATGATCAAAAACTCAGTACTACAAAATATAAAACGACGATCGAGGCGGTTTTTGCACGATACTTAGATAAATTTGAATCAAACATTTATCTTTTTTACTTTAGTTACCATAAGCCTATTGTATCTTTTTAGAACAAAATGAAATAATTGAAAGCACAAAAAGTCATAGTATTGTTGAAATTATAGTGATGACAATGATGCAAACAATTAAAATAATGTTAAAAATCAAGTACATTGAAATTTAAGTAAATACAAATACTATCCATAAATAATATGATTGTATATTAATTGTTATTTCAATTGAATTGTATAAATATTTTGTCATGATCTTGTACAGCCTGTAATATATTTGAATAATAAAAAACCATATAAACATGCATTTAATTGTTGCTCGGAGTGTTAATGAATGTGAAAACCAGATTGATTGATTCAAACATTATGAAATTTCAAATTTTAATACTAAAAGTTCTAAGTTTTCACTTCTATCGGCAGTCTCGATAACTGCCAATTTTTTTTTAAGTAAAGTTTTGATTCATAAAATTTCGAACATTCCTCTTATAATTTATTCCTCAATTAAAGTAAAAGGGACGATAATTAGATATCTTGTTGTAAAATATTAAAGAAAATAAGAAGTCGTGAAACTTCTGAATTACAATAAGAAGTTTATGCCCTGTATTTAATGGTGTCATCCGCGGGGATGTCTTAAGACTTCTTCAGATCTTGGGCCCCTACTCAAAAGGAGGCCGCCCTGGTCCCAGGGGTGGCTCAAGGGCCGGACAAACCGGGGAGGCAAATTTTAGGTGGCATTTGGACCGAATTTGAAAAATACTTTTTGATATATTTTCAGAAAAATTGTGAATTGGTTATTTCATTTAATGTATCATACTTCCTTATTTTTTACTCTGTATGTTTATTGTCAGTTTTCTTTTATGTTGCAATCTGAAGGGTTCGAGGGGGAAGTGTACGTTAAATTGTGAAATCTGATGTTTTCACAACTTTCTCTAGTCAAAAAAGAAAGCCCAATTTTGAAGTTTTAAAAATTATTTCCATAGAATTTGCACAAAATCTTGCTACTGTAATAAGAGTTTCGCTTTTTTTTTGCCAATATGTGTAACAAGAAGTGTTTTTCAAAATTAAAACTAATAAAAAATTTCTTAGGATCCATAATTCCTTCTTCAAGATAGATTAAATGGTTTTGCTATATTGTGCCCCGAACATGAATTAACTAAACAAACTGATTTTAAAAAATTGATTAAAAAGTTTTCAGAATTGAAAGTAACAGAAAAGAAAATGTAGTTTTTCTTTTTCTTTTCGATTTTACTTTATTTTTGAGTTTTGGTTATATATATTATTGTGCTGCTTTTTTGGGTTCGTAAGAATTATTCTTTAAAGGTGTATATCTATGTGAACATACATACACAATTTATCTTTTTGAATAATAATTTACTTTGAGGAGAGGGGTGGCATTTTCTGTTTTTGTCCGGGGCAGTGAAACTGCTAGAACCGGCCTTGCTGGTTCCCTACACAAATGTAGGCCTCCCCTATGACCCTTAAATGTAGACCCAGGGTGGGCATTACGTCGATCGCGATCGACATGTAGACTACTAAGACATTTTAGGGTGACCGCCTGAAGATTTTACCAGTTAGTAATTATATACGAAAAATTCAAGATTAGTTGACAGTACTCAGACTGTCTTCTACTGACTATAACAACACAAGCTAACTTTGGATGAAAATGTTTTATTTTTTAATGTAGTTTGAGTTGTTTCATAATAAATGTATCATGTGATATAATTATATTTGTGGCTATTACTATAAAGTTTGTTTCTTGCCTTTTGCTTTAAACGCGGTTTTAAAAGTATTGTTTTTTTTTTTTATTTTAGTTCTGTAGGTAAGGACATATTCCGTATTTATTATTAAGTTATCATAATAAGCTTTTCCTTACCTCACCACACCTACGACATTGGGCAGGGGAGCACACAAGAATTTTTCAAGGGAAGGGATGTGGTCGAAGGTCTACCATTCTCATATTATACCACAATACGCAGCCAAATAATTTTTTTTATGATTTTGTCGATTGTCGGGGGGGGGGACAGCAAAAAATAAATGACTCAATCAATAATTAACATAAATAAAAAAAAAAATTACTAATAACAAATACTTAATTACATTTTGCGTACTATATGAATGGGATTATAATGAATCGGGAAAAAAAATCAAGGGCAAAGAAGGAGGGTCCAGACCCGAGTTCCCTTCCCCCGCCTTGTGTGCGCTACTAACACTGGGTGGACCGCAATACCTTGAAAAATAAGAAGTAGCCCATATCCTGAAAAAGTCTACCCCCCCCCCTGATGTTGACAGCACAAAGTATAAATTGTCAAATACTAGTACAAACAGTCCCCCAAAACTAATAAATGTGCATGACTTATTATCGCACAAACCGGCTCAACAGACTGCCGCCTTTTGACTGAAGGGGCAGTGGCGTAACGTACACCCCCGCATTGCGGAGAGTTCGGAAACCAACATTATCTTTTGGTTTTGCAGTCCTTTGTAAGATCCGACTTGGGACACAAAACCTGACTTTGCAGGGGGGCCCTAATAATATTCTCCATAACGCCACTGTGAATGAGTAATGACGGTGTATGGTGGTAGGCCTAGGCCTATGCGTGGATGACAGTCGTCAGATATAGCCAGTTGACATATCGTCCGAAATTCCCAGTTTTTTGGAGAATACAACCGGAAATAACATTTGACCGTTGTCATTTTTGGAATTATGATCTTCTTAAGGCTGAGTCGAGAACGAGACGAGGCCCCCATCACGGCCGAGGCCCTGTTGGCCCATGCCTTAAGACGTCCATGGTGTCATCCACGTCACCAAACCTTGCCTCAAAATTATGAGGTTCATTGCCAGTAGCCCTAGTGTTGCTTCAAAATGCGATGTAAAAACAATCAACCCAGGATTGATTTAATGACATCTCACTTGTGAAATTAGAATGAGAGAGAAGGATTCTAAATTTCAGATGAGTTCTGTTGCATTTGAAACACTTCTGTAGATTAAAGTTTGCATGACAGCATACACATATTGCTTCAAAACTTGATTACTCAGAATACATGTTTGAGAAGTGCCATCACACATTTTTAACTTAATGAAAAGTTGAATTAGATTTAAAGTAATGGTCAAAAGAGATTATACGGAGAAAAAAATTGAGAACTAATGATGCGTGCAGGCATTTAATATTTTGAATTAACATTTTCAATCAAGTGTGAGGTACATAATTTACAAAGGCATTTCCATACAATATTTTCTAATGATTCATCGAAGATTATACAGTAAATTATTTCTTTAATTTTTTTCTGAAAATAAGGAGAAATTTTTTAAAAAAAAAACTATTATCATGTTATATTTTTAACTGTGAGAAATGTACGAAATTGAATACAAAATTCACAATAGAGCATATTTTTAATTGAATACCAAAATTCAGAAGAGAGTATATTTTTAAGTGCCATTCATTTTAAATAAAAATTTAATTGATAATCACTCACAATTTTTTTAACTCAGTACATCAATTTTATCAACTCAAAAATATTTCTATTTTCAATATTTTTATAAATTCTCAATTCCTTTTGCTAGATTGATTTAATTTGCTCTATTTATATAACGACTCATATCTTAAGTTCCTTTGTATAGGGAAATTTTATTTCAAGTTTTAAAAAAACTAAATTACTTAACAGTATAAAAAAAGCAATATTAGAAGCAACTTCATTTGCATCCACATCTATGCGCATTAAAAATAGCGAAAAATGTAAACAAGTATAAAGGAGCAAAAACAATAATTTTCCCTTTTATTTATGAAACGGGTATCTTTTTGTTGTTAAACGCAGCAGTAAATATCACTTCAAAAAATGTTTTATTAAATGAATAATATTCACGCATTAATAGCCCATTTCCAATTGGATTCTACATGTAAATTAGATCATGAGATAGTATTGAAGCGAATATCAAGAGGTCAAAATACGCGATTCGTCCAAAATTCGCTGAGATACTTTTTCGTTACAGAAGGCAAAAAGTATCCACAACCAGTAAAATCGCTCGGCTTAAGTCACGTGACTGCTTAGTCCAGGGTGTAAGCACGTGCTTCCTTTTCTCCATCTAGCGTTGTTTGACTAGATATTCTCATTTCTGCTTCTTCTCCCATACGTGTTCCGAAATTTCATTCGATTTCGAGTTTGTTTCCTTCAGCATTCTTCATGGCTGTGAGAACTCTGGCAAAAACTTTTTTTACCGGCATTGGTAAGTGAGATGAACTTGCTAAAGTTAATTTTAGAATGACAAAAATTTCAAAATTTAGTCTGTATTCTATTTAAAAGCATTGAAATAACACGATTTGTTTTCGTTTACTTAGGAACAACCATACTTTATGAGTAGTTGAGTAAAAGAGTACAGGAATTAAAAAGCGGTATTTTTAAATCTCGGATATGTTACACGTTTTTGTTTGAAGTAGAATGTGTGTTTTCAAGTTTTGTAATAGTTTCGTTTTACATAAATAGGATAATATTGAATTTTGATTTATTTGTTGTTCATTTTGATTTAATTTACTAATTCTATTGTAATTTATGAAACAAATATTAGTTCCCTTTATGTTGTTTTAATATTGGGGTAGGACTATATATTGCAATGAAATTTTTCTTTGTTTCTATTTAGTCCGTATTCTATTTAAAAGCATTGAAATAACACGATTTGTTTTCGTTTACTCAGGAACTACTTTATGAGTAAAAGAGTACAGGAAAAAAAGCTGTATTTTTGAATCTCGGATATGTTACACGTTTTGGTTTGAAGTAGAATGTGTGTTCAAGTTTTGCATTAGTTCCGTTTTACATAAATGGGATAGTATTGAATTTTGATTTCATAAATTTGTTGTTCATTTTGATTTAATTTACTAATTCTATCGTAATTTATGAAACAAATATTAGTTCCCTTTATGTTTTAATATTGGTGTAGGACTATATAATGCAATGAAAATTTTCTTTGTTTCTATTTAGTCCGTATTCTATTTAAAAGCATTGAAATAACATGATTTGTTTTCGTTTACTCAGGAACTACTTTATGAGTAATTGAGTAAAAGAGTACAGGAATTAAAAAGCGGTATTTTTAAATCTCGGATATGTTATACGTTTTTGTTTGAAGTAGAATGTGTTTTTTCAAGTTTTGTATTAGTTTCGTTTTACATAAATGGGATAATATTGAATTTTGATTAGAACATATTTGTTGTTCATTTTGATTTAATTTACTAATTCTAATGTAATTTATGAAACAAAAATTATTTCGCTTTATGTTTTAATATTGGGGTAGAACTATATTGCAATGAAAATTTTCTTTGTTTAATAGTTAGAACTATTGTATTTTGTTAGAGGTTTCACTCCCCAATTATAAAATGAGGCACCAGAGTTGGTTTTAAGTGAAATGTAACGTACACGATACTTAAGAAAAATAAAAGACTTCAGCATTTTATTTATCACATTTCTTTTGTTTACTAATGTAGTGCTTGGATTTACGTTAACCTGGAACCCAGTTGTTTCGGTTTTATTGTGTGAAATACGGCTAAGTTCAAATGAATAGAAAGGTTGCAATGAAACGTTTCAAACACTTTTTAAAATTCTAGTTCATTTTATTTTGTTGAATCATTCATTCTTCAGTAGTTGTTAGCGTTTGTAACGAAACTGTATATATACCAGCTACTTATCCAAAACTAGGATTTTGTTCAGAAGAGTTCCTTTTTATCCGCCTGATATTGGCGGCTTTGAAAGGTAAAAAAAAAAAAAAAAAAATTTCGAATATATAGTTTTTGCATTAGTTATGCAAAATTATTTAATTTTTCACAAAAAACGCTTTTACAGTAAACTCATACATTTGAAAGTTTTATGTTTCTTATGTTACAATTCAACGCGTAAAGTGCAAATAGGTTTTAAGGAACATTTTAAGAGCCAAATTCTTAAAATATTTATACTTTTGTTTATTCAGTTGTTAGTGATAGTTCAAATTTTTTGAATTTGGATAATGTGGGTTATTTTTGATAACCAAAAAATGAAAACTGTAACTAGGCATCTTTTTATTTCTTTTAAAAAAGCTTTTGGTAAATATTTCAAAAAAGATTACCTGAAATTGTATAAATACGTTAATAAAAATATAACTTTATGTATCTAATACTGGTTGAATTTCGGTACGTACCAGTTCTGTGGGGCATGGTTTGGGGACTGTTTTTCCAAGATGCTGACAGTACGAGCATCATTTGGCCGTGTGTTGGGACCATGTGTTGTCACCGGACGATTTTTTTAAAAAGTATTCTGCGACATTTATTGGCATTTTCTATTGGTTATTCTGTAAAGTTTACCCTTGAGTTCACAAAGTTCATTTGTTAACAGTTTAAACATTTACTTAACATGTTTGGATGTCTTAGGTATTTGTTATAAGAGCATTAATTCAGATTTATGTAATATTCTCAATCACCGTTACACATTAGACTTTATTTTTTCTGTTCCATTTTGATGGGACAAGATTTCGAAAAGGTTATAATTAAAAAATTGCAACACTCATTTAAATTTAATAATCGAATGGAAACTTTCAAAATGTCACTTTTTTTGAAGTCTTAATTGAAGAACTCATTTTAACTAAGATATTTAGTTGCTAGGGAAGTGTAATTTTCGTTTAGAAATAAGTAGATAAAATATAATTTTCTAATATAACTTTTATGATTCTCGAAGTGAAAGAAGAGTTATTTTTATTTTAATGCTTCAAGATCAATATTTTGTGTAGAAATCCAAAAAATATATAATTTATTATTTTTAAATATCACCGTGCATTTTCAGATTAATGAGATCTTTTAATATAATGTAATCAATACATATAATATTTTCACACACACACACACAATTCTATGTGAAACAATGAAGCAGAAAATAGTTTTGTTCAAGAGTTACATTTAAAAGGAACTCTACGGGACCAATAGCAGTTGCCTTTGTACAGTTACCAAGTTACCGCATAGTCTTCTGCCAGTATTTGTATTTTTACCAACTATCCTACACTGTCTGTAATAACTTTGTTTTTACTTCACTGAAGTTGCAACTACTGTGTTATACACTAGTCGATTACTATGTGAGAAATGCTTATACTCGTGCAACTGGCACACTTTTCAAATATTTTTACAAAAATTGAGTTATGTATTTTGCACATAGTTCCTTCGAAAACAATCTTTGTGTGTGTGTGTGTGTGTGTGCGTGTGAGATCTAGATTTGTTCCAGAATATACACTCTTTTTATAGTAAACTGAAAACTGATGTTAACCGAACGAAACAGAAATGCATATTACATTAAAGTAGTAACGATAAATTAAAAAGAAAATGAAATATTTTCTGTTAAAAAAATTTTAATCATCCAGTAATTTTTCATTAAAAAGTAAATTTTTGACTCATTTATTGTAGTTGTACTCGCATTTGAAAATTTTTTTGCCGGTAGTTCTTGGCAAAAAGAACTTTGTTTCAATGAAATTATTATACTACGACGAGTTGATGTTTTATTATGTTCTTTTTGAAATTTGGATAAAGAGAGAGAGAGGAAAAAACGTTAGAAATGTACTGGACGTACTCCTAATGTGCCTTGAGCGTTTCAACATCTATTATGCTGTTTTATCAGATGTTTAACAATCTTAAGCTTTTATCAGTGTATTCGTTTATCTAAACTTAAGCAACTATGGGTGAATGTATCGCTCAGCGTAAATAAAGTACAACGACATGAGGTTATTGTAATTGACATATATTGCGAAGGGAACTTAACCCGCCTTTTTAAATTATAAAATAATTGCTATTCATTTCAATTAGTGTTAAATTACGCAATCAAAAGAAGTAAAAATTAAATCATATCTTGATAGTGTATTTGATTTTCCTGTTAAACAAGGTCAATTTTAGAGATTTATCTCTCAATGTATTTCTGACTTGATGTAATTAAAGAGATGTTTCTTTTCAAAGACAGTTCTTAAATTATTTATCTCTTTGAATTATCTTCGCGACCTTGTAGAGTTTTGTCCTCATAATAAAAATGCTTTTGTTCCTAAAAACTTTTTTATTGACGGTTTGCTTCTTTCGATGAATCTTGTGAAAGGGCATATGCTCTCAAAGGCTTACTAGATTGTTAAAACTTAATGTGAATAATAAATTGTTACCCATTTCCTGAGGGAAAAAAGTTAGAATCTTCATGGCTGGATTTGCTAGATTTGACATTTCTTAATGCCGCTGCAATTTATTTTCCTGGCGAGTTTGTGTTTTAGTACTTGTAATTTCCTGCTAATTAGTGTTTCAATACAATTTAAAGTTCCAAAAAATACAAATGGACTGTATTATTGATATCATGTTTTTTATCTGTTAAGATATACATTTCCAGACTGTATCCTGGAAATGATACGTTTTTATTTGCGTGAAATATATTTTGGTTTCCATAAACTTCCAGTACTACTAAGTCCTAATTTTAGATAATTTTTTCTCAACTTTTTAAAATATAAAAAGTATTTCATACGAATCGTTTTGAAATTACTTTTGGTTGATCTCTTTCCATGACCTAACGGTTTCTATAGATAAACAGGAAGTATTTTCTGCTGGACATTAGCTATCATCTGAAACGCTCGCTGTTTGTTTGTTTTGATTAACATTGCCCTTGAGTTTCTGTTTTGATCCTTTAGCGAATAAAACGTGCGGAAGCTATCGATGAGAGAATTGGGAATGACAATGAATATTTGCTAAGGTAGATATATTTTACAATTGCTCTATGTCAGCATTGTTGCACATCATTTTCAATGACAGTAGATAGAGATCATTCGATTGATTTCGGAACGTTATGTTTAATCGAATAGCTTTTACAGTTCTCTTGTTGATTAATTAAGTTCGTTTAAGTTAAGATACATACACTAATAACCTTGGAAGTAAAGTACGCACTTCAGCCTGTGCAATGCATGAATGATTCATTAAGCGTCTGGCTGGCGCTCGTTTTTTATTATTTTGTTCTCATTATTACGTTCGGTCGTTGCATGGTCCACTTTTTAAACTTTATCTTTGACATTTGCAGCTTATTATTTCCACCTCTTCTTTTAACAGATGGAATTCATGAAATGTAAGAATCGTGTCTCTCTCAGTGAATGTGTGAAATGTGGTAGAGGGGCTTTTGAAAATGAATTGCTGACGGTTGATTAAATTTGTCATGGGGTTTCAATCTTAGCTTCCTAAAAAAAAGATGTTATTCACATAAATTTTTCAAGAATTATTGTGCAGTAATTTTATGTTTTTCAAAATATCAGGATACTTTTAAGTTTCTCTCTATATTTCCTCCTCATTTGGAATTATATTAATTAACCCATCCGCTAAAATTAAAATAGTTTATTTACTCTCTGAAAAAGAATCGATAGGCATTTTTCAGGTTGTATATAGTTCCTCATTTTACTGCCACACACAATTGTGGATACAAGATTATAAATTGGTATTCTTCTGGGAGCAACACGATACTTTTTTGCATTTTACTGTATGCTGAAATACTCCATTGCATTGAGTTGACACATAAGTGGTAAACGTGTGGGAATACGTTTATACAACATTTCTTCCAAAATGAATAACAAGTTATCTATCAGTAATGATCAATGTGCTGAATGAATCTAAATCAGGGGTGAGCATTAAGTCAATCACGATCGACCAGTGGATCTCCGAGACATTTTAGGGTGACCGACCGCCTTTACTAATACCTAAGATGTGCATACTAAAAAAACGTATTTGTGGCACACCAATGCCAACTAATCTAGAGACTGGGTTGGCCGCAACACCTTGAAAAAGTTAGAAGTAGCCCGTACCCAGGAAAAGTCTGCCCACCCCTGATCTAAATGGTAAATTCTTTGGTTTGGAAGTTATCGAATCTCTTGCTGAGCTACATGATCGCTGTATTATTAGAGGACAAGTGTGGAAAAATTATAATTTTTTGATTATCTTGTTTTTATTTTGCGAGAAGAAAGGTTTCTACAAAACAATCCTTTGTTGTTCTTTGTACTTTTATGTTTGTGTGATATCTAGACCGATATTTATCTCGATATGTCAAGGACATTAATTCCTCTGAAGGTCAATTGCCAAAGTTCGGTAACTGATTATAATGTGTATGGACAAATGTTATAAGCTTAATGTAAAAGCTAACATTTGTTTTTCAAAATTTTTTCGTTTTTATTACAAATTGTTTTGAAAAAAGTACTCGAGTTTTTATAAAGGTATTTCAAGTTTCAATGCGGACAAAATTTACATTTGCAATTTTGTATTTTATAAAGTTCTTGTGATATTTTACCCATTTTACCTAATTTATTTTTAATCTTGCGATATACGAGTATTTTCAAAGATATACAACTATCACCTCTTTTTTTTTTTTACTTTTTTTTCCAGTTCACTGTTTTGTGCAAATTGCTTAAGGCTGTTTTCGGCTAATGTTAAAAAATAGGACTCATATTTGGAATATTTTTTCAGATATAAAGGTACTCAAACATTAATATTACATTCTGGCTTCGCTATCCTGTAGAGAATCCTTTATTTCATCATACTACTCATTTTTATCCGAGTTGGCACATTTTTTCTTTTATAAAATGTGTTTCACATTTTTTTTCTCCTATACCATAATGCCAAATGAGCTATCCCTTTAAAAGGAAAAATTAATTATTTACGAAATATTTGGAAATTTTAAAAACCCTATATTATAAACAATTGCATAAGTTAGAATATCACAAATTTTTATAAAAATTGAAGAATTTTTTCTGTCCAAAAATGTACTCTGCGTTAAGGTCACGCTCTTGTGCATATGAGGAAAACAGCCTTAAAATAGAGCTTGTATTATAATTGTAGTTCGGTGTAAAAAAATGTGATTTAAATATAAATAAATGTGTGCTGCCTAGTGAATCTGTATTTATTCACAGTTTTTTAGCCAAAGGTTAACTTCAGCATTAATTTATATATATATATTCTTCTTTTTTACGAATATAATTTTAGTTTAATTTATAACCACAATTTACGATACAGATTTTCAGATCTTTGGAATAAAGGGATTAAGATTTTTTAAATATTTTTTTGAGTTCTTAGAGGGTTTTTTCTCTCTCTTTGAATTTTTACTGCTATTTTCTTTCTTATACAATCGCGTCTTTCGTAGTTAGTTCGTAGTAGTGTGAAGTTCATGTGAATTTTTCAGATGTACGTTCACTTTTCTTTCCCTTGGGAATAATGACATCTTTGTTTTTGTGTAATACATTTATTTTTTTAGAGAATGTTTGTTTAGTTAGAAATGTTTCGAAGAAAAAATAATCGTAAAATGAGATTGATTTACCGTATTATTGGATAATATTTAATCTGTGTTGTATTCAAAGTAGATTATGACATTATTCATTAAGTGGAATATAATGTATTCATAAACTACTTTTGCAAATTAGAAATATAGATTAATGCTAAAAATTTCTGTTAGGAAATATAAATCTGTATGCCAAATAATATGTTTTCTGCATCCCTTTGTATTATGCGATTAATACTTACTTCTGTAAGCCCTGTGTGATACTTTGTGGTGCTCGGGGATTTTATCAATGTTTTCAATAAAAAATAATAATAATGTTTGTTAAAAGCAAAAAGTTAACAGTGGGCGAGTTTTTAATATATATATAAAATATAGTTTTTTAGTTAATCAAGAAGAAGAAAAAATAGCTGTAAAATTGGGATATTACGAACAACTCATTTACAGCAGTGCCTCCTTAATCTGAATCAATTGGGGCGATAGGTCGTCCGGATTGATGAAAGTCCGAATTTTTAAGAAAATAGCCTTTTAAAATGGCCCGAGATACTTAACTAAGCACTCTGTTCAGTAAAAAGAATATGTATTTTTAAATTAGACAAAGCAAAAAGATTAATTATCTGCACATACATGAATTCAACTGAATATATTATTTACATCAGTGGTTTCAAGCTTTTTCAACTCACGGAACCCCTAGAACTAGAAAATATTTTTGTAGATAACCCATTCTCCACAATCTCAGAAGAGTGTATTTTAAAATAATATTTAAAATAAATCAACAATGGATCAATGTAAAGGTAATTAAAAAATTATTGCATTTAAAATTACAAAATTTTAAATCTATTTTTAATATAATTTACTCATTAATAATATTAATCTGTGTTCCAAGTGTCATCTACTCCTGCATTGTGTTTAATAACTGGGACATGCGCTTGCATTTTTCACACTAACTGTCGAAGTCTAGGTCTTTTGAGGTTAACTGCAATCGCATTAATATTCTGAGTTTCATTTGTTTCTATTCTATGTTTTTGTAGCCTATCACGTTGAGAAATAATTTCACTAATACATATTGTTCTGAATGGCAATAAAATGTGTTATAGCTGTGTGAAAAATACTGTGTATTTTGCATGAATTTGCAACATAAAATTTAAGAGCTGTTCTTGCTTTCAGATTTTAAACATCGAATATGTTGATAAACTGTTTCCTCTCCTTTGCTGTAGGTGTTTTTTCCTTAAATACAAAAGGGTGCGTTTTCCATTAGAAAACTATTTAGTTTTGCAAGACATCGTACTAACGAGTATAAAATTATATCGTGGAACCCGAGATAGTAAACAATAAAATATTCACAATCTAGTAGGCAATATATATATAAAGATAAAACGTTTTAATATTCTTTTATTACATTATAATAAAAGTTTAAAAAGTATTGCAAAATAAAAGTTATGTGTTAATAAAAATTTCATTTTCTCAATAACAGGGATGAGCTTTAAATTCTTGTGGAGATATAAATTTCAAAGAGATCATGAATCCATTTTGCATACACATTTATAAGTTTCTTTTCGATCTTTTTATTGTGGAATCCCAGGGTTCCGTGGAACATAGTTTGAAGACCACTGATTTACATGATATGTATTAGATCAGGGGTGGGCAGAGACTTTTTCAGGGTACGGACTACTTCAAATGTTTTTAAAGTGTTACGGTCCACGCAGTGGAGAAGGTGTGGTCATTCTGTATTAAAATTGTATGTTTTCTTTTCTTATCACTTGTTTCCGACATTGTGCTCCTCTTTTAAAATATGACAGATTACTACTACAAAAACACAAGTAACAAAAAATTGTCAAGTTGAATGCTAGACTGTGGACGCATTCAATGCAGCGAGCAGAGAACATACGTGATCCGATGAATCTGAAACCAAAACATGTACATAATTTGTTCACTGCCGAGTTCCACGCCATCGCGGGACATGACGTCACCACGAGAACCCAATCCCGTGAAAAAGTGGGTGTGGGATGATGTCTCAATAGCCAATTCCGTGCTATCACGGGAACAGCCGATCAGCAACATTTATTCTCCTCTTCAGTCGGCGTGTGGCGAAAAATTCAAATATACCGCTGACATCACAGGGATCACTTCCACCCCCCTACAGTGGTTCCGATGAAGGTACATGGGTCGTCTACACTTTCATCGAATCATTTGCTTAAGTAAACACAGTCGCATCGATTGGGAAAAGCCTATTCTCCGGTCTAGCTGGCGTTGATGTTTTTTAAGGATTTTCTTTTAGTATGCATGTTTTAAGTCTTAGTTATCGTGGTCACCCCAAAATGTCTTGGCAGTAAACAGGTCAATCGCGATCGTCTAAATGCCCATCTCTGTATCAGATGGAAAGAAAAAAAACACTTAGAACATTAAGATTCAGATTCATCTTCACTCCAGTTCTTTTTAATGATTGTCCAGATTAAGCAATGTCCGATTTTATGGGTTCGGATTCATGAGAGTTAACTGTATTGATATTCATAAAAAAATAAAAATTTTGTGCAGTTTTTTGGGTTTAAAACTACCTTCATGCGCAGAACATCATATTTTATCATTGGCATTAAGTATTACTTTCGTGCAATATATTTTAAATTGTTTATAAAATTAGAATCTTAGCGTATTAAGTTATCAACCAGAATCTTTTTTTTTTTAAATTAAAAAAAAATGGCAATATCTTCGAAAGAAATTTATGAATTCAAGTGAAGTCAAAGTCATTGAAAATTCTAACACAGCTGTAACACAATTGATGAACATTGTAATTGGTTCTAGTTAGTCATATGCACTGTCATAGCAGATAGATATATATGTTAACGTTATTATAAAGAAGTTATTGGAAAATTGTCGCTGTAATATTAGGTTCGATTTAAAGGCATCAGTCATAGCCTGACTAAAGAGAAATTATGAAAGTACTTTTTTCTTGAGCAGAATATTTTGTTATAAAAATATATGTGTTCTTGAATATTTGTAACTAAAATAAATGAAGAACACACACACACCATTCAATAACATTTTTTTTGGCTTTAGTTATAATTTTGTTAATAAAAAAAATAATTGACTGAGCCGAAACACCAAAAAGTTCTTAAGAATAGGAGTGCAAATGTAATAATGAATGACCTTGGAAACTTGTGGTTTTGTAATCACATTTGTACTTTGATGGATCAACAAATATCCGTAATTGTAATTAGGTCACAGAGAAAGCTACATCTTTTTAAGCACTAAGCATGAAATTGTCGCCTCATTTTTCTATCCTTCACCCTTCATGTACATTTTGGTTGATTACGATTTCATGTGTCAGGAAATACTAAACACCGTTTTTTTTTCTCAGGTCATTTAGTATTGTAGTTAGATAAATCGGATCGTCTGTTCTCAATATGTTTATTGAAAAGTAAAGTTTGCTTTCTTGTGTAGAATTTAAATCACAGATACGAAAGTTAACGTGATGAGAAGATACAAACGGGAAAAACGCGAAATTCGACAACATTGTAACAGTAACATCTGCGCAGATGCCACGAAGTGTAAATAAGCTGTTTGACAGATTTCAAATAAACAAATGTGTGTTTATGGAGTTGACAAAACAAAACTCCCAAACAATAATTTTTATTTTTATACGACTTATTGTCATATTTCACTGTGGTAAAGTGTAACAATGATAAAATATACTGTTGTACGCTAAATAAAAGTAATAATTTTGATAAGTTCTTAAATTCCTTGGAGTGAATGTTAAAGACTACATCCTTTTTTCCTGGGAATATGTGGGATGCTTTACTCGGTTGAATCTCTTATGTTTTGATGGTCTGTTTTCTGCACAAACTATACTTTTACTAAAAGAAATCCTTTTGTTACAGAGAAAGAATTTTATAAAAATCCCCTGATTTTAATTATCTTTAATTTGATGCCGAAGTTCTTAGTTTTGACTACATAACAACTAAATAAAATTTATGAAAAAACATTTACAATCCGGTTCATACTAAACAGTCACTTCTTACCGAAAATGTTGTTTAAGTATTTGTTTGATAACTACACATTTTTCTTCTCTCCCAATGAATATATACACTTAGAATCCTTTATAGTAAAAACTATAATTTATGGGGTGAAAATAATATCGTCTTTATATTTACGAATCTGTTTTAGATTTTCTCTGATGTTGTTTGTATACGTGTTCTCCCGTGGAATAAATTGCAAGTGTATACATGTGTTTTTTATTCTAAAAATTGCATTTATGAATTTTTTTGTCTTCTATCTTGTTTTAAAGAGAATCAATCCATTTACTGCGAATTTAGTGACTGGAGAGCAACATTGTTATACGTACTATTTTTACATTATATAAGAGAAACAAACAAAAAAGAAAAGGAAGAAACCGAGATCAGCTAGAACAGCTGTCGCCGAACTTTAAAACTTCAGGAATCACTAAATGTATAATTTTATATTTGCTGGACCACTAATATGACTTAAAAAAAAGGTAAATACATTTATCTAATAATAATTAGAAAACTTTTATTTTATGCGTTTATCTACTCATTTAATTGAAGATTGCTCACTCCACTGATGCGCGTCCATTTTTGAATCTTTTGAACCACTCCTTTATTTCTATTCTCCCGTATCAGTGCCGATTTAAGCTCATTTTGGGCCCTGGACGCTGAAGATCTACAGGCCCCCTTGGCACTGGCGGATCGAAATTTATTACCAGAAAACCTGGTTAAGTTCAACTTATCCGGGCCCCTGGGCGTCAGCCCCAAGCGCCCAATGGACGAACCGGCACTCTCTGGTATAGCTATAGTAACACTTATATTTTTTACGTCTCTTTTTACAATTTCATATCACTGAAAAGGAGCTTCACTAAAAGCAAGAACAAAGCAGCAACGCAAATCAGTATCAACAAACTGAAGTGTCATGCCACCAATTTATCATAGTTTCCAATTCTTACTTTTAAATGTCGCTAGATACACCCTCAAAAGTAGTTTAAAAGTCTCTAAACTCTATAGAATTTCGTTAAAAGTAGTAGCTAAAATTTTTTTTAAAGTATAATCCATATTCCGCAGTACGTTTTGTTATTGGTCATTCTTGAAACAGAATCTTCATAAAAATAAAAATAACGTCCCCATTTTTCTGCGTACCAACAAACATTTTCCACGGACCACCGGTTGGCAATCACTGAAAATGTTAATTTAGATTATGTTCATATAAGGTGTATATTGTATGTATGCATCGCCTCTAAAATAGGAACTTTGTAAACAAATCCCAAATCGAAAAATTTCTCATTCAGTGCAAAATTTTAGAATTCGAGACACATATCGCTTTTTAAATGAAAATTCTTCGTTTCTGTTTAAATACTTTCGTATCATTCATAGAATTCAGAAGTGGACAATTGTTTTAGCTGGACGACCACATTATGGTAGCGGAAAATACTAGAGTGCGCGCCTTTTTAAAATAATTGCATTCATTATTTAGCTTTGTATCGTATAAAAATCAATAAGTATGAGTTGAATAAAATAATGGCAGTTTTATTCAATTTATTTATCGGGCTAATTTCGCTCATCATTTCTAACTTCAAGATAATATAATTTTAGAATCAGTTTATGAGACAGAAGGACCTATCATACTTTTTTTACAATTTTTTTTTAAAATCAGGAGTGGATAGTTTGTTGAAATCTTCAACACAGCTTGCATGTTAATGTCAGCCAACTTGCATCTATATTTATTCGTGTTGATCTTCATGCAAGAAAATTTTTTCCCATAAATATATATCGAATCAAATATAGAGCACATTATCTCTGTCTACTTGGTTTCCTGACTGTTTTGACGGGTAACTATTTGCTCTTCTTTGATAATACATACAAATTTTTAAATGTAATGCTTATATTTTATTTAAAAAGTGTGTGATTATATATGCAAATATAAGCATATTTTTAAGAACTATTATTTTAATATATTTATATGACAACCGAATCTTGATTAATCTGGAAATATAAGGAAACAAAAAGTTTTACACGAAAGATCCCCTTAATCGTCTTAATTATTTTTATCTTATTGGGTATAAATATGAATGTTTCGTGTGTGAATATATTTAAATATATATACATATATGTATCATGCATTGAATATATATTTCTTAGTTTCATCTTTTTCACTTTTTCCTTTTGTTTATAAAAAATTTTCAAATGAATCTCAAATTTATAATTTTGAATCACGCTACATATCTGAAGTCAAATTATAGACATTTATGAAGTAACGATTAAAAAATTAAAACATATATATATATATATATATATATATATATATATATATATATGTACATAACTCATTAATTTCTTTATAATACCATGCATTTTTTAAAAATTAAACATTGTGCCTTGTCAGTGGTTTTGAGATCTACCCGTTTATGCTATTTTAAAAGTAGCCTATCGACTTCCTCTCTTATTTTCTGTATGAACCAGATTTGATATTCACGAGTTTAAATGTAGGTGATTAGGTTAGAGAGAGAAGAAGGTCAGATAAAAGGTGTATAATTTTTGTATTTGTTAATGAATGCGGTTAAAAAAGAAAAAATAATTAAATTTGATTAATAAAATGCATTTTAAGTAGACTTATACTTCATTGCTGAATCAAATAATGGATAGTTTTTTTTATGTTTTTATTGATAAGCATCAAGTTTTAAACTTCTAAGTCATTGAAACTTCTGAAGGTTGAGGACACTAAACGAATTCTTGTTATACCCATGAACTTCGTTCGTTTATAGTTTACTTAATAAATGCGACAGCGTAAAGCGTTGCCTAAAATCGTTTACTGATCAACAAAAGAAATTTTTAGAGTATTTCGAAATTTGTTTAGTGTCTCCATAGATTTTTGGTTGTACATTTTCACGTATTTGTCGCATGCTCAATTATGAAATTGGAGACTTAAAAAAATGACAGTGAATAATTAAAAAACTCTTTTCTGAAACAAGTTGTGAGTGGCAATCAAATTGAATGTCTAAACTAGTTTTATTTATCAAATTCATCATTTTTTATTATTCAGTTAATCAAAAACCGACGTATTGCAAAATTGAGATGTACTAAATGTAAGTATAAAGAATGGTATTTATAAATAATAATTATTCATTGTTGTCATACATTTGTGGGGGTTGAAATATTTCTTGAAAAGCGCCTTTAGCTCACAAACCATTTAAAAAAATTACATGGAGAATCAGTATTAAAGCTTTTAAATTAAATTTTAATTCGATAGGTTCTAGCTCGTCTGCGTTTAAACTTTTAAAACAGTTTTAATATAAATGTTGCTTTTATATTTCAAGCAATCGCTTGACTTTCCCCCTCTAAATCAGTGTCCCCCAACCCCCGAGCCGAGGACCGGTACCGGTCTGTGGATCAAATAGTAACGGGCCTCAACAAGGATCATTACTTTACTTCTATTTTATTTACTGTGGTATATTTCACTCATGTTTGTGCGACTTTTTATGGAAATCCCTTTGTATTCCATGTTAAATCATATTATATTAATTTTTTGGTACAATTGTATTTTATTCTGAAGGTATTAAATACAATTAAGTGAAAAATTTTAAATCAAATCAATCTTAAACTTTAATAATCAACATCCTTCCTCAGCTGGTCGCGGTAAAATTATCAAACGTTGACTAGTCCGCGGTGATAAGTTTGGGAAACACTGCTCTAAATCACCCAATATGTGTCAAATACGTCTTATAGTTTTAATGAATTTTAAATTTTCGTGTGTTATATTAAGTTTATTTTATAAGTCTCTAGTTTTATTCACTATCTTTAAAAAATACCCTCCCTATATAAGAAACCGAAGTTTATTTTAAGTAATATTTGATATTGTGATTTCAGTTTGTTAATGTTGAGTAATAATCACGCGAAAATGAGTTAGCATTTCTTTTTGAATATCTTATCATCAGCTTACACACAAAAAAGGATACATGAAATAAATAAAATATGTAAGGTATTAGTATCTAGTTTGGTAATACTGTATGTTCACTAATAATTATTAATTCTAACTGGAATATCATTGATTTCTTTTTGAAAGGTTTTTAAAGGGCACGGTTGTTTAAAACTATATCCCCAGTCATTCAGACATTATATATTTTTCAAACATAAAAGTTGCGGAATTTTTAGGAGCTTTAGTCTTAGTGTACTGTAAGCTTATGATGTATGCAAGTCATAAAAAGTATGTAACGTCAAACCAAGCGGGGAGTTATTGAGGAAAAACAGAGAAAAAATAGGTCGTCTTTTTTTGGTACTACGCAGATTTAAGACTTCCATGTACCTTGCTTTCTTTCAGTGCTTTGAGATAATATTTTGCTTTCTTTTTCTCTTAGTTTGGTTTTTCTCATCACTTTTTCTTTTGCACTCTTTTTATTACAAGTCTAGTATAATAAAGTTGATTTACAAAGAAAAAGTTGTGTGTAGATTTGCCTTCGTCTGTTGTGTCATTATGTTCTGAATACATTGTTTGAATATGGTGGGTCATAGAATGTTACTGGGAACTAATCATAGTTAAACCATTTCTGTTATTTAATAAAGGCATTTGCTTACGTTGTATGCCTAATTGCTCTCCAGATTTAGCTAAGCGAAACGTGCTTAACACTGCCGTAACCAGCATTCTAGAATGTAAGCTGTATCACAATTTGAACTTCTACTTTATTTTTGGAATAAAAATGGAAGTATGGGAATTATTATATTATTGAATGAGAGCTAAATATTGCTCGGAAGTATTCGAAGTCTGTCACTAACTGATTATTGTATAACTATAGTACAATATTAATTGAACTAAAGGCGAAACTAACCAGGACTTAAAACATTTCGATTTGAATTTACCTATCTTTTAGATCATACTCTTTGTAATTGTAAAATCTCAAAACGTGTGGGATTAATTTTCGTGGATTTTCAAACGATATTGAATCGGTTGTCAAAGCAAAGCTGAAAAATCGAATGTGATTTTTTATCTGATCATCTAGTTAAAAAGTGAAATGATGTATGAAGGAAAATGGAGTATAGAAAAAATGTGGAATGCTTGACACATTGTCCTCTGATGTAATAATATGCCAAATGGCGTATTTAAGTATAAAACATAATAATAGATGATTATATTAAAACTAGAAATAGTTTTCGTATGTTTTTCCTAATGAAGAATTTTTTTTTTGGAATATTGTACTATAGCAAGCGTTATTTAATAGTGTAATTATGACACTTGGAGGATTTATATATAGTAAAAAATCGTACAAATTAATTCTCTATCTAATTACTAATAGTAACTGATTACTGTTAAGTTAATTTTTGAAATTTATTTGATTCTATCTATCTATATATATAATTAATAAGAATCGGCGGGAAATGCTTCGTGAAGATTTTGCTTTTTATTTTAATATTTTTTTCTATACTAGCAAAATTGTCTTATGTAAGATCCATATTCAAATTATTTATTCAAGTGTGCAATTTGTGAAATAAACTAATTAATGTCCATTAGTTTCTACAATGTATTCCCCTTCCCCCTTTCTTTCTTGATTTATTATACAATCTGCAACAAAAAAAAAATGTTTATCATAATTCAATAATAAGCGAGAACGTTATCTGCTTTACTTAGCATTTCTTTTAAGTTAGTAGTGGTAGCTAACTCAGAAGAGATACCTTATCAAAAAGTGATTAGATTTTTTGATATCTGAATCTTGTGTACTTGTGTTTACGTCAATTACTAACTTTCGCAAGCATAGTAGTTTTTTTTTTTTTTTTTTAGATTAAACAAGTTAGAAGAATGATGCTTGTTTTAAGTTGCTAAGAGCAGATATGATATTTTTTTTATGAAGCATTTTGTTTTCTCATTTTGATATTAAGCTGATGATTTCAAAATACTCTTTTTCAATAATCGTTCATTTTATGCATCGAATACTTGTGCAAAATTTCTGATACGTTAAACAAGTGATATTTAAAAATAGAATAAAGCAACTTTAATGCTGCTGTTCAGGCTGAAGTGTTTTAAATTATACAAACTATAAAACTATGGATAAAAGTATTAAAAACTGTGCGTGAGGACTAAATAATTTATTTTATTTCATATACTCATAAATTTATATTACTTCAAAGCAAAAATGAAGTAAACAGTTCTGCTAAATTATTTCTTGTGAAATCACTTCGAAAACATTAATACGAATTTGCGACAAACTGTAAAATTGGGCTGAGTTCAAACTTTCTCAATTAAGAATCTATTAAAAGAATTCTAACTTAAATTTCAAAAACTAAATTCATTGTCTTTATTTTTAGAAATAGATGTAATAAGTGATTGGGGGTAATCTTTCATCTTCTTTATCTCTTGCAGTAATATGCAAATACTACAATTTTATTAATGATACTTATCATTATGAATACTACATCAGTTTTAATGTTCCCCTGCAAATAAGCAATGATAGTCTATATTGTATGATTTTTATTTTAACAATAAAGTTTTTTATGTATTAAATGCATTTATATATAGTAATATATAATGCTTTCTTGGAAAAAGCATGTTTATTTATATTTTTATACCGTTTATTGTTTTAATTCTAAGTCGCCAGTTTCCTAGCTAATTTTATACTTATGCATTTGTATATACTTATGGTTTACGCAGAATATTGGTAGGGCTCATAGATTTTATCGTTGGAATGCTTTTGTTTAAATTATTTGATACAACGCTTTAAAAATAATTAAGTAATGTTTAGGGGGATCCGCGGAATTCTCTCTCTCATTCCTTCGCTATAGTTTCCCCTAGTGTTAACAATTCATATGCTTGAGGGAATGAGGAATCTAATATACCGTCGGACCTCTATTGAACGAAGTCGCTAAATCCTGAAAAATAGTTCGTTATATGGAAAATTCGTTATATAGAGATTCAATTTTTAATATACTTTAGAAACCGCATAAAACACTATATATTACTTAAAAAGTAATTATTCACATTTTTTTTTTTTGAAAATTAACATCCATTTTACATATCTTACTCTTCAAAAAGAAATCTGCAAGGAAAACAAGAAGGAAAAAAAAAAAAACGCTGTCCAGGAATACACTGTATTTTCAACTTAAGAAAAATAATTTTATGTGAACATTAAATAAATCTTTTATCTTCATTTTCTTATTTTAAGCCTACAAGTAATTTTAAACGTACATCATTTGATAACCAGTAATTTTAATCATACACTACTTCAGTGCAGATTTAAGCTCATTTCGGGCCCTGGGCACAGAATATCTACAGGCCTCCTTTGCACTGGAGGATCAAAATTTACAACCAGAAAATCTGGTTAAGTTCAGCTTATCCGGGCCCTTCCAAACCTCGGGCCCCTGGGTGCCCGTTCCAAGTACCCAATTGACAAACCGGTACTGCACTACCTCATGCGTCCTTAAAAATTTAATGACTGATAAAATCTGTTAGTTTTATTTGAGTTTTTTGTTTGAAAAATTATGGCAATTTCATTACTCTAGGGGAGTTAGGGACCTGGTAATCAAGGTCATTGATCACCATAAAATGTGCTAAAAGAGAGAATAATTTGAAAAATATTCTGAAATGTTTTAAAAATAGGAAAAAAAATCGAATCACAAGAGAAAAAGTTCTTTAAATAGAAAATGCACTTCGCTATTTAGAGGTTATTTTACGAAGAAAATAGTGAAATGTGTTCTTGGTTCCAGGAAAAAGTTAGCAAAATAGAGGAATTCGTAAAATAGAGGTTCGTTATATGAAGGTTCGACTGTATGTGTATATAGACTTCCGACTTAATGAAAAAAAAGTCCAGATAAGCAAAATAACCTATAAATTGAGCCAAACTACATAGCTAAGCGTTGCACAAAAAAAAAAAACCAAAAAAAAAAAAAAAAAAACCAATAAAAAACGAGTATTTAAAAAAAACCGGTATATAATTGCACAAATCAATAGATTACTTATATAGTATCTTTTTTAAGGTCGGAAAAAAAACTATTCTTTTTAAAAACTTAAAATTCTATTTATTATGAATTTTTCTAAATAACTGACCGGATAAAGCAAGATCCGGTTGAATGGGACCCGAATTAATGACAATCACTTGATGTACACGAACTTCTCATGCCGCTCATTTTCCTAACAACAGCAACAAAATTTTGTTGCAGAAAAAATGACTAGCTGAGATAGTGAAGCGTACAATATAAAAAATTAATCGAAAAAGAGTGTGCTAGCTTAAGATAAGAAATGATTTCTATTTTTGCGTACAGCTTCTAATTTGGCGCTTTGTATATTTCTTATAGAAAATTATATCAACCTCATATTTATATACAGCTCTTTTCCAAGCTAAATATTGGCTTCATATAATTTCCGTGAAATGTTTTTACTCTTAAAGGTACTCATACCGGATATCTCAAAAATGGCAGAATTTTTTTAAAAAAGAAACTTAGTGTTTAAGCATTGTAGCCTTTGATCATAGCTATGTATACAAGGACGGTGCATCAAACAATTGAGAAGTACGCTTAGGAGAAAGGATTTTAATTAATATACAAAAGCTCAATTTGTAAACTGAAACTTACACGCTGAAAGTGCAGTTTTAGGTAAACAGCAAAATAAAAGAGTGCTTCAAAACATATTTTCCCTCTCAAGATTTTGCTTGCAAGAGTAAATACATATATCTATAAAGTTGAAAAATTTAATCAATGATAGACTTGTATAATGATTGCAATATCTGAGAGGTTACGGTTTTATGTTCTTTATGTATATTTTGTTTTTCATAATAGATTGCATATATACCATGACGCATTTAAATTATGATGTATAACAGTATAATTTACGTGCGTCTTAGAAATTTGACCATTTTAAGAGTGTTGTGAGAGAAAAGTTGAAATTAACTGCTCTCACTATTTTTAAAGTGTAAATGAATTAAAATGCTTAAAAGACTAATATGGCAGCCAGTTCTTTCATCGGAGAAATACTTATCACATCAGAGTATATCGTTATATAAAAATATATGTTATACATTAACACGCTCATGTGCGCTCCACGCATATAATTTTCATATTAATTGATATTTTTATAAATTTTTGTGGACCACCTTTATGATGGTATCTTGCCACAGTAAAATACGGCAGTTATGGTACTATTGTCCTACGTAACTGCTGAGAAAAACTGCTCACTGACTTATATTTATTGTTTATATTTTACTGACTTATATTATGCTCACTGACTCAGTATTTATGCTTAAAAGGCTTTCCAAGCTCTTGAAATTACACTTACACTTTGTCTCTTCCATACTCTTGGGCTGCACTCGTCATACTATGCTCGTTCACAAGCTTCCAAACATTTTGCCCTGTGTAAAGTCGCTTAGATATTTTTTAGCTATACAACATGTCTTAAAAACTTTTTTACTGTAGTTTTGTATTTCGAGAGCGGACTTCATGTGTTATGTGTATCTTAATGTCACCCGCAACGTATTGTTCCTGATATTTGCATACTATTCACCTTTCCACTGAATTCAATGAAATATTTATATAAATTAAGAACAAAAAAATGTAGTAGACGCAAATCCAGACGAATAAATTATAGACACAGTTCACAATAAAAAAATCCGTAGTTTCATACTTTAAGATAAAAATAGTATTTAGTACCGTACATTTTAGGACCGGCCATTCTCGTTTGTAATCTCTAATACAAATTTTAAACCAAATTTATGTTATATTTTCTCAATCCATTTAAATATCGTTTAATAAATTTTCCTTGCCAGCTCATCCCAATGACTTCAATAATATATGTCAGTGGATAGCGATAGTGAGTGATTTGCTGCAAACCAGGTTTTAACATCCTTGACTACCTGTACAGCAGAAGTATTTTTTGGAAATAAAATGTTCTTCTTTACAATCCGTGGATTATCGTTCAAAATATTGTCTCGAAGTATAACACACACACGCACGTATACAGTAGAATGAAGTCTATTTTCTCACTTAAATTTGCTCTTTCTCTTTTACCGTAATATCCAATTAATGCCCAAGTCACACTACTTCCACCTCCATACTGCCACCTTGACAGGACTAGTTCTTGTTTTCTTAAATGATAAAAATACTAGCCGAACCCTTCAGGGGCATTCAAACAAAACTTTCTCTCATCTGTAAATATTATGCGTGTCCATTCCTCCTTCTTCCCACTATACATGAATTTCGGCAAATGATAAACGTGCTTCTTTGTGATGGGATTGTAAACATGGTTTTCTCTTGATTTCTCACTTTTTTGTTTTGATTCCTCCTGAAGGAACTTTTGCATAGTTCTTTGACAAATGCTGACACTTGTTTCTCCCAGAATTTGTCGTGATTTCAGCGAAGAATTAAATGCTACTCTTCGAATTTGGCTTTGGTCTCTATTAGAATAGACTTTCAGGCTTCCACAACTATTTTTAAAATTGTGCAATGCAAGAATTTCGTTATAGTTTCTAAGTGCATGATCACTACACAATTGATTCTACAAACAATTTCACGAACAGAAATACTTTGGTCAATAAACATATCGATTTTTCCTTGTTCACGTTCAGTTAATATTGTACTTCTTCCCATAATTAATTTTTGCCAGAAAAAAAACGCATAGTTAGTTTTAACAAGGAGAAACAATCTCTGATTAAGTAAATTGCTTATTACATATGATTTAGACTTTTCTGACATTTTTATATTCTTTTAAAATGATGCATCTATACTTGTTCGCGTTATCGGATTTGTTGTTATATAGGATAAGACTAAAGTTTGTTTAATGTAATGCTTATTTTTCTGATTCGTAATAAGGACAATTTCCATACTACAAAGATATCTATGCTAAATTTTTACATTCTAAAGATCTGTTTCAATAATGGCATTGATTTTATTTGCGTCTATAATTTTTTAATCGGTTATATGTACAAGGGTCATTCAGAAAATATAGACCATTTATTTATTCAAAAAGTAGAAAAAGTAGCGCAAGTATTTACCGGGGAAAAAAACAACTCAACCCAATTCCGTTATATTGCTTCCTGAAGCTTCCTTCACTCTTCTCTACACAATGACCTTCTGCATTTAATATATCGTATCCGTACACGAGATTCAGAATTCTCTTGTTATACTCTTCTACCGCTTGTGCATTAAGCCAGCATTGACATTTTAAACCCGATATCAGCCTTTCTTGATCGGGTTGTGACTAGTGATGAGACTTGGTTGTTTCTCATCACCTCAGAGAGCAGGCACCAATTTTATAGTTGGCATCATCCCTCATCACCCCCTAAAAATCCAGAGAAACTTCAAACAGACTTTCTCAAAACCAAAGATGATGACAACCGTTTTTTGGTATTGTAAAAGTGTCCTCTTGGTGGATACCAAGGCACTACAATCAATACAAATGAATATTGTGAAACTCTAAAAGAAGACTATGGCGAGTCATCCAATGTTTTCTGGAGGAACAATGCTCGCCTTTACACTGCTGCTGTAACTAAAAAATTACCATTGAACCAGTTCGGATGGGAAATATTTGATCATCCACCCTGTATTCCAGACTTTTAGTGGTTGTCATCTTTTCCTTATGTTGAAAGAGTTTATGGGCTGTAAAGGTTTTAGAAAAGTGATTTAAGTTGGAAAATGCGGTGACCACCTCTGGTTTAATGCACTAGTGACAGAAGAGTATAATAACATGGGAATTCTGAAACTCATGAAGAGATTCGACAAATGTATAAGTGTGTAGAAGGTGGTTATGTAGGTGTATGAAGTGAGGTAGCTTCATGTAAAAAACACAGCATTACTTTTTCTAATAAATATTGAGTTTTTCATTTTATGTAAACAAATGGACTTTATTTTCTGGATAACCCTTGTATATATATGAAGAAAGTTCTTCATTAATTCATAAAATTATATTCTTGCCTTTTCATCTAAAATGTACAATTCTATTTAAAGTTTGCTCAACTTATTATTCACGAAATCTTATTTACGCTATAAGTAGAATTCTAAAATCAATAATGTACTTTTCTTAAACGAACTAGCTAAAAAAAATTGCTCTTAAATTAGAACGCGTTTAGACAAACATCCTATTATTATCTCTCACTGACGATATTTAGTTCAATTGATTGCGCTTCATATATATTAACACTGTTTTCATCTAAATATTCGTGATATTCTCAATTTTCATATTCTGTTCTCAATAACTTATTTAAAGATTTTTTTTGACGTCAGGTGAATATACTGCAATACGATTTTACTGACGTCAAATCTTTATTTACTCACATGTTGAGCAACGTTTGGCACTAAAAACCTCACTTCACTTTCTTCATTCATGGGTTTTTATTAGTAAATGTATTCTTTCTTCGAAGGAGAAGTTGGCTTCAGAATTATAATTGCTTTCGATAACCCCCCCGCCCCCGTTTCTTTTTTGTGGTGTCTCGAAAATATACTTTTGTGGACAGATAAGTTATTGAGAGTTTTGAGTTATTTAAAGGTCATAGTAAAACATTTCCGAACTCAATTGCATTTCTAAGAAAAGGTTAAAATATTCTTTTTTATCGTTAGAAAAATTTTATGCTTAACATTAACTGTAGAGCTTTTTCTTTCGCACAGTACTATTTTTAGAGCAATCAATACTGCGACGTTATAAAAAGTAAAATACTTTTGAGCTATAAGTTTTTATCTGAGAACAAAATTAAAATTACTCAAAAACTATTAACAAATTATTTTGATTTATTAACAGATTATTTTAACTATTATAAGAATAGTTATAAATATTACGCTGTTTCAATTGTATTTTATGAGTACTGTAAAGAAAATTCAATCAATGCAATTGATTTAGTTTCAGTACCATTAGCTAACTTATATGATCAAATTTCGAAACATTCGTCAATTAAATATTCATTAATTAACTTAATCATGTAAGACAGTGTGTCTAGCTCGTGGCCCACAACGAGCATTTTTGCGGCCCGGTCAATATATTGGGACACAATAATGTATAATAAAATATCAAAATTTCTCCCGAAATTGGAAAGATAGTAGCAGAGAAGAGATGTCAAGTTGCAATAGTCTCAAAGAGGTTGTTGGTGTTTAGGGGCTCGAGAAAAGATCAGCCATAACCAGTTCAAATTCCAATTTATTATTTCACTAACTTTAGGAAATGCACAACGCTACTAATTATAAGAGCAATCACACGGTTAAAAGGATACTTATACATGAGTATAATCTACTTCACTTACTCTTGGAACAGTTTAGACCATATGTTCTCAACGTGGGCGATAACGCCCCCTTTTGGGCGTTTGAAGCTTTCAGGGGGGCGTTGAGATGGTACGGAAGGGCTTGGACAAATTAACCAAAAAAGACTAAAAAAACACGCTGATTATGTACTAACAAAAGTAAACTTTAATACTGTTTACTTATGTTGATTGTATCTATTTAAATCATTCCTATATCACATGTACGAAAATTCACATATTTCGGTAGTACGGGAAGTGGATGAAAAACTTAAAAGATTACATTACATTCAGACGTACATTAAATTGAATAATATAGTGCATTTTAATTTCTGTAGTGCACGTGTTGTCTTTGTCTGTGAGCAATAGGAAACATATTTCGTCCACTGCATTTCGTTACGTATATTATCCAAGAAACATAATTAAATATGTTAACCAGCAATTAACGTGATTCTTTAAAGGCTGAAACTATCAATTTATATTTATTTTTAAAGCAATAATTTTATTATGAATTACTTCGTATCATCAAAACCCCTGCCAGTCTTTATAACAAGTAATCTAAAAATCTTTTATTCCACTCTTTTAAATGAAAAAGAAATTCAGTAGCGTTTCAATTCTAATAATATCTTATCTATGACTAAAATACATACTGTTACACATTTAAATATATTTGTGGCAATAGATATTTCAGACTCGCAAGAAAAAAAATTGGGGTTTAGAAAAAAATTAATTTAAAAAAATATATTCTTTTAGTAATAGGACATTATTTAAACTTAACTCTTGTTTTCACGTTTTATTATGTTCTCTTATTTCTCTAGAGTGGGAGGGGGCGGTATAGAAATATTCACTAGAAAAGAGGGCGGTGTCGAAATATTCACTAGAAAAGGGGGCGATATCGAAATATTTATTAAGAAAGCTGGCGCCAGTTGGGAACCTATGCTTTAGACTTTTAAGGCAGGGGTCGGTAACCTATCGCACGCGTGCCACATGTGACACGTGGTACAATTTTCAGTGGCACTCTGAACTATTCTACAAATTTGCCAGTTTTTGAGTGGATGGAAGTTGACAAATTTGTAATGGACAAACATCTTCTGAATTATTGACATTTACGGAATTACGAAAAAATCTGAAAGAAAATCCTAAAGATAAATTTACAGCTATTTTTTTAATTATTGAAGGTTATTGCTGGAGAGATTTAATTGTTTAAAAACTGTATGTACTGTGCTTTCTGCTTTTGGTTCTACATATCTAAGTAAAAAATCTTTCCCCTTTTGTGAAAAATATTTCGAGTCCTCAGAGAAATTGTTTAAAAACTGAATACTCAGAATCATATCAAATTGAAAATAAATTATACCCCTGATTTTGCGATATATGACATTGTAGTGTGGTGAAACCACTATATAAGTTCGCATTAAAATTTTTATTTATCTTTTCATTTAACTCTACTGAAGGAAAATACTTGCATTTTATGTTGTTTATTTCTATTTTAATGAATACGTTTAAAAATACATAGCATATATACAACTTAATTTTTTTTTTATTTTCGTTGAAGAAATAGTTATAATATATGCTGTTTATTTTTATGTTATGAAATATCTTTAAATGATGCAAAATTAATATATAATAAAACTGTAAATCTATATTAATGACCTCTCTTCTCTAACTCTGCATGCATTATCGCGGGAATCGAATTGTTTAATAAAGGTCCTACTGTGTGGCACCCTGAATCCTATTGGTTTGGCACGTTACAGCTAAAAGGCTGCCGACCCCTGGTCTAAGCCCAAGACTTGTTGATGTTTCATACTTCATGATGATGAGTTAAAATATCTTATGCGAAAAGGAGTATTTTAAAGCTTTCAATTGGCATATTATATCCAAAATATTAATAAAGTATCTACAAAAAATAAACAAAATATTAATTTAAAGTTAGCTTAACGTAGAAATAAATCTTGTAATGCTGATTCACAACGGATCATTAAGAAATAACTTTCCATTCGATACAGTTACTTGTCAGATGAAAAAATACTATATTTTATTCTAAAATTTTTGTTGTAACGAATTTATATAAAAACTAGATTTACCCATACAATTCAGAAAAGAAAACTGGTTACTTGAAGTGTGAGGTGAACTCAAGAGAGTGGATTCTTTCACTAGTCATTCTAATGTTTAGTCTATAAAAAATCTCAAGCAAGCGTAAAGCTCAGTGTGCTCGTCGTAAAAGAAAAAAAAAATTTAAAAAAAGTTTTCTGAGAAACAAGCAAGAGTTGTTCAGCAACTTGGAAGGTACGGCACACACACGCACAGTCCTCATCTCAAAATTACCAGAAAATGATGTTTAAATGAAGATACTGTTTCGGATATTTAGTCAACACACTTCCGATAATCTGAAGCAGGCAGTTACATGTTTGTCGAGAAACCCCAACTATATAACCAAAATCATTAATAATAATAATTATTATTATGTATGAAAAATAATTGTTCGCGAAAAATTTTCCAATTACTTTCCAAAAGAAATACCATCTTTTAATATAAGCCTTATAACTTCATCTTTATACAACTATATGAATATTTCGAAAATTGTGCAGTGTTTTTTAATACTAAGTATTCATACATATATTTCGCTTCAAAATAAATATTATTAAGCATATATTGTAGTAGTTGTCAATTACATTACTGTTAACTAAATGTGAAGATTGATCGAATATTGACGTCACACTGCTCAGCTGCACGAAGGCTTTTGGCGACGGTCCGCGTAATTTTGAACCATGGTCAAGTGACGCGGACGACACCTGAGCTGGCACTCCCTCTCCTAACTACCACACCACGTCAATGGGAGGACGTTTGAGCTCTCAACAGATTTAACGTGTATCGCTCCCCTACACGGCGGGTCTTCAGTGGCACTGGGATCGAACTCATGACACGCTAGCCATGATCCGATGCCTATACCACTTGGCTACCGCGGCCAACAAATGTGAAGATATTCTTAAGCAAATTTTCAGCTAGTTTCCAGTTTATGCTTTTTAACGATAATAGAAGACACTCGTCCGGTATAGTGGTTAGTGACGCTGACTGCTATGCCGTTGGGCCTGGTTCGAATACTGTAGAAGGCATGGATGTTTGTAAATGTGTAGTGTCTTCGCGGCGTGGGGGTACTCTAGCCGTCGAGCCGCAAGTCCTCTTGTGATGTTGGTGGAAGGGGGTCCTCTAACGACACTTCCAGGGTGCTCTCCCTCAATATTGGGATGGAACGGAGCCAAAAAGTACTCTCACCTGTATGGTGCTCAAAGCTATGGCTAACGACAGGCGTACAACTAACCCTTTACCGAGATGAATTTCGTGGGTCTAGATCTGACTACGTCAGACAAGTGGCATTGGCAACAACAACTATAAGAGAAAAGGGTAATTTTATAAGACTTTCTTGTGACGTAATTCCATTTTTTATACAAAAAGGGTATCTTTCTTGGTTTCTGCTTACATTAAATTTCTGGGTTTTTTTAGGTAATAGCTTTTTCATTATCGTTTGCAATTTAATTTTCTTCCCTAAAAATTTCTTAAAATTTTATTCGATCTTTACCACAAATAGTAAGGCATTTCCAATTCCTCATTTTTTACACAAAAAACTTCAGAATTTGATGGCATTAACAGAACTCGAAACAACCCAATTCTTTACTACTCCCGTAACGGAAATTTACATTTCTCCGTTAAAGGTACTTTTCGTTCCCAAGGGAATGCAGTCTCTCTTCTGTAGAAAGTATTGGAAAATAATAATAGGGTAAGCAGCCGAATTTGGAATCTAAAAAAAAAGTTTTTTCTAAACTAGAGAAATAAGTGAAAGTCACCGGAGTGCCCAAAACAATTGAATAAAAAAAACTCCCACTACAGAATCTGGTTTTCTTTTAGAAAAAACTAAAATAACCGGTCTTTTGTGTATAAAGCATTTTCAAGTAAGAACAACCTTCTATTCCTCAGTATCATTATTTTTTAAAAGCATACTGTATTGTCATTTGCTTTGCTCTAGAGCAGCCAACCTTTTTGGGAAGTGTGCCACAATCTGATAAAAAAAAATTACGCGTGCCACTTTCAACTTTTCCACCAAACTAAAAAATATACAAAAGGAAAAAAATGTTACTTGCATGTTACTTGAATGTTAAAGCAAAAGGAAATCTTGTAGGAATTAAATTTGCTAATTTGTTGTTTTTTAAACACACATCAATATTTAATGTAAATAAAATTTATTTTCGACTGTGCATTGACTATTCCAGGGGTGGCCAACCCGCGGCACGTGTGTCACAGTGTTCTTTAACATGTGCCAGGAAAAAAATACATAAATAAATTGGATGATGAACATGAAGTACGTTTACAAATAATATTATTTCAACCCGACTTTAAACTTTTGTTCAAAACAAAGCAAGTTCATACCAGAATTGAAAATTTTACTTATACATGATGGCTTTATTTTGAGTATAATACTTTTTTAAAAACTTTATTATAATACAATAAAAGAGAGAATATACGACCAATGAGAAAATTTGCCGACGCAAGAGAGGGAATAACTTATTGAAATATCAACAGATTTGACGTTAAAGTTAAAGCAAGAATACCTCCTGAATTTTAAGTTGCAGATTCATGCAGATTACACAAGATTTCTTACAGAGCTGTAAAATGTTAATACCAATCAGAAAAATGTATTTAAATAAAAAATATTTCTCAACTTATGCAGAAACAAAATGTAAACACAAATGTTGACACAAAATGTTAAATGCGACTCCAAATAATTTCATTAGACCTAGATTTAAGCAGTTTGTGGCGGAAAAAAAAATGCAAACACTTCCCAGTTACTAAATATAATCCATGGGTAGGTGACACCTGGAGCACAAATTAATATTATAATGAGTAAATTATATTAACATTATATTTTAATGTTCTCAGTTATAAATACAACACATAAAGTACCTATAACATATTGATATGCTTTAAATATTGTTTTAAGAGAAAAAAAAATATGTGTATTGTTGTTGTTGTTGTCGTGTCCTTCCCGCAGGGAAGGAATGAAAGTTGCCATTGCCTGTGAGACAGGTTGGACTTCTTAACGATAGATGGCGACACCACCTATCTCCACCTCCACAATTTTGGCACGGAACTTGTCGTAGCCTATCACTACCCCTATGATTATTAACTCCCCTTCGCGTATTATCTAAATCTGAATATGTTGGATCCATAATTAATTACAACTAATTTAATAAATCAATCTTATTTATTGACCTTTCTTAATTGAGAGATTACACAAATACTATTCAAACCTTAAGATCAACAAAATACAGTGAAGTAAGAGAAGAATTTGATTATGAACGACGGAATCCTAACTGAATCCACGGAGAACAACGCGTACAATCAAGCTACACATTTATATTTAATTTATGAAAACAACTGACCTGATACCTTTTCTTAAGGCAGGTTCTTCTATATCTGGATTGCTTTAATGAGTGGCTTCAATCTCAGCTATCTTTCAGTTCCGTCCCGAACCGATTTAATGAATACTTTTCAATAGTCTCCTCCCGACGAATATATTTCCACTAGAAAAACTACTCTCTCAAAAACCCTCCTTTTTTCCCTTCATTTCATTTCTCCCTTTTATATCTTTTTCGAACTCGCTAAAACCCGAAAATATCTCGTTTGCATAAGTCACACTTTTTGGCTCTCGGAGGAGATTGGTTGAAATAAATAAAACAATTTAAAGAAATCGAGAGAAGGTTAGTGAAACGCGTAAGCACCCGTCACAACCCCCCTCCGAGAAAAAAAAGCGTGACTTATTGAAGGCCTAAACGACCTGCAAGAACTCGCTTAATTTACCTAACGTATGAAAAACACTGAACCTGCACAAAATTTTAACTACTCTAGAATGCCTAAAAATACTGAACTTGTAGAAAGTTTTAACTCATGAACTTTAGAATGCCTGAAAATACTGAACTTGTAGAAAGTTTTAACTCACGAACTTTAGAATGCTTGAAAACACTGAATTTGCAGAAAATTTTAACTCTCTAAGTTAGAAACTTTAATTAAACTAGCACACAGAAACGACTACTCAAAGGGGTACTTCACTCTAATTTATTGATCTTTTACAAACATACAATCCCTACAGTGCATCCCATTCGGGCGAAGATCAGGGGAAAACCTTTCAAGGAAAAAACCCTGATCATGCACTTTACTTAAGTGCTAATAAATAAAAAAAATTTTACAATAATATCTTCGTACTACATCACTTTCATCTCATCATTTTGTTCAGGGACTGCTGCCCTGAAAGGAAACCTTGTCAGTTTTTCTAAAACATGACATTAAATGCACAGAACTTTTATACAACTTCCTTATTGACATAAAATATGCCATACATTATATTATATATATATAGTTTCATAACAAAATAACCTTTATCTGGTTTCATTTTCAAAAAATTCCCAATCAATCGCGCTGCGCTGTTAATGTTTTTTGTTAGTATTCCTAATTACGCCGCGCCCAGAAACCAGACACTACTTATACATCTTAATAATTACACGCAAAAATATATACATTTTTTACATAGAATATATTACAACAAACAATACAAGTAATCTCACATATAAAGCCTCGTCTTTAAAGTGTAGCAAAACAATTGCAATTTAACAAATGTTTTTCCACAATTTGGAAAAAAATTAAATACAAAAGCTTTTTCAACCGATATGAAAATACACCCAACGCAGTAACTTTTTTACGGAAATTTTACAAAAAAAAATAGACTAGCCCATACTCCGAACTGTCTGTCAGAGGAAAAATAAACAAATTAGAATTATACAACCTGGCTAGTCTTTAGATGCAATCTACATAGGCTTTGTCTCCAACCATGGCCTCTGTACTGGATGACCTTGTCCTAGGGCTGTCCTCTCTCCGCTCCCACCTTCTGGGTCTCCTCTTCCATTGAGTCCGCTGAAGCTGATATGCTCCTGCTGAGGCGTTCTTTTCCCTTGTGAGAACTGGAATTTGGCTGCTGTCCACTCGACGTCGGCTCCGAAGGTTGTAAGGACAGTTCCTTTCTTGCTGGGGTTTGTTGTATTTGAATCTGTGGGATGGTCCTGGAATTGCTCTTTCTGATTTCCACTGTTCACTGCGGGATGGTCCTGGAATTGTTCCTTCAGAATTATTTTCTTCCACCTTTCTATACCGCTTTCTGGAGGGACGAGACGGCATTGACGAGATCAACTTTCTCTTGTCTCGGGATACCTGGGCCTCTGGTCTCTTCTTCTTCTGTATGTTTTCCTTCCAGGAGAGTGGTCTTCCTCTTTTCTCTCTTTCTGTCCAATGAGGCTTTCTCTTCCTGAAATTATACGCATCACCCCCCGAAGAAACAGCAGACTCCGTTCGCACACGTTTTTTTCTTCTCACCTCCACTCCATCGCGTCTATTCGTAACTATATCTCTACTACCTTCTAAATTTCCTGATTTCGATCCTCCACGACAACCCCCATCACTCTCCGATTGCACCAATCTCGGCTGCCCATCATCCGACCTGTCTGATGCCACTGCACCATGATCACTACTTCCGGCACTTTCCGATTCGGCAACACTGTCTTCTCTTTGATGGTAAATTCTCACCTGATCCACATTAACCGTTATTTTTTTACCAAATTTTAATATTACTAAATTATTATTATTTTTTACACTCAGAACTTTATATGGGCCCTCAAACTTTGGCATAAATTTACCCACTATTTTCTTACTTGCCGAACTCAACGGGTGAGTTTGAACTAACACTAGATCATCAACCTTCACATTAACTTCACGCCTCTTCTTATTATAATATTTCGCCCACTTTTCGTGCTGGCGCTTTGTATGAACTCTAGCCTCCTCAGACAATTTTTCTATGTTACCACAAACTAAGTCTGATCCATCAGTTACCATTACTAATTTTTGAAAAGGAGTGATTAAATTTCGACCTAAAAATAATTCCGCCGGTGTTTTACCCGTTGTTTCATGTACTGCTGTCCTAAGAGCGTAGCTGAACTCTTGCAGAAATTGGTCCCAGTTAGTGTGATTATCCGCGACAAAACTCGAAATCATTTTTAAAAGAGTACGATTAACTCTTTCCGTTTGATTAGCTTGTGGACGATATACCACAGTTTTAACGTGTTTTAATTTCAACCTGCGACATACTTGCTCAAAAACTTCGGATATCATTTGGGGGCCCCGTTGTCGCTAACTAGTTTTACAGGAGCTCCATAACGCGAAATATAATTCTCAAAAAATGCATTGGCAATTGCTTTAGCCGAAGCTTTCCTTAAGGGAACTATTTCAACCTATTTAGAAAAATTATCTGTAATTACTAAAATAAATCTATAGCGTTCTGGACTAGTTGCAGGATATGGGCCTAACAAATCTAAAGATACGATTTCATTCGGAAAATTCGTTACTATCAGAATTAATTGACCAGCTGGTAATCCGTTCTTATAATTGAATTTTTGGCATTGGTCGCAGGTTGCTACATATTTATAAATGTATTTCCTCATGTACGGGAAATAACACGCGTCTTTTAATTTTAAGTAGGTTTTCTTTTTGCCTAAATGGCCGGCCGTTGGCGAGTCATGGAATTCTCGCATTACATCTTTACGTAATGTTTTAGGTATAAATACCCTTAATTCACCTAGTGTGGTTGTATATTTTGCATAATATAGCAAACCGTCAACGATTTTAAAGTCATTGGACCAATTTCTGCAGATCGATTCATTAACAGAACTATCGTCCGGATTTTCCAGATACTTCATTACGTGACCTAGCTCCGGGTCATTTCTCTGTTCCTCTCTCAACTGTTCTCTAGAAGATAATACTAACGATCTAATCACCGCACAAGACACCTTTGGTTCTTCATTACTTTCTAACGGGTTTCTAGACAACATATCAGCCACTAAATTTTGCGCACCTGGGCGATGTTCCCATTCTACATTAAAATTTACCAACTTAAGCGTCCACCTTATCATTCTAGACGACAAATTCTTTCCCTTCGTTAATTTGGTAAGTGCAGCATGGTCTGTTATCACTTTAACCGGCAAGGATCCGAAATACGTGCGATATTTATTTAATGCCCATATGACAGCTAAACATTCACGTTCCGTCACACTATAATTCCTCTCTGTTCGGTTTAAAGTTCTCGATGCAAACGCTATAGGCCTATTATTCTGTGTCAATACTGCTCCTACCCCCCACGGAGCTCGCATCCGTATAGAGTTCAAAAGGCTTGGAAAAATCTGGTAATTGTAACACTGGAGCTTCTGCCAGTGCTTTCTTAATACGATCAAAGGCTTCCTGCGCTGATTCCGACCAACGGAACTTAGAGTTTTTTCGTTTTAAATTATATAAGGGTTCACACATGTCTGCGTAATTTTTAATAAACTTTTGATACCAACCCGTCATTCCTAAAAATTTTGCTACTAGAAAAACTACTCTCTCAAAAACCCTCCTTTTTTTTCTCTTCATTTCATTTCTCCCTTTTATATCTTTTTCGAACTCGCTAAAACCCGAAAATATCTCGTTTGCATAAGTCACACTTTTTGGCTCTCGGAGGAGATTGGTTGAAATAAATAAAACAATTTAAAGAAGTCGAGAGAAGGTTAGTGAAACGCGTAAGCACCCGTCACAAACTGAAGGGAAGAAATGTGTGTATTAAAAGAGAGAATAGGGTTCCTCAAAAACATCTTATATTCTTAGGGTTCCGTGAGTCGAAAAAGTTTGAAAACCCTTGATGGAGCGTATTTCATTTCAGGTATTCTAAGAATTTTATATAATTGAATGAATAAATCTAGGCTTTTTAGTCTACTCGCATTTCAGGGTCTGTTGAAACCCAACCTTTTTTAAGTATAGTATATCATTTTTATATTTAAATAATATTCTCTAATAAAATTTCTCTTTAATGTTACAAAAGTTTATAACTTATTTTTAACGATTCTGCTAAGGTGATATACTCTTCAATGGAGTAGGAACATTGTAATTAAAACACCATCCGCCAAACGATTTGCTTTTGTTCATCCTAGGGCTTTACTACACGTTTTCATGTTGTCCCTGCTGCCTTTGTTTTATGAATGTCTTGCTTTCGGTAACTCGTTTGATGTGTTGTCTTCGAAAATAGAAGTTAAAACGACCTTCAGAAAAAAATATTGTACCTGTACATAAAGGTTTCCTGAGCTTTTACTATCAGACATGACTCCAACATGTTGTCTGGAAAAGCACTTCATTTCGTATACGTACATGCGCTTGTCAAAATAATGGAAACACCTTCGATTGATAAAGAATCCTTTATTAGTATAGTGTAGGTTCGTCTTTGGCATGTAATACAACTTGGATTCGCCTAGAAATCGATTCATACAAGTGTTAATAGTGTTTAGAGGAATATTGCACCATTCTTCATGACTGAACGCTCAACAGTAGACCATAACGGTTTAATTATATCGGAGGTCGAGTGGCTTTGCGGGCCAAGGTAGATGTTTAACTTCCTCTTCGTGTTTATCAAACCATGATTCGACAAGTCCCGCTGCATGGATAGTTGCATTATCATCCTGGAAAATTCCATCTCCTGTAGGAAACAAAGTTTGCATCAAAGGATGGACCTGGTTAGCTAAAATTTCTCTATACCTCTCCCCAGCGATCCTTCCTTTCAGAATTACGATTAATCCAGCAGAAAACCACGACACGGCTGCCGATATCATGACAGATCCATCTCCATGCTTGGCAGTTGAAAGGAGACAACCACGATCATACGCTTGTGCAGATGTCTTTCTAACATGTACCCGTCCTGTTGTAGGGAAAAGTGTGAAAGACAGTTCGTCAGACTATATTACTTATCCACTTATCAATCGACCAGGTTTTGTGAGTATGGCACCAATGTAGACGACATTTGGTATTAACATCAGCGCGCGCAAGAGAGAAGTGGCTTGGGAATTGCTGCTCTGCCGTAAATGTTTTGTTTATGAAGGTGTGCCTTTTCTAACTGTAATCATTGGCACTGGAGAATCCAGATGCTGATTGAGTTTTGTGGTCACTTTTGCTGCTGTTCGTTTTTTAGACATTACAATCCGCTTCAATACCCGCCGGTCTTGTTAAGTGAGCTTCTGTTTCCGTCCACTACTTTACTTCGCCGCGCTGTGTGTATGCACAGTCATGACTTTAGACTCAGTACCTCTATCTAGCAACGCCTAAAATTTGAGATGTTGTGGTCACACTTTTTCCAGCTAGACGGGTTCCTACAATTTGTTCTCTTTGAAAATCTGAGAGGTCCGACAATTTACGATTTTGGAAAAAATCCAAGTCTTACAGAACTTCAATAAAGCTACCATACACTACCAGAATATATACATTTCTATTTATATAAAAGAACTGGTAGCTATTATATTTTAATGCTTATGAAGCACATTCAAATATGTCACTTTTATTCACAGGTGTTTCTTCAGGCTATTCGCCATTCTTTTGATAACCACCTGAATATATATAAATTAATACGAAGTTTTTAAAAGTATTATAACATTTAATGTTGCAAGTAATCTCCAATATGAATGGATGAAAATTGGTTATTACTTACTTTAGAAAATATATTAAAGCATAATTCACATTATTTCTTTCCAGGCAGAACTAATTGTTTCTGTAGCACGTAATATTTCGATTGCTTCATTATATTAACGTGAGTTTTATATGTATTTGTATCGCTTTTAAAACTTTGAAAACTTAAAAATACCCTGCTTTATCATTCATTGCGTAAAATAAGGTTTTGATATAACAATCGCATTATCTGCATTTTTTTCTGTTATTTTTCAGAAATTAGAAAAAACAAATTTCTTGTGGATTTTTAATTCAATGTTCTCAAACCAACTCAGAAATTTTCTTTTCTTTTAGGAATATTAATGCATGAAGCTTTTTCAGGAATAATTCATATATTTGTAGAATTAAACACGAGAAGAGTTAGAGTTAAATACGAAGTTAAATAATTGAATTATGACCTTGCAATGACTTCAGTTTCCTTGCTTAGCACCAGATGACGCGACCATTCCTTGAACTTGCACAAAAAATCGATTAAATGTGAATAACCTTTAGAAATTTTTTCTTCCTAATAAGTATGAATAGGTGAATTAAAACAAAGTTATACTGCATATTATATAAATTATTTTCTTTTGACTATATATATAGAATTGTTTTAATTAATCCAATTCAAATTCTATATTCTAGGACTAATTTTTTTTTTTGTTGTTGGTCGTATAAATTTGTTTTTAAATTCGTTGATTCAGTGTAAATTTCATCAAATTTTTTTTGAATTTACAAGTAAAAAATTAAGAAGTAGAGGATTAAATGATCTACAATACTGGTTAAATTCACGAAAAACAAGAAAATGCTTATAATTAAAATAAGTTAAATATATATGTTCGGGTTAAAGTATTTAGATCTCCAGTGTGTTTCCTGTCCTTTTTAAATAAATGAGCAATATTTTAACCTTCTATATCAAGGGAGAAAAAAAATTATTATTTCCATCAAACAAAAAATGATTGATTTCGATGATTTCTGTGCAAAAAAATTGTGCATACTATTTTAATTTATATTTTCTACGATTTTTTATTCCCTGGTCTGTTAACGTTGAAAAAAAAATTTGCTTTTACTCTTTTCAGAAGTAAGCATTTATTTCTGTACTGTTTTCTAAAATTGAGCCGAGTCGTTTCTTGTCAAATCTTTGGTAACAAAAAATGTTATAAGGATTCATTCTGCATTGAGAAATAAAAAGAAAAAAAAGATTCAAAAAATCACAAGTCAATTATTTTGAGATGATACAATTGTTATATATAATACAAATAACTATATTTATATTCATCATAAATAATTTAAACAGTGGATATTTTTGTTTGTAAAAACTATTTGCTATATGTTAGGAATATACAATAAATAGCTTTAATATATTAGGGATTTATTCATTTTTTATCTAGAAATTGAATATGGTATCAACATAATATAAAACAGAATGCATTTGGTCTTCACTAACGATTAATCATATTTTTGGTCACAACAATAATATTTTCTTCAAATGAACTCTTGAATTTGATTAATTTAATCATTTAAACCAGAGGTTCCCAAACTTTTTTGTCTCGTAGATCCCTTGCCATGTTTTTCGGTTTCGGGTAGATCCCTGCCTAACTAACATTAAATTTTTGCAAATGTATCAACTTAAATGTCTTTTTGATAGTTGGTGCTACTACTTTAAAAGAATTAAATTTCTAACTGTAATGAGGTATAGCTTTTAAAACTTAAGAAGCGCATGTTAATGAGTAAAAATTAAAATCAAATTTATACATAAAATAACTTATATAAAGTAACTGATCAACAAACAAATGTTTTATAATGGGAGGGATGAATCTAAAGTTTCAATAACAAATTTTCAACATTTGGCATCAATCTTGTCAGGTTGACCCTAATCCCCTCTTTCTTTTTTTCTTTTTGAGATTTGCAAACGCCCTCTCACAAGTAAACGCAATTAAAAACTTTGTCACGATATTCCATAATTTGCGACCAATGTCAGGTATGCCTTTTTATAAACAAAATTGCTGACATCCGTTTCTAAACTTTATTTTAAAATCTTCGTTAGGACCTATTTTGATCAGTTCCTTTTGTAATATGACATTTTTTTTTCAAAGTGACTATATGAAATCATTGTCTACTCTCTCTCTCTCTCTCTCTGCTGTTTTATTGCTATAAAAAAGCAATCTCAAACCTAGTTTCAAAATCTGAGTAAGGGCATTTAAATGTTGAACGTAGGTTAAAATGTTCTGACAGTCTCTAACAAATTGTGAAAATTCGCGACGTCCAATATTATACTTTTGTTTTTAAAGATTGAAATCATGATCTGGTTTAATGAGAACCACTATCATAGACCCCATTTACACCTCATGGACCCCCAAATTACTTTTTTGTTGGTGTGGACCCCTTGCAGGCTATCATAGACCCCTGGGGGTTTATATAGACCACTTTGGGAATCTCTGATTTAAGCGAAGTAATTCATTTTTGTGATGTTTCGAGCCATATATATTAACGAAGTTGTTGCGCCCTCTTGCACCCGCTATGTGAAGCGAGCTGTTGTAAACAAAGGGGAGCTGTTGTAAACAAAGGGGCTAGAGTTGTTGACAAGAAACTGAACAGACGTTTAAGGAAGAGAGGCGAGCGGAATGCGTTATGTAGCGGTTTTTGTAGAAAATAGTTCAGCAGCTTAGAAATTATACTTGTAAATAAACGTCTACCAAAAGAAACCTCTTTGCTATCAACTTCATGAGAGCCTCTCATTGAAATAATAACGATCACATGGATCTAGCGAAACCACAAAAGTAAAAGAGGATGTCACATCCAGGTCAATGAAATTTATATTAAAAATTGACTTAATAATTTATATTAAAATTGATTTATCGTAATCGAGTGCAATTTCTATGTAATCCCTCTAGTGATTCTAAGCTATTTCACTGAAAAATAGGAAATAATTTACTCTGAATATTGCACTGTGTTACGTCTGGAATAATTCCGCTGACGTTTGCTCGTAAAATATCGTCGAGTTATGTTAAGCGTTCTATAGAAATGGGAACTTCAATTACTTATGAGTGTGTGTGAATTTGAACATGTCTATTCCGTGGTTCTAGGTTCTGTATTTTCAGGGCCGATCCTAGCAGGTGTGCAGCGCGTGCACCGCACGAAAGCGGCCAAAACAAGGGGCGGCCGCATATAATTCTATCAATCATGCAAAATTTTGTACAATTTCAAAAATAAATACTTTTTTGCATCGAATAAATATTCTGAATTTTAAATAGTTATTGAAAAATCAAAATAAGTCTCGATTTCCCAATATCATAGCATAGTTTAAGAAAAACAGAACATTAGTACAGAGTGTGTTGGTTCAGACACATTGTCCATTCATGTCTACTTTTTATGTACATCCTTCACACATTTGAACTAAGTTCGTGACAGAGCTGGCTAGACCGCAATAGAAAAGTTTTTTTTTTTTTGCTTATCAATGACACTGGCAACAATCACTGACATCACAATCATGATACAACAATCACTGTGGACTTAACAAAAGGCGTCTCAAAATCAATTTTTGTGAAAGCTGCTTTACGAAAATATCTAATATGGTTAATATTACCTAAGACATAGTAGTGTTTAAATTCAATATGCATTTCGGGAAATTAAAAGTTTTCAATTGAAGCCTTACAATTTAGAAAAACAAATAGAGGAAAGAAGTGATTTCTTTTTTTCTTATGGTTTTAAAATGCTCATCAACAGCGCCCATTTTCCTTTTTAGTAAAAATATTATACTTCCATTAAAAGGTAGTTTCTTGTAATTATATTTGGTATAAAAATATTTGAGAAAAATCTTGAGCTCATTTGATTAAATAATTTTCATTACAAAGCCTATTTGAAAAACACTCCAATATTCGCATAGTATTATTAATGTTAACGAAGTTTACCAAATTTCAGAATATTATTTTGTGTTGTAGGTACTTTAGTGTAATTTTGTAAAAAATTGCGAGTTTCATGATTTTTTTTTTAAATCCCAAAATGTAACAAGATGTCATATAATCAAATAGGCGAATCTCTTGATTCGCAATATAACACTAAAAACAACAATAAAAGAAAACATATTAAAAGTTAATCATGATCTACAGTGCAATACGTTTCATGCGAAAACACTTAAAGCGAAATATCGGATAACACGAAATAATTTAGCCCCTCTAGGGGTGCGCAATCCACAGTTTGAGAAACGCTGCATTTATAGCACTAATTTGCGCAATAAGTGTCATTTCAACCCTTGTATTACATTTAGTAACAAGGGTATGTGTGTGCTTATCACCCCCCCCCCTCCTTTTTTTTACACAAATATGGAAATCTAGGTTCATTGAACCTACCATTTCATATTCTGCGTTAATTTGTGTTTGCATTTTGTTTTTGTTGCCACATATGTCGAGAGAAATGTTAATAACATAAATACGTTTCTCAAAATGGCATTTAAATCTTATCTGTGTGTGAAACTTATATGTATTCTGCAAATGTCGCAGCCTAAAATTTAGAAGCTGTTCCTGTTTAAGTGTAAGTTTTAACGTTGAATCACAGTTGATATGTCAATAAATTGTTCCCTCCCTTTCATTGGCAAGCCTTCTGATTTATGCATTCTAGCTTAGTTTTCTCCCCTGAGAAATATAATTTTAAAGATGTTAGGTGTGCAAAACATTGCACTTATGAGTATAAAATATTTTTGTGGAACCCTGGATCAACAGAATGCTTATAATCTAGATAGTACTTATGAGAGAGAGAGAGAGAGAGAGAGAGAGAAGAAAAAATGTTTTAATATTTTTTATTATATTGCAATATATAAAAGCTGCTGGAAATTACTGAAAAGAAAGACTGTCCGGCGCCGAATTTATCTTTTAAATTTCCTCGTGGGACCCTCTTTGAAAAACACGATTTTAGATACTTTAAAGTGATTATATAAACTCCATAGAGAACATGAATCTATTTTGCTTGCATATTTACTTTTTCTTTTCGAATTTTTATTTTGACTTGTGGATGATATGCTTGGTGGAACACAGTTCAAAGATTGAAGTAGAGGTCGTATTGGCGTTGCGAGAAAGCACTGGGGAAAAAAATGAGAGATGAGAGGGCAACCACTAATGTTTTGAGAAACAGAGGAAACAAAGCGTTTTTGCACCTTTTTTTTAGAAGTAAATGATACGCGTAGTTGTAGGCACTATAGTTCTTATAAAACCAACCTGTGAGGTCTTGTCATTTTTAAAGCAATGGTGCCTAAACTTTCGCAAACATCAGCACATTTTTTCCCCACCTTACTTAAACAATATGCATTTACTTCTAATTTAAAAAAAAAAAAACTTTGTAAAGATTTGACTCGTGTGTGGCTGTCATTTGTTTGAAACGGTTGAGCAGTCAGGAATTCGGATTCACAACAAACATTTCTCTGACTAACGTCGCGCCGTTGAACCACGACTATTCTGCACAGGCAGTAATTCCACTAAATTTTGTTTAAAAAAAATAATAATAAATGATGACTTGTTTTTCAAAGAAGTTTCCCGTAAGCTATGACACTATTTGAAACAAATCATTTTAATACAAAAAAAAAAAAAGGTCAGAAATTTATAATTTAATTCCTTATTTCAGTGCTCCTCAAACTTTCAATATTTACTACCCAATATTCAATCATAATTTTCAAAGCGCCCCTCTATACAATAACAATGTTTTGAATTAAATAATACTATACTTTGACGCTAAAGCTACAATACGACATTAACCTCTTAAGTACCACCGGCGTATATAAAGATCTCGCGCAACCAAAACGTTAATTTCCACGGACATATATATACATCTTTCCGAAGTACGATCTTTTCTGTGCACTACTATTCATAAAATTATTTCAATGGCTTTGGAATGCAATAAAAGGACCTTGACAGTGTGTTTGCGAAAGATTTACTTATTTCAGGTAATTTGCTTATGCATTCCTTTTCTACCCCCCCCCCCTTCAAAAATGCGTCACAAATGCGTGCCTATGTGGAAAACGGTGGCATTGGGGAGCGAATCACGTAACTTTTAATCCAGCTTTTAAAAGATTAATTATAAACTGTACAGATTATCAAGATAAGTGTTAATTTTTGTATGTATTTTATATGCGAGAGAGAGAGACAAACCCATCGGGTCACTTGTAGTTATTAAACTTGTTCTTAACTTTTAGTATCGTTAAATTAATTATAAAATACATTGTGTAGTATTGATACATTTATAAGTGTATTACATCAGTGTAAATGTGTATTTTATTTTTTTTATTGTGGTATTTTGTTTGTTTACTTTCAGGAAATAAAAAAAAAATATTAAAAAAAATAATTTTTTGTTTTTGACTTTTCAGTATGCTCCCACCCTTGTCGTTATTACGCCCCTTTCCTCTAGTGGGCGCCCCACAATTTGAGAAACGCTGACTTAGCCCCTTACCGTGTCACCGTGTTTACTATTTTCTCTATTTTAGCAGAATTTATCTATCCAATGGTTCTTCATAACACCTCCTGTATGCATCACATTTAAGACTGAATTGATAAAGCCGTATTGAATTACGTTCAAATATTTAGCCTGATACATTTATTTATGAATTTAGTACCAAAATTGTTTATTACTGTTGGTTTTGGTATACGGCCAGATCGTTCTTTTATTTTATTCGTTGCTCTAAGAATTTCGCAGATATATTTATTCATACAACAGGTTTAAATACTTTTTAAAAATAATTTAAATCCCCCCCCCGCATTTAGAAATTGGCTATAAATATGTAGGAAATAAACTGTTTATACAGTCAACTTTTTTTTAATCAATTCAACATATTTCAGATATACTATTTGGTGATGTCTTTTGAATTAAGTCAGGTTTATTTTCATTCCATGTTTTAATTATCCACTCGTGTACTACATTTAGACTTCAAAAGATAAGAGCTTTGCGTTTGTACCTTTCAAGTTTGTTCGTAAAGAAAGAGTGCGCGTTATGCGACGAGTATATTGAAAAATTAAAAATTGTTCTTTGAAATTACAGATGCGCGTTCTTACGCCGAAAAATATTTGGTATAGACACAAACACACTCGTGTGGCTCTATATATTCTGTGTACTACTTCTATACTACTATAACTATTCTACTTCGTCTTATACTGTCTTGCAAAGTTGTTCTGTACTGTTAAAGCAAATTAATAAATAGAAGTATAACAAGACAGTATATAGGTAAAAAATTAGATAGTTTCAATAGTTCTCTTAGCCTTAGAAACCAAGATTGCAGGGGGAAACATAGTTTTTAGACTAGCCAACCTTTCCCGTTTATTATGTGGCCGCGGTAGCCAAGTAGTCTAGGCATCGGATCATGGTTAGCATGCCATGAGTTCGATCCCAGTACCACTGAAGACCCGCCGTGTAGGGGAGCGATGCACGTTAAATCTGTCGAGAGCTCAAACGTCCTCCCTTTGGTGTGGTAGTTAGGAGAGGAGGGTGCCAGCTCAGGTGTCGTCCGCGTCACTTGACCATGGTTCAAAATTACGCGGACCGTCCCCAAAATCCCTTGTGTAGCTGAACAGTGGGACGTTAATATTCACTCACTCACTCATTCCCATTTATTATTATTATTTTCAATTATGAACATAGAATCGTGAGAAAACTAATGCATACATCTTCTTCACTCCGTCATTCTAGTCTTTTCACCGTTCAAAGAACTAGCTAGTTTCACACACACATCCTCCACAGCTGGAAAATTTTAAAATTATTTTGAATTTTAACAATACTACTAAAATGCGAATATGCGTGTTATGACTACTTGAACGTATTTTAACACTGAAACAATTTTTTTAGATTTGAAAATGTGCTTCAGGTTTGGATGCTGATCTGATATATTAAACGAAAATGGATTTAAATTGCTTTTAATGTTGCATTATTACGTTAGAATTTAAAAACGTACCTGTTTATAATGTGAAACTATCTTAAAAAATATTAAGTAGGAGAGGAAACGGATAAAATAAAGGATAAAAAGAATCATTGTATAGATTTATAGTTGATACGATTGATAATAATAATTATTATTTCTCTCTAATATAAAATAATGTAACAAATAAGTAATAAAACTTTAAAATTTCCCCAAATTCCAAAGTCGGGATACCAAGATTTTCAAAATTAAATACACGTACGATTATAATAATTAATTTAAAAGCAGATACAATGATAATTTAATAAACAGATACAACACAATTGATTTTAAAAAAAACGTAAGAGAAGAGTTGTATATCTCTTATTATTTCCAGTAAGGGAAATTTCAATAATTCTAAAAAATCCCTTACAAATGTTTTCATAGAATTAATTAACTGTACAAAGATATGTTTTTGACTCTAAAAGAATTATTTTTTAAAATGAAAATCTGTTTTTCTGTATAGAAAAATCGTTTAACTCACTATTAGTATTATCAAATTTGAAGAAAAAAAGAATTAGTAGCTGTACGTCTTCAGACTTTACTAACAAAATATAAATGCCTTTTGCATAAAAAAGAAAGAAGGGGGGTTGTGAAAGAGATACTTTTTTGTGCAACAAGCGATCCGAAAAATTGTCGTTCATTCCTCTTGCTAAACAGCAAAGGAGAGAATCTGCGGAAGTTGGGCTCATTACCATGAATCATTTTCTTCCAACCCCCTGGTGTGTGTTAGGGTCAGAAGTTTACTTGTGGTTCCTATGGGTAAGCAAGGACAAATGCACTGAAAACGTTTTGCCCCTTTTTTTCGCCTCTCAATATATTGTTGAGATAGTTGACTGTATTCAGTCCTCTGATTTGATCTTTTATGGCAATTTGAGAAAGAGGTTCTTTTCTCCCTCTCTTTTTTTTTGGAAACTTTCATTGAATTGCTACGAGTTAATTTTTTGAATAGTTTTGATAAATTTGATTTGCTAGAAATAAACCGTATTTACACGAATCTAATCCACCCTTTTTTTTCCCTATGTTAATGCTACTAAAAATCGGGTGCGGCTTAGAATCTTAAGAGAAAAAATCGTTGGATGGGGCAATTAGAGCAATTTCAGGTTCATACATGTATTTAAAAAAATTTTCACACTGGAAAAATGACTAGTTATTTACTTCTTATTAGTTCTCATTTTAAATTTATTTTAATTTTGTAAAATTGGATATCGATAAACCATTTTACACTATTTTTCATAAAAATGTATTGTGAATTTGGAGTGCCACTTAGATTGGTGCGATTGTTATATCTGCGATTGGATAGCGGCTTAGATTCGAATAAATATTGTATCCGTTTTGTTTCAGCAATCTACTTCCCGTCTAGACCACAGATATTAAAACAAATGTTTGGCGCAGTATCGCCGAAATCGGCTCTTGCGCCAATAAACCCCAAAATCACTCAATCACTCACTCAGCAATCTACTACTCAGCAAAGAACGATTTAGTATTTTTTTTGTAAGCTCTATTGAATTTTAGTTTATTAAAAGGAGATTAGCTGTGTATTATGTCAGATTGTGCCAGAGAGATTTTTAGTTTTGAATGCTAATCGAATATTATTCAGTACTAATTTTACCATTAATTGTTTTGACTTGTTGTTTAATAATACTTAAAATTGTTGTTAAGTTGTTGAATTTCTTAAAATAAAATTACTAGTATAAATTTAAACTCCCCTTGAAATTTTTAGTCTTTAAATAATAAAATAGGCTGTTTAGCATGTAAATAGATTTTTTTAGCTTTGATTTATTGAAATATATTTTTAAAGTTCAATTAATGAAAATCTTTGAGTAAAGGAAAAAATAAACTTCAATCTCCTCAAATGAAAAAGGGTTTCAGTGCTTCGTTTTTTTAAAAAAATATTTGCCATATTTTCCTTTTTTGTTCTAGCAGCATTTTTAAAGGTTTTATGTTTATAAATCGTATGACTTTTTGCAATATTTTAATAGTTTAAAATAGAAATTCATTTTATTCTTTAGGAATTTTTATTTTATAGGAATTTAATGCATTTTTCTCTTTTAGCTTTCTAAGTGACATTTTTAATAATTGGAAAAAATAAAAGGAAAGGAAATTAAAGGAAAGTGAAAAAATAAAAGGAAAAAAAAAAAGGAAAAAATAAACTTCATTTTTAAATAAAAGGAAAAAATAAACTTCAATCTCCTCAAATGAAAAAGGGTTTCAGTGCTTCGTTTTTTTAAAAAAATATTTGCCATATTTTCCTTTTTTGTTCTAGCAGCATTTTTAAAGGTTTTATGTTTATAAATCGTATGACTTTTTACAATATTTTAATAGTTTAAAATAGAAATTCATTTTATTCTTTAGGAATTTTTATTTTATAGGAATTTAATGCATTTTTCTCTTTCAGCTTTCTAAGTGACATTTTTAATAATTGTATCTATAAATTAAATTATTATCTGAAAACTCAAACGCACACAACACCCACACATAATCAGATTAGCTATTTTATTCCTTATTTTTTAATCAAATCTTTGTTTAGATCGTAAAATTAGCATTATATTATTTTCCTTATAATTATGTGAATAAAAACAAAGCTGTTAATTCTATTCGAATTGTTAAAAAAAAAAATTTTTTTTTAAATTTGAATCGCGTTACTTCCCCGTTTTATTTTTTTTTTTAATTGTTCCTTTTCATTTTTAAGAACTTTTCGACATCTAAAATTAGAAGATAAACTTAAAAAAATTCCAATGGAAATTGATAGTGAGTGCTTGTTATAAACAGGCACCAATCTGATTAGTATCAGCTTAGATATTTCCGTATAAGTTTCAGCGAGTTGAAATGCATTGTAGTCACTTTTGATTGACTCTTCTTTCTGATTACGGTTTAGTTGAATATTTTCTTTGAAATTTATTGTTTAAAACAAGCAGTGCACACACACACACACACACACACACATGTTACTAGAATTTAAAATATTATGTTGTAATATGTTGATCATTGGTTGTTACCCATTTCATTTATGATTATTATTTGAAATTTTTTTTAAAAAAATGTGATTTTTTCTTTTGTTACTTAGAAAACTGATTGAGTTAATTTTACCGTCACTGACCTTAAATGTATCCATGCATGTGATTTCTTTTCCACTTGAAAATGAGGAATGTAATCATTGAGAAATCGCATTTAACTGTGCAAAATTACTGAGCAGAACGTCACATTGCTCTTAAAATCTATGTTGGGACTTGACAATTCTCGTGCTGCGTAGATATAGAAATTATGTAGCTAACTTGGGTCTTTTCTTCGTCACTTAACGGCTTTCAAAATAGCGAGGTTTGTGACTAATAATGTTATATTCAAACGTAATCTTTTGAAGGTACTAGAAATAACTTAGACTCAATTGAAAGTCAGAGTACTATTTTTACTTTCAAATCGAGTGATTTTCTTTTATGTATGGGTCTGAATGCTATATTAATATGTAAAAAATATTTTGAATAAAATTATAAAAAGAAAATTCTTGAAAAATTTTATTAAGAGAGAGATGTAACAATCCATTAAATTAAATTAAATTAAATTAAAAACTAATAAATCAATTAAATACAAAATTTGTATAGTAATAAATATTTGTTGTATTAAATGTTAATATATTATTGAAGAGAAATATTTTGAAGTTATATTTTTTTAAAATCTAATTTTAAGTAAATATTTTCATTTTATTTCCCCTTGATGAAGTGATTAATATTTTATGCATTAAATACTCACACAACTTTATTGTTTTTAAAGTATGATATTCATTAACAAAGCGTATGTGATGAATAAGTGTTAAATGTTAACTATGTGTACTTTTTCTGACCTATGTTAAAAAAAATATTATCATACTGAGTATTATAGAAATGCAAGAAATTGTAACTATATATGTATATACGAGTATGTTAAATGTTGATGTTGCTATTAATCTGTTCTTTATGGTAACTTTTAATCGCTAAATGATTTTTTAAATTTGTTTTGTATCATTCATACCAATGCTATAACTTTTTAATGATTTCATTTTATTTCCGAAATTGCTTCTATTGTTTGAATAGATGACGGAGATTTAAAATTAAGATAAGATATTATTAAAAATAAATAGAAATTTTAAAGTAGCTTTTCTCAGAAATCTGCCTTTAATTGTTAATTAAGAAATAAAATATAGTAAATTATTTTCAATAAGCATTGAGCTATAAAGTACATTAGAACCATAGCTAATTATTTTTCAAAAAAAGATAAACGCGAAAAAAAACATATTTAATATTAAAACATTATTGTATATTTAAGAAACTTCGCTTACAATTTACCTTAATTTTGTACTAATATTCAATAAACTCAATTAATAATCCTTGCTCACTATATAAAGTTATGACTTAATATTAAAATTAAATTATTTTAAGTTTGATATTAAAATGAGAAATGAAGGAAAACAGAATAATTAGAACAATACACATTTCGAGTAATTACGATTCTAATAATGCAGGACAAAAAAGGCATTAATATGGAAGAAGAACAAAGAGAAAGAAAGAATGCAATGGGGGAAAAAACGGGTCAATATAAAAAAAAACATCCTCTTGTTTTTGGCGTCTGCATTTATTAATTTCCTGGATTCGATTCACACGTTCTTCAAATTTACGACAGCACGCAAGTGTCTGATATGTGTCTGGATGAATGTCTTCTAAGAAAGACGTTACCACAGTCACTGATCATCTCTCTCTCTCTTTCTATTTCCTAGATCAGACCAAAAAAAAAACACCTTTTCACTCTTCCTTGTTGTTGCCTTGATCTCTCTGGATTTTACAGTTTAAAGTATAATGTTTTAGAAGTGAGGGGGCTCAAGAATTTTGTTGTTCTCTTTTTTTATAAAATGCAGTTTTAATGTGCAATCAAGTTGGTAAATCTTTGCCAGGTCAATAAGATTGTTGTATAACTAAGCTTATTTTACTCAAAATCTTCGATATCAGCCTCTGAGATTCAAGCGCTTTGTAGGTTATCAGTTTCAGTGCATATTTTTCCTACTGGTGAAGGAATAATTGTGAATTGTATGCTAAGTAGCCTAACTTTAAGGAATACTGTAGAATGAGATTATTTTATCAGTACTGTATGTGAAAAATTTTTTTGGATTGAAATTTTAAAAAATAAAAAAATTTAGATATCCCTAAGTTTTTTTCCATTTGTTTTCGTAAAATTTTTGAAATTTAAAATAATATCAAATGTATTTACATTCCTGGGCTGCTGTAGCCCAGTAACTAAAGGTCGTGAGCTCGAATCCTGATTCCAACAGTGAGCCGTTGGGCAAAATATTGAAGGTTTCTTTGCGTTAAACACGAAGCTGAATCTCTTCCCAAGTTCTTTTTTTTTTGTGCTGAAATAAGGAGAGTAAATTTTGTCTTTTCAGTTGTCGTCCACTTGGTCTTATTGTTCAAAATAGTCAAGACCGTAGTCTATAGCCCTCGTGTAACTTAAGAGCAGTACTAATTCAAACCAAACAGAAATTAGCTTTTACTTTATCAGACAGGATGCAATTAAAAAAAGATTTGGATGGTTGTAAAATATCAACAGTACCTTTCGAAAACTAAACTTCCATCTATTTCAAGCTTAAGTTGATTTGTCCGTTCACTACTTGAGGTATCCGACTACCCTAAAATTGTGAATTTTGCCGAAAATTGACAATTTTTTATGATTTTATTTTATAGACCATCTTATTAGCTTTATAAAAATACCAAATTTATTACTTTCCGTTCACTAGAACAAAAACTACAAGAGTTTTAGTAAAAGCAGATGCCATTACTTTAAGCAAGATATATATATATGTCATACTTTAAAACGCGTTTTACTCGAAATGTGTTTTTCTGAAAATGATCAAATGAGGACGGCGATTGCTAAAAAGTTTTAAAAATAATTAACAAACTTTTTGTGTATGTTCTGTATAATAGTAGAAATGTTTTAACCTTCAGATTTATCAATCACTGTTTTATTACAAAATTTACAGTACCTTATGTTAATGTAATCACTGTTTTTTAAGCAATTTCATGTAATAACTAAAATAAAGTACTCTAGTTTTTGTAAAAATTAAAATATCTCTTATCCTGAAGGTCATTTAAAAAATTAATAACATAGCAACACATCAGAATTGAAAATTTGTTCATAAGCTCTTGGTTCAGAATGGGCCCCGTTTATGTTATTTTTGTAAATTTTTATCAATTTGGTAAGGATAATTTTTTTTCATCTTCTTAATTTCAGCATATTTTTCTTAAAATATACTAAACAAATCTAAAAACCTCAAAAAAATCCCCATACCTTCCTTTTTTAAAAAAAAATAAGTAATCGGATGCCTTAAAATATGTCTACAATTTCCGTAATAAGTTCGCAAATTCAATTATGATGAGTTTTAATTACTTATTTTATTTAATTCTTAGGCTATTTTGTCTAACCAAAAAGTCTTTAACTCTAATATTACGCCGCACTATCTTTGGCACCAATCACACGCGTTCGTTTTGGCGATCATTCTATCGAATTATGCAGTGTTAGTATACATATTTGTGATCTCAATATCTCCGAAAGATATTCAATTGATAATGGAGAAGACTTGCATCATCCCATAATACCCTCTCGAATGTATCTCACAGATTCTCAATAGGTCAGGAATTAATGGAGGCCGAAGAATTTTTATGTGTGTTGAATTCACGTCCCGACTTTTTTTTTGGAGAGGGGGAAGCCAAGCAGTGTATTACTGGATATTTTCTTCTAAACTGTATTAATTTTCACTCTTAAGATTCATTTCTTTTATATATATATATATATATATATTCAGATTTTTCGTATATTGGTATGAGTTTATGTCGAGTAAGGGTTTAGAATATTAATTTTTTTTAAAAAAGAAAGTATAAAAATAAAATATTTATTTTATTAGAAGTTATCTCCGTTTAAAATTTCAATATATATGACATAACAATCTTTAGGGGGCGGTTGTAGCCACACATCTCTTTCTTCGCTGCGCCATGATCGTGATGGCTAATTTATGATGTCTCTGTAGCTCGATGGAGACTAATTTATGTAAAAACAGTTGATAGAGTATAACAAAATTCAAATGTATTGAAAGTATTAATGAAAGTAAATGCAATGAAGTGGACTGAAATTTCGTAAAATTTAACAATCAAAAGTTTATTTACAGTGCATCCATGTGCAGTGAAAGCAAATAATACTCTTTGTGGTTTAAATCACAAACATTTCTAGAGAGGGATAAGAACAATCATATGCTCTTTGGCTTAGCTCAATGGACTCGATACACCTGACGTCATAATCACGTGATGATATACAAAACAAATAGCCACGTGTTTCATTCGACTGAGTATTTTGGCGGAATTTTCGGATGTGCATCTACTATCAAAAACAAATGAAAAAAGACGTTCCAAAAGAATTTTCGGCTGAAATGCGTGTTCTTTTAATTATTTCATTTTCAATCACTTCTGTGATCTATTCTGAATGCTCTGTATTTGTTAAGTATGTAGTTGATTATATATATACCTACGGGGTCCCCCCCCCCCAATTCCTACTATTAGTTCACACTCTCAATATTTATTTATCTTATTCAAATTTTCAATCGTTAGTAAAATACATTTTGAAGCGCTCGATTGAGCTGAAATTTTATGTACATGATTATTTTGGTTGACAATACAGTAATTTAATTACAATTAATAAAACAATTATTCTAAGAATTATAAATACATCTATGTTGGCATCATTTTTGGCGACATAGCGACTATTTTGGCGGCTTGTGTCCAATAAAACATTCAGTTGAACTAAAATTTGAAACATTTGTTTTGGATAGCAATGCAATACTTTAATGATAATTAATAAAAAATTAATTTCCACTTAATGTTGTGATTCTGTCATATGTATACACATATTTAAATATATTAATTGTAATTATTTGACAAAAAGTAACTAAAATAAAATTCTTACCTAAGAAGGAATGACTTATTTTTTTTAATTACTTGCTTTTGTTACTTTATCGACAATTTTATAAGCAGTATGGACAAAAATTTGAAACTGAACTGTCTAAATAACGAACTTTTTGTTGTGTTAAATTTTATTGGAATAAAATCTCAATCTTAAATTTTGCCATCCATTTAGTAGCAATACAAAATACTTTTTAACTTATAGAAATATCATCATAACTTTGTTCATTTCATTTCCTAACTGTGTGTGTATAATGCTAATATATATCTATATATTTTCTATGCTGCAGTCATTTGAATTTTTATTATACTGTATGTTGATAAATGCGTCGACTTCAAAGCATTTAAGTTTTGCAGACACGAAAAAACAAACCAGAGTACTACTTCTGGGACCTATTCTGATTTTCTAACTGATGAAAAAGTACGCAGTTGAACTCGCCTACATTTTTTTCTTTTATCTCCTTATATAATTATTTTCACTAATTTAACAAGCACCTAGATAAGAATTTTAAACTGAATTGGCTCAGCAAAGTCATTGTTTTGTAATTTTCAGAACAGTACACTTACAAATACAAGTAAATTAATGAAGTTCATGTGTACTTTAAAAAATATGCATCCATAAATGTATAATGCTGTATGGTGAAGAACATACAATAAATTTTAATAATTTGTGAGATTCATATTTCACTATTTTTCCAGAAATCAGGGAATAAATCAGTTCAATACTGAAGAGCATGATCATATAGAAATTGAGAAGCAAGTATCTATCTATATTTTTAAAACACTGATTGCATTAACTTTTCCCAATATTAAAAAAACATTTATGATAAAAGAAAATTTCTACTTATCAATTTTACTATTCTACAACTGACATTTTAAATTTCATGTTATTTTTATTTTACGTCTTTATAAGCTTAACATTCATGAGTAGTTACATATACATGCATAATTATGTAAAAAATTTAAAAAAATTCTTTTAATACAAGGATAGCGAACGTTACATTCTGATTAAAGCCAACACTTTCCATTCCTTCCTGGATAAGCTTGCCTTTTACAAAACAGAATAGAAGCAGAAGGATATTGTACAGAAAAATAAATTCATTGCAAATAGTGATTTGCATATGAAAACCTTAATAAAAGGTTTCATTGCAAGAGATTTTTTTAGTGTATTCAATGTTTTAAATATTGAAAATACCTTAATGTCCACCCAAAATAATATTTTGCAACCCATTGATATGTTTTTGGTAAAATTAAGGACAGGTATGTCTAACACACACACAATAGAACATATGTTTAGTTAATCTAAATTTTACTTATTTTACACATCTTGACAGTAATTAATAGAGGTACTTCAGTATTTAATTATCTAAAATTAGGATGCAAAAATCTGATATGTAACCATACATGTCGCACATATCAAAAACAAGTATGCATATAAATCAAAAATTTGTTTTACTTAATAATTTTAGAATATTACAGGGAAAAAGAAAAAAATATTTTCGAGAAGCATTCACTATAGAAATGGAAAAAGGTTTTAATTTACTACAGCTTCATTAATGCTTATACTTTATGATGAATCAAGTACCATTTCCAAACATTAGAAGTCAAAATCATCATTTAACATTTGTAAAATTACATGTAAAAAAATTATGCAGCATTTTGAAAGTCTACTCCCTGCGCTATTTTAGGTAAAAGATATGATTTATCGAGAATTGAATTCCAAATATGATAATAAATTAAGGCATTAAAATTTTTTAATAAAAATGTGTGTATAATAGAATATGTTTATGTCCATATATGGAATATAAAAGTCCTGCTCACTCTTACATGGTCAAAATAAAAAAAGTCATTTTTGAATCCATATTTCTTTTACAAAAATAATAATAATAATAATTGTAATGCATTTGTGTGGTATCTATTAGCAGAACATTTGTTTTTCAGAGTTTGACTGTGGCATAAACCTATCAAACAGGTGTACAAATTTTTTTACTATCTATTACAAATAAGCATTTATAGGTATTTGCACAATTTGTAGAAGATTTATCATTATAGATTACATTTGCTTTATATCATTAGATTTATTTTTACATAAATATAAAAGACTCATGTATATTATTATTATCCTGCTTATAAGTCCTGAATAAATTTGTTGCATTGAGTTACTTACAAATATTGACCCAAGAAGAGTACTTGCATCAATTGTATAATTATTGAGAATTAGGATCATGAAACCAAATATGGCTTTATGTATAGACATTCGATTCTGTGGGATGTTGTTGCAATTATACAGCTAATAACTGGAACTGTTCCTGCTCATAGGCATCATGGCTCATGAACACAGTAATAATAATATAATTTTTTAAAGTTCTTGATGTGTTTTTGCCTGGCAAAATTATTTGGCAGTTTAATACATAAGTTACAAATTTTGTAATGGCATGAGTACTGATTTAGCATTTCTTTGACAAACTTTGAAGTAATTTAATATTTTGCTCAAGTATAATTTGGAAAACTGAAAAGTTTCTTGAAATTTAGGATTTTCCTGGTAAACTAATACTATAATTAGTTAATTATCTTGCTTATAAGTAGTAGAAACTGTGATTTTGATTAGAATGGAACTCAATTTATTCATGATAAACTTTAGTAACTTCTTGATGTATAATAATGATTTTAATCTAAAAAAATATATTTTCACACGTTTTAACTTCAGAGTGAGAATTCTGTATCTTTTCCCCCTTTCTCTGTCTGTTTTTTTATCTTCCTTTTTTTTTAAGTGTAAATATAAATATATATAAAAATATACTTTAGATACATATTAATGATAACAAAATAATGAAATGTCAATACATTTCTCCAAATAAGTTTTTAGTTTGCATGCACTACACATACAATACCCTGGTCAAGATACATAACCAGTAGAAATTGCGAATGGAAATTTTATGCAACTATTCATTTTTATATATATTGTATTGAATTTTTTCTCTTTTTTGCAATTCATTGTGTTGTAAAAATAAAATTCATTTTCATCATTGATAAATATTTATTACTATTCAAAAATTTTCATATTAACTCAATCCAATATGCTAATTTCTATTTTACAAGTTTAACTTGTATTTTGGAGCCATCTATTGTTTATAGATAAATTATACTATTTTTTATAAATTATATGTAATTAAATAAGAAAAATACATTTAAAACTGAGGATAATTAAATTGAATTTCTGAAAATCATTGCACCTTTTCTGATGAAACATTCCCTTAATATTGTATAATAACTTTTAAAAAGTAGATCAACATGTGTTATAGGCACTTTGCACAAAGACAAGTTTAAAAAAGTATTGAATTTTTGTTATTAAAAATTGTAGATCTTCTGTACACAGTGCTCGAAATGAGCTTAAACTAGCACTGTTTGAAACACAAAGTATTTATATATAAAATAACGATACTAACTTTAGCTATAAAAATCACCAGGTTTGTAAAAAAAAAACTTTTTTCAGTTTTAAATTGGGGCACAGTTTAGCAAGTTTGAGTTTTATTGCACAACTTTTAAGTACTAAAATATAGTACTACAATATATTATCATGTAGTTAGGTACATCATGAGAATATTCAGTTTTATCTGCAATACTTGAATTCAAAAATCTAATTGCAGTATTAGCTGAAGGCGATATTTAGATACATCATTTTCAGTAGTGTTCCATCTCTTCGAAATATTGTTTGCTCACAGCAACCTGAGAATGTTTGGGCCAACAAGAAAAAAATTAATGATAAAGCTTCCATATTATATAGACTATTTTTCAAAACAAAAATTAGCTTTGAAAACAATCTTAATTAAATAACAATGAGAACTCAAAACATAATCAAGCAGAAATGCTTTTAGTAATGAGAACTGAAATAATTAACCATTTCACACTACAAGAGTGATTGGGTTTTAAAATATTTTTAATTCAATTTAAGAGTGGAAAACTGCTTTAAAATGAAACCAAAACCTAAGCTCTTCAAATATCTTTAAAACTAATTTATTATCAGATCTGAAATTTGGTGGCAAGCTTCTCAATGATATGGGTCACAAGAAAATGTCAAAAAATTGTTTTTGAAATGTTTAGGGCATTGTGTGGCCTTAACATAGTATGGTTTGTACCAATACATTGTGAAGCCTTTAAAGATGTTATAAAATAATAACATTTAGCACTTTGATAGTCTTAATAATTATTACCTACAAATGTTTGAATTTTTTTTTATATAAATCATTGTCTCCTTGGAAAAAAATACAAATCATACAAAAATATGGGATTAATTTTAGAAATTATTTGAAACATGCTAAATTATTTTCATTAAAATTTTTACATTTTGGAACATACAAAATTTTTGTTAGCTACTTTAAATTAGTAATTAAAATTATTTAACGTGCATCATTTATCAACATTTAATTTTAATATTACATGATTTTATACATGTGAAAGTTTTATTTTTTTAACTAAGACATTCATTGCACTTTAAAAAATGCATTTTTCATATTCTTTTGAAACACTATCAGTGGCATTGCTTCATCATGAAGAGTATTTTTTCTAAGATGTATTCAAAAAAGATTTTTTTTCTCAGTTTCAATCTTTATTTGCATTAATATGGATATATAAAATTGAAACATTGTTATTGTACACTAATTTTTTAAACAACTGTTCTATAAAAATTCCCAACACATAGTAAAATCTTGCGAAATATTTGAGGAATCTGTAATGAAATAACACATTTGCCAGCTTTGATTGTCTGACTTTACTTAGTAATCATCATTTACAAAGATTTGAAATTTCTTTTAGAAATTTCTCTTTAGACGGTCTTCAAAGTTTAAAAAAGAAAATACTCTTTCACTATTAAGTTAAAGAAAAAAATCATGTTAATACATAATTTTTAGAAATAATGATTAAATGTTATTGGATTATTCTTTATTACAAATTATTTCTTATGAGTTATTGAATTGCATTTAAATTGTCTAATTGATGTAAACCAAACAAATATTTCCATACAATTTTAAAAAATAAAAGAATGATTAACATTAAAAACTTTGATGTCCAAACAATAATACTGAAATGGATTTTCAAGAATAGCAAAAAGGAAACTTTATATGAATATTAGAAAATAAGTTAAATTCACAGGCTTTTTCGTAATTACAAGAAGTTTCTTTTTAAAAAAAAAATATAACCAATGTCACAAATTTGGTAAGAAAGAAATACTTTTGCTTACAAAGAATGGATGAATGTATCCATCTGCTCTGAAACATGACACATTTTAGAATGTAAAAATAATATTGTTAAGGTCGGGGTTCCAGGATTTCAAAGAGCAAGTCAATTCTTCAGGAGCAATGAAAACTTATCCTTTTAAAACAATCATGAGAAATGCCACAGAACTAGAATTCCCTTAATAAATCCCAGAAGTTCTTCACAGCACTCAGACACAACTAACAGTGTCTAGGAATACAAATAAGTAATGTATTCAGGTAACGGTTATACATTTACGTGGAATCTCTATTATCCAATCATCATAATAAGTTGATTTGCAGTCTCTTGTCCTATTCAACAGCCGAAGTATTAACTAATCGCTCTTGCTGACTTTTCTGTAGACTAAACAAATTTTTGTTTCGGTGAGCCACTCCCTATTACAGTCTGCACGAATTTTTCGAGAAAAATTCGCTTACATCATGAATTTTGATATTAGTATATTTCTCATATTTCCAGAAGCAATTTGTTCAATAGAGCTTTGCATAATTTTTTAATCACAATGTGGCTGGCACTAATAAAAAATAATTACTAAACCTAAAAATATTCAAAAATTCGAAGTCAAAGGATAGAAGTATAAACTAAACACTTAAATAGAATACTATAAACTAAAACTATATATATATTTAGTCACAATACAAAAACTAAAATAGTAGAAAATATATTAAAACTAGCTGTTACCCGCCCGCTTCGCTGGGAATTTCATGATGTTTTATAAATTTTTACTGCTTATATATATGTATAAATTATTGATATCTAAGTCCTGCATTAAGAATTCGATTGTATTGAAAAATATACTTATACCTGTAACTGTCGCCTGTTGATAAAAAAAGGGGCAGAACTCATCTAATTTGTGTTTTCTAAAAATCTCTAGAATTGAAGCATAGAATGATGTTTGCTCTTTCGTAACCCAAAAACCAAGTGGATTCTCGCAAAACCAATTTTCGGTGGATCTCTACTCCGTAAATTGAAAATGCAAGCCAAATTTCAAGTCTAAATCTAACAGAAAAAAAACAAAAGTTTTACTATCAGTATCCCCGTAATCCCGTTGAGAGCCGTTTTCCAAAATAACCGCGCTTAGCGGATTTCAACACAACAAAAGAAAAATGCAAACCAAATTTCATTATTATAGTCCTTGTAGCTCGAAAAAAGTAATTTTTTTTGTCAATACGTCCCAGTAACCCCCTGCACCCCCCCAGAACTTGATTTGCTTAAAATACATTCTTAGTGGATCCCTATTCAACAAAAGAAACATGCTTAACAAATTTCAAGTATATGGGTCTAACAATTAAAAACATGAATTTTTTTCTGTAACTCCTCTTGACCCCTCGCAACCCTCCTTGGGGGTCAATTTTCGTTTTACTCTTTGTTAGAGGAACTCTATTCCGTGAAAGGAACATGCCTACCAATTTTCAAGCAGGATGATCAAATAGTTTAAAATGGAAATATTTATCAATTACGCCTCTTAATCTCCCGAAACTAAACTTGGTTGTTCATGTTCGCGAAACCCATTTTGTAGCGGTTCTCTACTTTACGAAAGGAATCTGCTTATCAAATTTCAAGACTGTACGTCTAATAGTTTAAAAATGGGGATAATTATCTATAACGCCACTTGAGCCCCCGCAACGCCACTTCTGGGTCTGTTTTCACAAAACCAATTTTGTAGGGGAATTGCACACTATGAAAGGAATCTGCTTAGCAAAATTTGAAGACTGTGCGTCCAATAAATTAAAAATGCAAAAAAAAAATTATCAATAACGCCCCTTGAACCCCCGCAACGCGGCCTAGGGGTCGATTTTCACAAAACACATTTTGTAGTGTATCTCTATCCTATGAGAGGAATCTGCTTACCAAATTTCAAACTGTGGGTCTAATAGTTTAAAAATAGAAATAATTATTTATATCTGCCCTTAACACCCCTTGGGGGTCAATTTTTCCCAAACCTGTTTTGTAGCGGATATTTACTCCATGAAAGAAACATTCCTACCAATTTTCAAGCAGGGAAGTGAAGTAGTTTAAAAACGAAAATATTTATCTAGTACGCCACTAAATCCCCCGCAACGCCATTTAGAGGTCTGTTTTCACAAAACCTTCTTATAGCGGATCTCTACTCTATAAAAGAAATCTACTTATCAAATATAAAAACTGTGCGTCTAATAGTTTAAAAATGGAAATAACGCCCCCTAAGTCCCGCAACGCCACTTGAGGGCAATTTTCACGAAACCCATTTTGTAGCGTATCTCTACCCTATGAGAGGAATCTACTTACTAAGTTTCAAGACAGTACGTCTAATAACTTAAAAATCGGAATTTCTAACGCCCCTTAAACCCCCGCCCCCGCAAACAATTGCTGCTAATTTGAAATTACAAACAGACACTTCAATTTTATTTATTTGTATAGATATAGATTGGGATTATAATAACTATTGTTTAAATGTGACTAAAAATGTAAATAAAAAAAAAGAAAGGATTAAAACTAACCGTAAAACTTATCAATTTTTTGTTTCTTGCATTGCTTTTTGCTTATGAAGCCTTGATTTATTATTTTTAAAAGTGCATCCGAAACAGCCGATGCTCTACTTAACTGAACAGTGAGATAACTATCATAAAAAAAAATTATGGCACGTGTCAGCGTATTATCATGTGCGCGTAACACTATTATGTCTCATGAAGAGCATCGGTCGCCAGTAACCAAAACAACGACTTCATTAGCTCAGCTTGGCGTTCAATTTGGCGTTCATCTTGGCATTCAGTTTCACGTTCACCCGTATAGTTTCCGTTACCGTAAGAATACGGGAATAAAATATAGCCTATGTCACTCCCCGTTAATGTAGCTTTCCATTAGTAAAAGAATTTTTAAAATCGCACCAGCCGTTTCCGAGATTAGCCGGAACAAACAGACAGACAGACAGACAGACAAAAATTTTAAAAATTGGTTTTTTGTTATGAGTACCGTATATACTTTTAGTGCATTAAGTAAAAAGCTGCTAATTTGAAATTACAAACAGACACTTCAATTTTATTTATTTGTATAGACTATTTAATGTACTAAAAAGAATTTAAAGAATATAAAATAATGTTTGCAAATTCGAAAGTTAGCGCGCAATCACAAGTGTCATACCATTAGCTGTTATTTGTTTACATGATAGCACGTTTTTAATCACGTGATGATGGCCACGATCGCAGTGCCCTCTAGTGATGAATCGACCCCATTCCGACAGGGATTAAGATCTCGGTGGGAGAAACACTAATTGACCTGCGTCAAGCACAGATTACGAAAGGACGAAATGTACCACCAAACACTGTGCAAAAAGTATATAGTTTGTACGGGTAAAAAGGTATGCGCGTTCCACATTATCTGAAACCCTTGTAAGATTAAATAAAAAATGTTATTTAATTCAAAAAATTGTGGGAAAATGTGATGAAAAATCAACTGTGTGTGTTTTAAGTTTTTATTTATGTGTATTAGCATTCAAATACTGGCCATCCAAAATGCAGCATCTCATACAGGAAACATCCACAAAACGTTCTTCTCCCTGCAATACTACAATAATCGGATTAAAGTCTGAAAACATCACGAAGAGAGATTGTTGAACTGTTGTCGAATGCATCGCCATACTTGTCCTAGACCCGGTACTATGGTTTTGGGTGGTATTACATTACACTCCCGCAATCCTAGTACCCATTACTGCTACAATGACCAGCGCTATATTTCTGGAATTTCGAATCCTGTTGTCTTTCATTACCTTCTCATTTTGCTTATGAACACATTCCAACAATACAATGGGATCCCACAAGGGGCATGCAATGTTTAAGTCTTCGCACACCATATTGCATTACTGTCTTGGTTTGCTGTTCTCCCGAAATTTCGCCTATCGAACACGTCTTCTCGAAGATTGGAAAAAAACCAGAATGGGCTGCCAACAAGGTTTTTTCATTCCATGCCCAGGCGTGTAGCAATTGACTTTGTTATCTCTTGTACATCTTGGGGTTGCATTTAGCAGTATTCTAGAAGTAATATTTAATTATTCGTACTTACTTGTTGATAACGAGTACAATTATTTACTGCTAGGTATATCTAAATTATTGAGTGTGAAACTGTCCGAATAGTTTTATTGGACATGTGTGACTTCAACCATTTCTCTTCTATATTAAATTTCAGAGTTGCCGATATCGATGTCTATCGCGAATTGTTTTTTTTATTTAAATTAAAATCATAATTGAATATAAAAATAATTCTGAACAAGAACGTGACATATCGCTTGACAATAATTTGTTAAGCAACAGATCATTCGTTATTTAATTATTTGTCTACGAAAAATCACAAATCAATAACTACAGAAATACATTTGCTATTATCCATTACTTTGTCACAAAAAATTACTCTAATCATGCCTTTTTAGCGCGTTTTCCACGTAGTGGTGGAACAAAAGCGCTATTAGGACGCAAATTTCGTCTTCGTTCCATATTTTGTCGTACCTTTTTCTCAGCCAATAGGCAACCAATTGACCTCGGGTTTTCGGCATTTGGTCGCATTTGTGCCCTAGATGAGCCGAATCATATTTAAATTTTCCCATAGTTTTCCCGAATTTTCCTACAAATTTTCCTGAACAGCTCAATAGTAGTACATTTAGAGGAGTGGTACAGTACACACACACACTACTTTCTGTTAGTAAAAAGTTCATTAGTTGCATTATTGTAAAATACAACATATGAAAAACGCGCTAAAATTACTTGGCTATGCCAATGATTGATATCTTGTTTTTATAAATTTTTATTTCTTTCGAATAAATAATCTGCATCAAGTATAAACAAATATTTTTAAACAGTTAAAACATGCCTGTAATCATAAATTTGAGATGTGTTTCTTTTATAAACATATTTCAACGGTCTAACAATAATTGTTTGTGATGAATTCTAACCTTATTTAAATGTCACGTGCGTAATTAATGAAAATATAAAAGAAATTATTGGAAAAATTTTATTTATCCTCCTCTCTTTCTGCTTACTTTTTTAATATATAAAATTATCAAGCAAACATTTTTAAAGGCTGATTGGTTAATCAATAATTGATATTGAAATTAATAATTAAAATATTATAAATAACTGATTTTCTGAATTGCTTTCTTTTCAGAATATTCTGCTTATTCACATTTTCTACAAGTAGGAAGTGCATTTTTGTATATCACATCTACAAATAGAACCATATGCTTGCTTTTTCTTAATTTTTCGTTAGATTTAAAGTTAACAGTCCTTCCATTTATTTAACCCAAACATGCTTTAATTTTATTCCGCTTTCCATTGTGTTTTAAGAGCTATTGAAATGATAGAAAAAGACACTACAGAACAGTAAATATCCCCTTTTAGATGGGGACATATTCTCCCCACCGGTGATCGATTCAAATTTTTTCCACTCCGTTTCAACTTTTATTCAAAACTAGATACAACGACGAGATAGTTTATACTCAACTACTTTCCCATAATTCTATTTCTTTTGGGGGGGGGGGATCTCCAATTTGTGGCCAGCTGTTTAGTGTACAATCGTTTTACTACACTCCTCGTTATACTTGTGTGATGAACCAAGATCGCATTCTTCAAGGATGGGTGAGCCGATTGTCAGAACATTTGTGTTCGAATTGTATAGGGTAACATTGTCCTCTCATATTGTTCAAGCTTTTGAAAACTACCCATCATACAAGTTTTATCAACAATCTGCTTTCTCTCGTTGCAGCACTTGGCATTTTTCTGTTCTCAAAAATTCTGTTTTGATTATTTCGTATTTGCTTACCCAGTATCTTATGAAGTATCTACTGCGTTAAAATTGAATATTTTCTACAAAAAAGGAACTGTAAATATTCAGAATTTGTGCAGTAATTAATTAAATAAAAATGTAACTTTTAATAAAGGCTGAAACCCCTTTTCAGAATATATGTTGTATGCCAGTATACGGTTGCAACAATTGTATTGATTATTGTTGTGAAAACTTTTTTCACACTTTCTTTATTATAACAAAAGTAAAACTAAAAAGAAATTTTTTATAGGAGAGTCACATTTTTAGAACTAGTTTTTATTGGAAAACATTGTTTATTTCTTTGATAGTCTGTTAAGTTTTAAAAATCTCCGTTCATTTGCTTATTTAGTAGATTATTTTATTTGGATAACTTATTTTAAAGAAGAAAATTTAAAATCATAAAAACATCTCAAGTTTTATTTTCCCAAGCCGTTAGTTATTAAAAATCATTAAATTCTTTATAAGAATTTAATCCAATATAAGTTATTTTACAGCAGTCATAAATTACAGTATTATTGCCATCATATATACATGCAGTGGCGTAAGGCATACCTCCGCAACCCCTGCGGTGCGAGGGGCCCAGGATTCTAGGAGGCCCAAAGTCTATGTAATGTTATGGTTTTGCAATCTTTGTACGGTCCGGCTTGGGCCCAAAACCTGACTTTGCAGGGGGGGGGGCCTAATATTCTCCGTTACGTCATTGGTTGCCAGTGGAGGACTAAAAGAAGGTGTAGGGGCAAAACGCAGAGCAACAGCAAATGCCAGCAAAGACAATACAACCTGTATTTGTCCTGTTTGTGGTGCTATTATGATGAAAATGAAGGACAAGAATGGGTGCAATGTTGTGGCTCTTGTTCCTCCTGGTTCCATCAGGAATGTGTCGAGTTAGAGGATGACTTCCTCTATTGTTATGAGCGTGTAGCGTATGATACAAGGACAAATCCTCATTGAATGTTGTTTTCCCTTAATTTTGAAATAATTTGTCTGTTAGTTTAATAGTTTATCTCATTTTCACAATTTAATTTTTTTTTTTTTTGACATAGATTAATTTGTGATACAGTTTGTTCAACAACAAAGGTTTAAATTTACTTCTTATCATTTGCCATACATGAAATTTGCGTAAAAATGCATTTCTGTTTGGAAAAGGTGAATGTAGAGATGACAGTTTCTCCTATCTTTTTTATAATGTTACCTGCCCATATTTCGGCAACTGTGCCCACATATTACCTAAAGTTTTTGTCAAATATGGGCAATAGCGAAATTTGTTTTGAAGCTTCTTTATAAACAAAGCAACAAGAATTAAAAGTTTGTTCATATACCATTAGAAATACCATACCCTTAAAGTTTAAAATATCCTAATTTCGGAAAAATGGAAAGTGTTTTAGTGTAGTATATTTTCAATTAAGTGTTTACGCGACCATATTTGCTAAGTTTACCCTATATTTTGAAATTTGTGTAAACAATTATAGTTTCAGTTGCTTGTACCTTCACATTTACTGTTTTCTTCATTACTTTGTGCTCCTTTGTACAGTATTCAGTGGAATATGTAACATTTATCCGGTCTTTTATATTGAATTAATTAGAAAATAATTAATATTCTTAATTATATGTAAATCCCTGCATTCTTTAAAATTATTGTTTTTAGAAAATCTTTAGTAAGCCTTATTTATTTTTTGTTCTGGCGAATATAAAATGTTTGATTTGTAGAAGAGGAAATGTCTTTTCAAAGTTGCAACAAAACTCTGTAGTTTTAGAAGTTATATCGATTGAGTCTGTCATACTTTTTTATTTCTTATGTCTCTATTTGTATTTTAGTTTTTAAATTATCAGTATTAATAAAAATATGCATTGTTATCTTTGTGTTGAATGAACTGTAAGACATTTCCAAAACGCTGGTGTTGAGCCTATAGGGCAGGGATGGCCAACCTTTTTGGGAAGCGTGCCACAATCTGATAAAAAAAATCACGCGTGCCACTTTCAACTTTTCCACCAAATTAAAAAAATATACAAAAGTGAAAAAATGTTACTTATAGGCTTATTATGGGTCATTTACACACCAAAAACTTTCTTTTGCAAATTCTATACAGTGAAAATGTAAAAAGAAAATGGTGTACCAAATAAAACAAGAGTAGAAACTTATATTTTATTGTTGATAAATTTTTACAGGATCAGTCAGTTAGCTAAGGTACAAAATAAAAATAAGCAGCTTGAAACATTTAATTTTAAATTATTACTAAGCAGTCTTAATGTGGCTTTTGAATCTGTAGTTTTTTTACTAAATCATCTATATTTGGATTAGTTCGTGAAGATGCTAACAAAATTTGGTGTTTTAGGTGCATATCAATTAATTTTGAGTGATATTTTGATTTAATTATGTTCATATAACAGAAAACATTTCTTCACAAACATATGTTGATCCAAACCTACAACAATATCTGATCGCTAAATCATGTAAATTTGGAAAATTACTTGGTGGCACAAAATTCGATGTAATTTGGATCAGTTGAAGTTAAAATAATTTCCTTATATTTGCTTTTCCGAGAAATATGGTGCTGTAGGTCAATAATTTCAATTTGTACCCGAGGTGGGTAAGAATTAATGTCTTGAAGAGAAATCGAAAAAGGATTAGTGAAAAGTTCAGTATTTTTTTTATCATCTTTAAAATCCTCAAACCTGGCACTGAAAGAATCCTGCAAAAAGGATATTAAATTTTTAAATCTATCTTTGGCAGATAATTCCTGTATGAATGGGAAATGAGTTAATTTTTTCTCCAAAATCCAGACAAAAAAAGCAAAAGTTTGTTCACAAAAGAAGATATAAGACCAACTAGGGTAGGAAAAATACAATTTTTTCCCTATAATCTCTTAAATTTAAATTGTTCAAATGTTCCATTATATCGGTAAGAAAAGCTAAATCCCACAACCAATTTTCTCTCCTGAGGAGCGAGCATTCAATGGGCAGTTCATCGTTTTCTTCCAGATATTCTAAAACACATTCCCTCAAACTCCAAAATCTCGCAAGTGAACTTCCTTTGGAAAGCCAGCACATACTACAATGAAGGAGTAACTCGCCATTTTCTTCGGGGAAAAGCGTACGAAATCTTCATCGATTCAGAGCACGAGCTCGTATTTTGTTGATACAGCGCACCACGGGGTCAACAACGAAAGACCAGTTTAAGTCCTTGGCACAAAGAGCTTCTTGATGAATAATACAATGATACTTGAAAATTCTTCCCAAATTTTCAAGCAATGCAACAAAACCTTTTATTCTGCCAACCATACAAGGCACTCCATCTGTGCTAACACTCTAATTTTGTCCATTCTACTTTGTTAATTTCAATTACATTTTTAAGTTCCTTAAAAATGTATTCACCTGTAGTTAAAACTAGTTGGCGCAAATCAAGAAGTTCTTCCACAGTATCAAAATTTTCGTTCCTGTAACGCACAAAGATGCTTAACTGCGCATTGTCAGTGATATCACAGCTTTCATCCAAAGTTAATGAAAAATGTTTGCAATTTTAAAGTCCAAAGACAATTTGCGTTCCAACATCCAGGCCCATGTCATCTATACGACGCATGACGGTATTTCTGGACAAAGCTATTTTATCAACCATATTTTTTACATTAAGATCACCGTCATTTTGGGCGAAAATTAAAAGGCTGCTTTTTATTAGCTCCTCTCCGTCGGAATGTGGTTTTTTCTTGCGGGCTAACAACAAAGAAAGTTTTTAAGAAGCCTTCATCATGGTTTCCATTTCGTCATTTCTCTTCTGGAATAAAGATTGTTAGCCGGATAAAGATTTCTTTCTTTTATTGATGAATTCCGTTCGCAAATTTGATCCAACAGGATATTTGCTGTTGAAATCACTATGCAGTTTGAAATGACGGTCCAAGTTAAATTTTTTTGGAACTGCTATACAAATTCCACATATCAAACAAACAGGCTTGGAAGCATTTTGATGTGTAAACAAGTATTGTTCTTCCCAGACAATTTTAAAATCACGTGCTCTGCAATATCCTCTTCATGGTTTCTTTTCGATGTCGAAAATTTAATCATAAACATATGGAAAATTTTAAAAAATTTAAACAACTACGCTCAAACTAAAATCTAAAAGCAATTTTTTTTTTAGAAAAGGAGAAAAGCTAAACGTCTTGCTAAACAAAGTTTAAAATCAACTGAGTCTGACAGCTACAAACAATTTGCCAATGTTACGCTACAAATTTTCTAGGCTCTCCGAATCCAGCATTCTGATTAGTCATGGATGCAAGTTCACACTCTCTCTGCTTTACAAAGCGGCTACTTTGTGCAGATAAAATTACTCCTACCGTATCAACAACTGCGCTCCTAATATATTGCAGAATTACTTCTTGACATTACAGAAATCGTAAATAGCCAATAAACTTCAGCCCTGCACAGGGAAGCTGAAATTTGAATGGAAATCTGAGATGTTAAAAATTAACCACCCCCGAGAGAGGGTGACTTTTTGGGCAGTTTCGACCGTCCGAGAGAGAGAGAGAATTTATTTGTTTTTAGTCTCACGTTACTCAACACTTTTCTCGGAATGTTACAAAGCAGTAGAATTGTAAGTTTTGGAGCATGATCTCATTTTTGGCGTTTTTCTGAAGAAAAGAGAAATCTTGCTTAGTTCCCTTAAAATCTCACGCTGAAAATTTCTGTTTCTTACATATTCTCTTCATGACAATTTTTTATTGTAATTCAATTAATTCAGTAATATTTTCATAATATTTTTGTAATTTTTCAAAAAGCCTTCGCGTGCCACAGTTACAACCCCGCGTGCCACAATGTGGCACGCGTGCCGCGGGTTGGCCACCCCTGCTATAGGGTATTAATATTATTTTAGTATTGTATGTATGGTTTTCCACAATAAACTTCGTTTTCTAAATAAGGTACATATCCAATATCGCAATAATTTGATATTTACTATCAAAACTATGTAAATGAAAGTGTCTAATTTCTTGTTTATCAATATTTTTATTAATAATATAATGTTTTATGTTTGATCTTTTTAGGTTGATTCGAATATATATATTACGGTCTTAAGAAGTTTGACCAACATACATTTATACTTACAAATTTTACAATTCATTATATAAATGCTGTTAAAGATTTACAGAAAAAAAAACTTAGAATTAACACCGAGTTAATCATTGTTTAATATAGTTTTTTCATTAACTATCATCTAATTTTTGTAGCTAAGATGTATATCAGGCTTCGGCAACCAATGACACGCGTTTCTCATTTTGCATGCAGTACAATTCTCAGTAGCACTCTACACTAATCAACAATTTTTTCAATTTTTGAGTGGATGGAAATTGATAATTTTGAAATGGAGTTTATTGGTGAAACATCTTCAGAATTATGGAAGACAACATCTACGGAATTGCGAAAAAATCTCAGATAACTCTAACGATACATTGACAGTTATTTTAAATTATTGGATGGTCATTGAGGGGGGGGGGAGGAGTTGATTGTTTGAAGAGAAAATTGCTTGTGCTCTGCTTTCCGCTTTTTGTTCTTCATTGTCTCTTTGTGAACGAATCTTTTCTCATAGGAAAAGTATTTTAAGTCTGCAAAGAAGTTGCTTACGTTAATTAGATTAAGCGGGCGCGAGCGCTCATGCCTAAGAAGTTGCTGAATAACTTAATGTTCGTAGAGGTACAGACACAAGGTTCGCATAAAAGAGTACCGTATTTATTCAAATCTAAGCCGCCATCGATGCAAAGCCGCACCCCAAATTCTCAGTATATTTTTATGAAAAATGAAAAATAGTGTAAAATGGTTTATCGATATTCAATTTTACAAAAAGATAAATTTAAAATGAGAACTAATAAGTGAATAATTAGTTATTTTACCATTATTATACACTTTTAAATACTTATGTGAACCTGTAATGATCTAATTGTCCCACCCAACGAATATTTTTTTCCTTCGATTCTAAGTCGCACCTGATTTTTAGTAGGGTTAACATCGGGAAAAAAAGGACGGCTTAGATTTGAGTAAATGATATATATTTTTTTATTTTTTATTTAACTAAATTGAAGGGGAACACAATTTATCGAAATATTCAAAACCTCGCGTTGCTGTTTTATAACCAATCTCTCAGACACTTATACCTTTATCTCATTTGTGAATTTAATTGTAACTGATATTTATGAGTGCATTTGACAATTTTTGAGAAATCCTAGGTCACGCCAAGTTCTTTACAAGTTTTCGTCATGACGTGTCAGTGAGACAAAATCCATCCTTCCCTAACGAACAAGAACTCAGCCAGCTGTTTCCCCCCTCCCTCCCTCCCTTCTTATTTCGTACTTATCTTCCTGGGAAGTTTGCTGCTTCTAAGCAAACCAGCTGCGATAAAACCCAAAGTAAACAAAAGGAGTCCGAAGGTCGTAATCGTTGTGATTTAACATTATGGTTCTGGTTGACCTCTTTTATGGTGGATTTGTTGTACACTGAAATACTCCAAACTCTCTCTCTCACTCTTTAGCGATAGGTGGGACTGAGTGATACCGCGTAAGTCGAATTTGCATAAGTCGCGGGGTATAATTTCGCATATAAATTCTTGTAAATTATTCTTAGTTGAGGCTGAAGATGAAAAAAGAAAAAATTACTTAGAAAAATAAAATGTTTCATAAAACCTTAGATAGCTCAAATACAAAATCGCAAACCGAAGTTATTTTGATGTAGAAGGTTTCATAAAATCTAACAAAGTAGTCTGTATAAGATTTTTTTTTCTCCCGCAAAATTTCATCGTAGCATGCTAATATTTTTTTTATTCCTTGTTTTGTTGAAAATACGCACTCTTCGTTGGAGTCTATATTTTATAAAAATTTTGTAACCCTTTTTCAATTAAACTGAGGCCTTCTGTCAAATTCCCAACCGTTATTCGATCTTCTGACTGAACTGGGTCTAAAGATTCAAGTTCTTCAATGTTTTGATCTTGCTCATGCATCTCTATGAGCTCATCCATTGTCAGCTCCTGATTGTGGGAATCCAGCAGTTCTTGAACGCCATCACTATCCATTTCTAAATTTATTTGCCTACCAAGATCGACAAATTGTACAATCAAATTAACAATTTCATGAGGCTCTGGCGCTGATTCCGCATAAGTTTCAGTGATGGGGTGGGGTGGGGGAGACTAATTGACGAGATTTGAAAATCGCGTAACTCCGGGTTCGCGTATAAGTCGAGTTAATACTTGACTATCGAATTAATACTTACACTATCACTTGACTGTATCTTTATGTAAATCAGAAATTTTTGCTTTCAGTAAAAGGAAATAATTTGAAAATTTGCAATTACACGCAGTACATTATCTATTACGCAATATAGTATCTTTATGTTGCAAGTAACTATAATATGGTATGTATCTGATATTAGTATTGCATATTAAACGGAGGAAGAGTAGAGAATAAAAGCAGAAAATTATATTTTTTCTAAATTAACATGAAAATTCATAACTTTTTTTCTTCTTTTTCATTTTGTTTGATGTAATTTAATTTTTTGTTGAAATTTTCTCTGATTATTTGAGAGTAATGAAGTAACAGTATTAGTGCAAATTCTCTTTGATTATATGGATTTTTCCTTCAAGTGTAGTGACCTAAACACCAAAAAGTATATCTGAAATATGTTAAATTGATTAAAAAAAAGTTAACTGCATGAACAGTTTATTTCCTACATATTTATAGCCAATTTCTAAATGCGAAAAAAATATTTTAAAACTATTTTTAAAAAGAATTTAAACCTGTTGTATGAATAAATATATCTGAAATTCTTAGAGCAACGAATAAAATAAAAGAATGATCTGGCCATATACCCCAAAATTGGCAGTATTGACAATTTTGATACTTAATTTATAAATGAATGTATCAGGCTAAATATTTAGAAGCAATTCAAAACGGCTTCATCAATTCAGTCTTAAACATGATGCATGCAGGAGATATTATAAAAACCCATTGGATAGATAAATTCTGCTAATTTTGAGAAAACAATAAACACGGCGACACGGTAATGGGCTAAGTCAGCGTTAATTTACAGGAAGTAAACAAACCAAATACACTTTGACATAATAAAAAATAATATAAACATTTACACTGATATAATACATTATAAATGTGTCAGTACTACACAATGTTTTTTATAATTAATTTAACAATACAAAGAACAAGTTTAATAATTACAAGTGATCCAATGGACTTCTCACATATTTTATTACATACAAAAATCAACACTTATCTTGATAATTTGTATGGTTTATAATTAATCCTTTAACTGTCAATTAAAAGTTACGTGATTCGCTCCCCAATGCCGCCTTTTTCCACATACGCACGCATTTGTGGTGTATTGGGGGGGGGGGAGAAAAGGGAATGGATTAGCAAATTACTTGAAATATAAGTAAATCCTTCGCAAACATACACACACACTGTCTCAGGTCCTTTTATTGCATTCCAAAGCCTTTGGAATAATTTTATGGATAGCAGTGCACAAAAAAGATCGTACTTCGGAAAGACGTATATATACGTCCGTGGAAATTAATGTTTTGGTTGAGTGAGATGTTTACACATATATGCCAGTGGCACTTAAGAGGTTAAAGTCGTATTGTAGATTTAGCGTCAAAGTATAGTATTATTTAATTCAAAACATTGTTATTGTATAGAGGGGCGCTTTGAAAATTATGATTGAATATTGGGTTGTAAATATTGAAAGTATGAGGAGCACTGAAATAAAGAATTAAATTATAAATTTCTGACCTTTTTTTTGTATTAAAATGCTTTGTTTCAAATAGTGTCATAGCTTACGGGAAACTTTTTTGAAAAACAAGTCATCATCTATTATTATTGTTATTTTTTAAAACAAAATTCAGTGGAATTACTGCCTGTGCAGAATAGTCATGGTTCAACGGGGCGACGTTAGTCAGAGAAATGTTTGCTGTGACTACAAATTCCTGTTTCGAACAAGAGACATCCACCAGAGGCGAACCTTTTCACAGATTTTTTTAAATTAAAAGTAAATGCATATTGTCTTCGTAAGGTGATCGTGGGAAAAATGCACTGATGTATGCGAATGTTTAGGCACCAGTGCTTTAAAAAAGACAAGATCGCACAGGTTGTTTATAAGATCTATAGTGTGTACACAACTGCACGTATCATTTGCTTCAAAAAAAAAAAGTGCAAGACCCCTTTGTTTCCTCTGTTTCTCAAAACATTGGTGATTGTCCTTCCACGTCTCATTTCCCCCCCAGTGCTATCTCACAACGCAAATACGACCTCTACCTTTGATCTTCAAGCTGTGTTCCACCAAGCATATCCAAGGGCTTCACAAGTCAAAGTAAAAATTTGAAAAGAAAAGTAAATATGTGTGCAAAATAGATTCATGCAGTTTTTATAATAATTTAATAAAAAATATTAAAACATTTTTTCTTGAAAGGACGACCTAAATTATGAGCATTCTGTTGCTTATGTGATCCCAAGTGCCCACAAAATTATTTTATACTCATTAGTGCAATGTTTTGCACACCTAACACCTGTAAAATAATATTTCTCAGAGGAGAAAACTAAGCTAGAATGCATAAATCAGAAGGCTTGCCAATGAAGGGGAGGGAACAATTTATTGACATATCAACTGATTCAACGTACGTTAAAACTTACATTTAAACAGGAACAGCTTCTAAATTTTATGCTGCGAAAAATTTTCAGAATACATAGAAGTTTCCCACACACAGTTATAAACATTTAAATGCCATTTTGAGAAACGTATTTATATTATAAACATTTCTCTTGACACATATGTGAGGCAACAAAAACAAAATACAAACACAAATTAACGCAAAATATGAAATGCTACTGTAGGCAGGTTCAATGGACTTAGATTTTCACATTTGTGCAAAAAAAGGAAAAAACAAGCACACATATACCCTTGTTACTAAATATAATACAAGGGTTGAAATGGCACTTATTGCGGAAATTAATGCTATAAATGCAGCGTTTCTGGAACTGTGGGTCGCACGCCCTTAGAGAGGCATAATGACTCTACGAGGGGGCGCGAGCATGTTGAAAAGTCGAAAACAAACTATTATTTAAAAAAAATTAATTTACTGAAAGTAAACAAACAAAATACATTCTAACATAATAATAAAAAAATAAAGTACACAATTACACTGATATAATACACTTATATATGTATCAGTACTACACAATGTATTTTATAATTAATTTTTTTAACAATATAAGTTAAGAACAAGTTTAATAATTACCAGTGACTTAATGGGCTTCTCATATATAAAAATAAACTCTTATTTTGATAAATTCTACGGTTTATAATTAATCCCTTAATTGCCGATTAGAAGTTATGCGATTCGCTCCCCAATGCCACCGTTTTCTACGTAGGCGCACGAATGTGATTTATTGGGGAGGAGGGGAAGAAAAAAGGAATAAATATTTCAAGCAAATCCTCTGAAATAAGTAAATCCTTTGCAAACACTGTCAAAGTATTGTGTTATTGAAGTATAGTATTATTGAATTCAATTGTGTGTGTTATTGAATGGTGGGAAGGGGAAGAGGGTGATGAAAATTATGATTAAATATTGGGCCACAAATGTTGAAAGTTAGAGCAGCATTCAACTAATTGGATAAGATTACATGAAATTAATCTTCAACTAGGAGATGAGGTGTACATAGCGGGTAGATCTATGTACAGGGAAAATCATTTAACACTGACACACACTTAACTGAGGGGGACTAAAATATTTTTTCAGGATATTGCAAAATAAAAAAAAAAACCCCACCATATATTCAACAAAATTAGGTTTATTAAAGTATTTATTCATATAGATATGTATATATGCATGCATTTAATAAAAATCAATGAAAAAAACATTCACAAAAGAACTTCATGAAATTTAATACAAAATTTTCATGTTTTTTGAAAAACAAAACATTTATTGAGTTTTTGGAAAATAATCTGATATTTTTCTTTGCATTATCTTTTTTGTTATTAAATTGACCAGAAATCGTTCGATGTCGTCCATTTTGTTATTCATTTCACCAATGGAATGTGCGCCTAAATAACTGCTCATACTGTTTTCATGATGTTCCTCATTTCGGATGACTTGGGAACAGGAGATGCGTTTGTTGTGTTCCGACCGCAGGGTCTCATCACCACCAGGCCATGTGTGTTCCCCTCCCTTGCGTGAGGGGAGAAACCGCTCAACTCCCCACCGAGGGAGCATTAGCTGTAACCTTTAACCTTTTCCTCACTACTCACGTGGGGATTACCCTTGTATGTTCAACGTCGAGTGCTCGTAATTAAAATTACTGTTCCGGTAAGCTTCGCAGCAATTATTTGTTTTTCTCTTAACTTTATTATCAAAGAACCTGCTATTTATATAGGGAAACTCTATTTCTCTCCCACATTTTTGGCGTCCACGATTTTTTAAGCATGGCTGTTGAAAGCCTTAGAGTGAAGCAGAAATCACTGCGTTCAAGTTTCACCATGTGCGGCACTTCGATTGAGGAGGCGTTGAAAAAGGATAGTTCATTAACGGACTTGTATGCCTTCCAAAGACAGTTAATGGATAAATTTTCAAGGCTGGATACCGTGCAGGAGCAGATTTTGGAATTGCTTCTAAGCGATGAAACAAGGAGTAGTGAATATGAAGAGGACTTCACGAAAGCGGAGAAATACCGCGATAAAATGAGTCAATTATCAGCAGAACTGGAGTATGCTATTACTCAAAGGCTAAATAAACTGCAAAGTGAAGCTGGGATCTCGCATAATAACAGTAGAAAGTTTAAGCTTCCTAAGCTTGAACTAACGAAATTCAACGGTGAACCAAAGGACTTTCTTAATTTCTGGTCGCAGTTCGAGAAAATTCACATGGATTCGGACATTCCTGATGACGATAAAATGCATTATCTCATACAATGCAGTGTTCCAGGATCAAAAATGTTCAGACTGATAAGTAGCTTTCCACCTACAAAGGAAAACTACAGCAAAGCGGTGCAGCAGGTCAAGGAACGATTTGGCCGAGAAGATCTGCTTGTACAGATCTATATAAGAGACTTGCTTGGTTTAGTCATGCAAAATGCCAACGGTAAAATAAAATTTGAATTAGCTGAACTTTATGATGTCTTAAAGAGCAAACTTTTAGCTCTAGAATCGCTTGGAAGGACACAAGAGAAGTTCGCCGATTTTTTGGAGCCCCTCGTGGAATCATGTTTACCGGAGGCTGTGCTACGGGCCTGGGAGAGAAGCAGGAATACGGACCCGACCTCGGAAGGTCAAGGGAGCGGCCGAACCCTCGAAAGATTGATGACTTTTCTCCGTAGGGAGGTCGAATCGGAAGAAATGATTCTCCTCGCTCGCACTGGATTGGGGTCCTCACAACGTCAGAAAAGCAAAGCCACTGTAGAGGAGCCATTCTTGGCTACAAGTGCTGCTCTCGTCAACACAAAAGGAGAGAGGTCAGGCAAGCAAAAATTTTGTTTATTTTGTTCTCAATGTAATCACTGGAGCTCTGACTGTCTCATTGCTAAAAAATTATCGTTAAATGATAAAAAGAGTATTTTAATTAGAAATCGTGCATGTTTTCGGTGCTTAAATAAAGGTCATAATGCTCGTTCTTGCAGATTAAAAATGTTAAAATGCATGAATTGTGATGATAAAGGCCATCACACTTTATTATGCAATAGAAATGAAGAATTTGATTTAAAAAATGAGACAGTTAGAGCTACCATTAGTAATTCCCTTGCTAATCAGTCTTTAATTACTAATGTATATTTGCAAACTATAGTTTTGAAACTGTGTTGTAATAATAGTGAAATGGTTTTGCGTTGTTTACTAGATAATGGGTCTCAAAAATCTTACTTAACTCAGCGAGTAATTGATCAATTGAATTTAAAACCGGTATCAAAACAAACCATTGTTCATGGTTTGTTTGGGGGCAGAGAGACTGCTCCAAGAAAACATTTTCTATACGATGTTATTATTAAGAGTATAGATGACAGTTTTTCTTGTCAAATTAAAGTTCTTTCTGAAAATAAAATATGTGGATACTTGCCTAAAGTAAATGATTTGCAGGTTCTATCTGAAATTAAAGAAAAGGGTATCATTGTGCCTGATTTATGCAGTTCTTTAAATGAGATAGATATGCTTTTAGGAGCTGATGTAATTAGTGTAATTTTGTCAGGTAGAACAATAAAATTAATGTCGGGTCTGATAGCTATTGGTACTATGTTAGGGTTTACTTTAATGGGTAAATTGAGTCAAATAGTTAATGATAATACTGAGATTTCCGTACCTGCCACTCGGGAAAGACAATTAAATATGTTTTTAAATCAGTTGAATGTTAAAGAATTATGGGACATTGAAACTATAGGGATCAGAGATCCAGTAGAAAATGTTAAAAGTGAGATACAGCATTCAGATATGATTGAAAGATTTCAGAGAAACATAGAAATACTTCCCAATGGCAGATATGAAGTGGCGTTACCTTTTAAAATAGAGGGCCAACTTACGGATAACAAAGGCTTAACTCTGAAAAGACTTAGAAGGACGTGTAAAAAAATGAGCGAGAAAAATTTTTTGAAAGAATATGCTAGTATTTTTGATGAGTGGGAAGCACTAAAAATTATAGAAAAAGTCTCTGAAGGAGATATCGAAACTGATGCTTATTATCTTCCCCATAGAGCTGTGTTTAAGAATTCTGAAACAACAAAAACAAGACCTGTGTTTGATGCAACGGCTCGAGAAGGAAATAATCCTTCGCTTAATGATTGTTTACTTAGAGGTCCTAATTTAATAGAGTTGATACCGAATATTTTGGATAGATTTCGTATGTACCCTATTGGCTTATCGGCTGACATTGAAAAGGCCTTTTTACAAATAAGTGTCACGCCTGAACATAGGGATTTTTTAAGGTTTTTCTACCCTCATGAAAACAAGGAAATAGTTTATCGGCATTGTCGGTTGGTGTTTGGGGTGTGTTCAAACCCATTTTTGTTAGCTGCCTCTATCAATCACTTACTGGATAATACTCCCTCAAAATATGTAGCTATTGTATCTAAGCTTCGCCATTCCTTTTATGTTGATAATTGTGTAACCGGCGTGTCAGATGCACAGGAGATTGAGTCATTTGTCAATAAGGCTCGAGAAATTATGTCTAATGGATGCTTTAATTTGAGGGGATGGGAAAGCAATGTCAAACAAGAATGTATTTCAAAATCTGAGGGGGATACGAATATATTAGGTTTAACTTGGAATTTGGATAAAGACACTCTAAGATGTACGGTTAATATTGCAATTTTGGAAAAATTGACCCAAATGACCAAAAGAACAATTTTATCAGCTATTCAGGGAATATTTGATCCTTTAGGGATTTTAACGGCTGCTACTCTATTACCCAAAATTTGGTTACAAGAAACTTGGAAATTGAAAATAGCTTGGGACAGTCCCCTACCACTTGGATTGTGCAATAAATTTGATAAATGGTTTAAAGAAATTTTGCTGCTTAAAAATGTAGAAATCCCCAGATATTGTGAAATAAATTCAGATTCAGATTTTCATGTTTTTGTAGATGCATCCAAAAATGCTTATGCTGCCTGCATCTTTGTAAGGACTAAATTGGCATCAGGTATCAAATTACATTTACTTAGAGCTAAGTCAAGAGTAGCTCCTACTAAAGCTGTGTCAATGCCCCGGTTGGAACTTCTGGCTTGTTGTGTGGGAGCCAGGTTAGCTAATTCAATTAGAAGCTCACTTGACATACCTGATTTAAATATAACATATTGGTCAGATTCTATGGTAGCCCTTCATTGGATAAAAAATAACGGGGAATGGTCGATTTTTGTTTCGAACCGAATTAAGGAAATAGCTAAAATTTCTTCTCCTGGAAACTGGAGACATGTTCCAGGGCGAATGAATCCCGCAGATGTTCTATCTCGTGGATGCTCTCCACGACATCTTTTAGAAAGTAAATGGTTTGAAGGTCCAGACTGGTTACTGGGAGATGCTAAAACTTGGCCGATAAATGAGTTACAATGCGAGGCTAAAGTTCTCGATTGTGAGAGAAGAAAAATTAAGCTGTGTAATCTTAACGTTACAGATAAGAGAGAAACATGGTATTCCATAAAATTCTCTAATTACCACTCTATTGTTCGCATGATAGCTTGGGTTCTGAGATTTTTAAGTAACTGTCGTAAGCAATTAAAGAATAGAAAATTAAAAGAACTTTCAACGTCCGAAATTGAAAAGGCCGAAAATACCTTAATATACTTAGTACAAAAAGAATATTTTCCCGAAGTAAACAATATACCACATGTAAATACATTCATAGACAATGAGGGCTTAATTCGGGTTAAAACTAGAATCACGGAACGTAAGGATGATCCTGATTTCTTGTCTCCTATTCTACTACCAAATAATTGTATTTTAACTCAAAGATTAATAGAATATTATCACAAGAAAAACTGTCATGCAGGTACGCAAATGCTAGTCTCAATTCTTAGAGAAACATTTTGGATTTTGAGGGCAAGGAGGACAGTCAGAAATGTCATTCAAAATTGTGTAAAATGTAAAAGATACAACGCAAAATCAGTTAAAAGTGAATCTGTATCTTTACCGGCTGATAGAGTAAGGGATACTAATGTGTTTGAAGTGACAGGCATTGATCTTGCCGGACCTCTCTTTCTAAAAACTGGTGAAAAGGTGTGGATTGTGCTCTTCACGTGTGCAGTGTATCGTGCAGTGCATTTGGAGCTGGTTACAGCGTTGACAACCAATAATTTTTTGCTGTGCTTACGACGCTTCATAGCCAGAAGGGGCAGGCCTTCTGTCGTGTACACTGACAATGGAACTAATTTCAAAGGTGCTGTCCGGGAGTTCAAAAACCTGGACTGGATAAAAATTGAACGGGAAACAGAGATTCAACGCATAAAATGGAAGTTTAATCCTCCCACTGCAGCATGGTGGGGAGGTTGGTGGGAGAGGCTCATAAGAGTGCTTAAAGATCTCTTAAAACGCACTTTAGGTAATGCAATCTTGACGTATGAAGAGCTTCTCACCATTTTATGTGATTGCGAATCTATTGTTAACAGTCGTCCTCTGACTTATGTGTCTGAGGATTCTGATGACCTGGTACCTTTGACACCTGCAATGTTCCTGATGGGAAATTCCTCTATTGAGGTGATAGATTTAGATCTTTGTGATTTTGCGAAGTTTCAGAGAAGAGTCAAATTTCGAGCGAAACTTTTGAAAGATCTAAGAGGAAGGTTTCGTAAAGAATATCTTGGGTTATTAGTGCAAAAGGCTCATAAGACGTCTCGAGCCTTTAAGGTTGGCGAGATAGTTCTCATCGAAAATCCAAACAAGAAGAGACTTTACTGGCCTTTAGGCAAAGTTGTCGAGCTGATTCCTGGAAGGGACGGAAAAGTACGCACCCTAAAGCTGAGATGCAGCAATTCCGAGATCATTCGTCCTATCCAGAGAGTTTTTCCTTTGGAAATTCAATCTGCGGAAACGGCAGAGTCAGATGATGTTCCATTGGATGCTGATGCTCCTAAAGTTCCTTCTGCTACCCTTGATGTCTCTGAGAGTACAACGATACCTGTAGATGCTCCTCTTAATCTGCCTAAGATGTCAAGATATGGACGTACTATCCGAAGACCCAGGAGACTAAGTGTTTTCAATGTCACTACTATTTTTGAGTCTGAGTAGACTCAAAAAGGGGGGGAGGATGTTGTGTTCCGACCGCAGGGTCTCATCACCACCAGGCCATGTGTGTTCCCCTCCCTTGCGTGAGGGGAGAAACCGCTCAACTCCCCACCGAGGGAGCATTAGCTGTAACCTTTAACCTTTTCCTCACTACTCACGTGGGGATTACCCTTGTATGTTCAACGTCGAGTGCTCGTAATTAAAATTACTGTTCCGGTAAGCTTCGCAGCAATTATTTGTTTTTCTCTTAACTTTATTATCAAAGAACCTGCTATTTATATAGGGAAACTCTATTTCCCACAGCGTTATTCATTTTATTTTCACCGTCGGAATCTGTATCATAGATATTTTTTCAGCTTTGAACAAACTCCAAAACGTCTTTCCTGTCATGATTGGGGCTGTAATCACATTATCATCATGTGCTGCAACGAATTCTTCCGATGATACTGTAGGACCGTCCAATAATACAAAAAACTAATGCGAAACCACCCCTTTCGTTTCACACCCCTCTGAAATCTCTGGTGTTTTCCGTATTTTGTTCATCCCCAGAAAGAAATCTTTTCGTGATAAGAAGGGGGAAAATGCATGGAAATACATTGCAGTTTGTTGGGACCGTTGCATTATTTCGTGTTATCCGATATTTCGTTTTTTAAGCGTTTTCACGTGAAACGTATTGCACTGTAGATCATGATTAGCTTTTAATATGTTTTCTTTTTTTATTGTTTTAAGTGCTATATTGGGAATCTTTTGATTCAACCATTTGATTTTTGGCATCTTGTTACATTTTGGGATTTTTTAAAAAAATACATAAAACCCGCAATTTTTTTTAACATAGCACTAAAGTAAATAACTACAACAGAAAATAAGATTTAGAACTTCGCTGACATTCATAATACTATGCGAATATTGAAGTGTTCTTCAAACAGGCTTTTTTATGAAAATTATTTAATCAAGATGAGCTGCAAGATTTTTCTCAAATATTTTTATACCAAATAGAATGACAAGAAACTACCTTTTAATGGAAGTCTAACATTTTTACTAAAAAGGAAAATGGGCGCTTTAAATGAGTGTTTTAAAATCATAAGCAAAAAAAAAAAAGCACTTCTTTCCTCTATTTTGTTTTTCTAAATTGTAAGACTATTATTAAGTTGAAAAATTTTAATTTCTCCAAATGCATATTGAATTTGAATACTCTTATTTTAACCATATTACCATAGGCATAAGTTGAAAGCAGCTTTTGCAAAAATCAATTTTGAGATGCCTGTGTTAAGTATCAATCCACAGTGTCGCTGTGAGCAAAAAAAAAAAAAAACCTTTACTATTATGGTATAGCCAGCTCTGTCACGAACTTTGCTATCAAATAAAGGATGTACGTAAAAAATAGACATGAATGAACAATGTGTGAACCAACACACTGTGCACTAACGTTCTGTTTTTCTTAAACTATGCTATGATATTGCGAAATCGAGACTTATTTTGATGTTTCAATAACTATTTAAAATTCAGCCTATTTATTTGAAGCATTATAAATTTTATTTTTAGAAATTGTGCAAAATATTGCTTGATTAATAGAACTCTATGCGGCCGCCCTCGTGTGGTGCACGCGCTGCACACCTGCTAGGATCGGTCCTGTTAGTGGCGTAACAGAGAATATTTGGGGCCTTTAAAGTCAGATTTTGGGCTCTAAGACATATCTTACAAAGGATTGCAAAACCATTACATAACTTAGGCTTTGGGCCCTCCGTGATGCGGGGTGTGTGTATGTTGCTCCACTGATTTGTTTTGAAAATTGTAGAAACTCATAAGGGTTCTTTTCCTTTATATGCAAGTACAATGCAGGGAAGCAACGTTGGAGGCAAACATTTGATAGAGACTGTGCTTTTATTTGCTTTATGCGAGATTGTAATTGCAATCAGCGGCGTACACAAGGGGAGGGTTTGAGAGTTCACCCCCCCCCCTGCTTCATAGAAATTTTCCCCATAGAGATTACCCCTTCAAGCTCACGTGAGTTTTTTAGAATGTACCCCCTCCCCATAAGATAAGTCTGGGTACACCACTGATTAAAACGTTAAATATTTGTGAGTTTTGAATCTATACTTATTGTACATTCAAGCGTGTGTTTCATTTTCTTCCTGTCAGAAAATCCACTGTATTTACTTGAGTTCCAGAATAAACTACAATTCACTTTTATAGAACCTGCCTGTTGATTGCATTTGAAAGATTATCTACCTCGTAACAATATCTAATTGTAAAGTTTATATAATTAGTTGAGTTCAGATTTTACTATATCACACATTGCATTTCTTAGATATTGTTTAAATAATTTTGTTATACATTAACTTGATTTAAGCTATTAATGATTAAATCTTTTGAATTATATATATAATCCAATTTTGCTTCTATATATCGATTAAATGTTTTAATATTCATGGACTTGTTAATTAATTTTTTTAAAATATTGAATGCATTTGAAATATTTTTTTAGGTAAGAAACTAGTATTGCAACCATTTTAAAAACCCACATTAAGTTGGTGTATTTCATTTTCTATAGCTATACTTGAACTTTAAAATTTTTTTTGTGTTCAATTTGAAATCTAATCAGGTGCATTAAATTTCGCAAAGATGTTGATCTTTTGAATTGTTTACTTCGTTTCTCTGAAAGTTCATATTTAAGTGCAATGATCTACCACAGATAAAGGATATCTATTGCTTATTTTTATGTATCTTTACTGAAAAATTATTTCGGGGAAAAATACTAGAAAAGTTATCGTTCTTTGAAAAAAATATCTGATATCTTGCGGTCTTTCACAGTGCAAAAAAAAGAGGGGAAAAAAACCGCTCATTCTCTTTATCTAACGTAAATAATTTTTTCTCTTTCAGTTATCTGATAACTTGTCGAGTCTGTCGATTTGTGTGTGTGTATCCAACATTACATTTCTTTATTCATTCTATATTTTCCATCAGCTTATATTTTCATAATTCATATTTTCGGTTAAATGATTGGTACCATACTTTAGTATTCGAAGTAAAGGAGAATGAAGTGTTTATTTTTTGTCTGTGTGTTTTTATTCTTTTAACTAAAGGCTTAAAATAATTACACTTTTAATAATTTCGAAATTTGGCTGCACACTAACAATTTACTTATCTATAATGTACTATGTAAAATAGTTTATGATAATAATTTTCAAAGTTAAATAAAGTAATATGTACGACAGACAACAAAATGTTTATTGAGTAATTAATTATGAATTAATTATAAGAATACACATTTAATGCGAAATCTGAGCTTAGTGATTTTTAATAATTTCTTTTATATTTGGTCGTAAAAATGATAATGCCGCTCTCATTTCGTCATCTACATTTCAAAATTAAGATTTTTTTTTCCATTTTTTTGTTTTGTTTGTTAATGCTGAAAATGTGAATTTACACAACTAAGATGTTGAAAATTCTAACAATATTTTTAAAGCTTTTTTGGCTATTATGGGATTAATTGCCTATAATTTTAAACCAAAATGGATAAATTGACTCTTCCGAATGTTTTGAAATTAAATCTCGATTATTACAGAGCGAAATAAGTTCTTCCTCTTCATTCAAAGTTAATTCATGCACATATGTATCCATTATCACAAATGGATTACGAACCAATCAAATTTTTTTATATACCTAAATTTGGGAAGTAAAGAATAACTCTATATAGTTTATTTCTATAAAATAATCTAATAATTCGGTTCTGGATTATTAAAAAAATTTTTTTTGTTCAGAGTATTAATTTAAAAAAAAAAATTGGCGACAAGTGGTTGAGAATCATTGGTTATAGACTTAAAAAAAAAGATACTTTTTTTTGTGACCTGGAATTTGACATTCCTTTTTGCTTTTAATTAGCGAGAGAGAGAAACTAGGTCTAGTAACCTATAAATCTGTCTTTATTTTCCTTTTTCCTACATATCGAAAAGGAAACTCCAATCAAGTAGCTTTGAGGCTTGTAAATTCAATGCTGAAAGAGTTACTTTTAATTTTGTGGATATAATCCTTTGCAACTTGTGGTAATTGCATATGTTTTTAAAAACTACATTTTGCAGACTTACAGCTGTGAATTTTTTTTTTTTATTAGTGGAATATAAAAACATTCCTGTGTGTTAAGATATTGCACATATAAAAAGAAATTTTGTCAAAAGAAATGGGGTTATGAATTGTATCCATAATTACTGCGAAAAAAGTTCTCTTTGTATAAAGAACTACCATTTCAACAATTATTTATATGGCTTAGAAAGACATTTTGCAAGCAGATGTACTCCTCTACAAAGGTTAATTTTTATTCTTAAATTTATTCAAGTTCTTTGATAATGCCATATCAAAATAACTTTGCTTATAAAATGTTCAATATATTTTTAAATTTCTTGACGTGATTCTTATTTAAACTTCTGCACCCACCGAAATATTCATGAAATTACTCAAAGGTCTAAGAAGTTAAACAAGGCGAGTATATATTCGATGACTAAGATTACATTAAAACTGTGAATAATTTTTAGGTATTGATTGTTTTGAACGACATTTATATCTATGATTGTTTTTAAAGACATCTGAAGATCAGAATCAAAAATAGTTTTTGTAAACACTTTTAAGAAACGTATTTAGAAAAGTACATTTATTTGAGTTATTTACTTGTATGTTTGATTGGGACTTTCCGTTTCTAATAAGGACTGAAAATTTTATTTCAGTGTATTAGATTTTTACAAATTATAAACGCTTAATTAAATCTTCAGACATATTTTGAAGTTTTTGTGAGAATAACTTGTCACATCACTTAACGAATATTTATTTTAAGATCTGCAGATTGTATCAAAAAGGATTTTTTAAGTCTGACTTTGTTCTGAAGAGGCTTATTTTAATTAAAAAAATTACTCCATTGAGTTGTTTATCAATAGCCAGAACTCACTTAAAAATTCATAAACTATTCTGTATAATTATTGTTGTCGTAATTTTTAGCATATTTTAACCCCAAATGCTTAATTCTTTTTTCAGATTGTTCTGTTTCATAAAAACGAAAACAAGAGTACATAGTATATTTTTATCGAATTCTTGTTTTCTATATCATTACAGGTTACTCTTCTCCCTCATACATTTTTCTTGAAGATTACAAAACACAGCTTCTGTCGGAAATTTTTATATAGATTTTTTTTAAAAATAAATTTACTATTCCATTAGTTTTCGGAGCTTTATAAAATTTCATGTTAGTGCCATATATTAGAATGGAATACTAAATAGATGTATTATTCAGATTATGCGGTTTTGTAAATAAACGAGAAATATAATTAACCAGAAATGTAAGTAAGGAAAATATATAAAAACTTGAAAAATAATCAACCATATTCGATGTATTAATTGAATTTAACGCTAAATTTTTTTTTTTAAAGTAAATACCTAATGAAAAACTTTTCTGATACATTTTTTCAAGAAAGCAGTCAGGATTATTCCTCCGTTATAGAAGGGGGAATTATTAGCAATTTTATAAATTTCTTAAATATAAGTAGAAAATCTTTTCTTTCTTTCTTTCTGAAGTCTCAAAAGACATTTTTGTCGTGTTGATGGAAGATATTTACTAATTTTCAGATATAATCTTTTATTTTTGAGAAAAATTATTGTTTTTTTTTATGTTTTCACGTTAAAATTTTTTTAATTCTTTCGTTAAAACGACTATTTGATAGTAAATTGCATCATAAACAAAGTGTTATTTGAAATGAATATTAAAAATAAATTTAAGAGTTCATTTTAAAATGTTACCTTACATTTAAATAAAATAAAGTGTGGTAAGTATGGAATAAATTTCATTTGATTCAACTGAACATTGCTGAAATATATATCATATAGCTGTTTTTCTATTATTAAAAAAATTATCTCGAACAAAAACATGCATATACAGTGGATCCCAAAAGTGTTCGTACACTTGCAATTTCCTTTAAAATTTAATGTTTTCGACTAATAAAATTTAATATATCGTAATCGTAATTTTTTTTATGATATCTGCAACTTATTCTTAATAGAATGACATAATTGTTTTTTTAAAAATGATATAACTATTATTTTTAAAAATTAATAATCAGAAAGCTATTGAAAAATTACGCCACAAAAGTCTTCGTACACCTAACAAAAATCTCAACTTAGCTTTAAACATTGTATTTCTTTTTTACTTTAGTACTTAGTAGGATATCTTTTAGTGTCCACAATAACTTTTAAATGTTTTGGTATAGATTTAATCAGTTTTTTGTAATTTCTGTATCGGTTTTTCTCCATGCTTCTGTTATTATTGCTTTTACTTCCCATTATGTGTTTATTTGTCATGTTTTCTTTTTTTTTAAATCAAATTCTCACCAAATATGTTCTACTGGGCTAAATAAACAGATTGAGGAGGTTTTTTCAGAATTTTAAGGCAGTTCTTGAGACACCAGTGGCATACATTGAGAGAAGTTCACTTGGTGTCATTATCTTGTTAAAAAATGAAGTGGTCTCTAATATCCAACTTTTGTGCAAATAATTTAAAATTCCTCTAAAATATTTAAATAGAGCTCATGATTCACAATACCATAAAAAAAACCTAATTACCTAATTTTAAAGTCGATTTACCCCCCCCCCCCCTCATGCAAGAACTTGCTGAAGCATGGATGTGGAGGAGTTCTTGTTCCACATAAATTCATGGGATTAAATCACTCATTTTTTCATTTACAAACTATTATTTGTCCATCAGAACCAAAAATGTTTAATTTTCCGTCATGCCAATCAATTTGCTGTCAATTGTGAATTTTCTGAAACTTAATCCAAAGAATCAAATTGGACCAATGAACCCTGAAGATGGAAGTGTTCTCGCGTGGAGGTGTAAATCGGCCTCAAAATTAGGTAATTTGGTATTTTTTTATGGCATTGTGAATCATCAGCCCTATTTAAATATTTTAAAGTGAAATTTTAAATTATCCGTCGAAAATTTGGATATAGGAGACTACTTCATTTTTTAACAGGATAATGACGTCAAGCGCTCTGCTCTCGATGTACACCACTAAAGTCCCTATAACTGTCCAAAATTCTGAAAAACCTCCACAATCTGTTTTTTTTAGCCCAGTTGAGCTATTTGGTGAGAATTTGATTAAAAAAAAAGGAAACATGACAAATAAACACATAATGGGAAGTAAAAGCAATAATAACAGAAGCATGGAGGAAAACCGATACAGAAATTACAAAAAACTGATTAAATCAATACCAAAACATTTAAAAGTTATTGTGGACACTAAAAGATATCCTACTAAGTACTAAAGTAAGAAATAAATAAAATATTTAAAGTTAAGTTGAGATTTTTGTTAGGTGTATGAAGTCTTTTGTGGCGTAATTTTTCAATAGATTTTTGATTATTAATTTTTAAAAATAATAGTCATATCATTTTTAAAAAAATAATTATGTCATTCTATTAAAAACAAGTTGCAGATATCATAAAAAAAAATTACAATTACAATACATTAATTTTTATTAGTCGAAAACATTAAATTTTATAGGAAATTGCAAGTGTACGAACACTTTTGGGGTCCACTGTATATTTGCTATAACATTTGAGATTAAAAAAAGACAATGACACGGGGAAGAATATTGGGCAAATTTTTATATTGAATATCTTGCGATTATTTATAGTATTAAAATAAATGCTCTGAATTATATTATAAATATTCTGTCATAGACGCATTATATATTTCACGTTATATTATACATATAGTAAACTTTCAAGAAAATTGTTATTGAAGTGATAAACAATATGAGTGTTTGAAGCTACATCAGGACATTTATTGTAAACACATTAAATTATATGAACGTATGAATAGCATTTTTTTAGGAAAAACTCATAATTGATTAATTTTTATGTGCTTTTCACCAAGACTTTTTAAAATAAGTTTAATAGATTTTATACCAGTAATTTTTTTCAGAAAATGATGGTGATTAAAACCTGCATTAGTGTTCGATTAAAAAGATGAAATAAAAAGATAGTGCTGGTTTAGAATTTTTTTTGAAATGACGCACCTGTGTACACTTAGGACATTCCGAATTCCAAACTTTTTAAAAAAGGATAGGTTCTCTCTCTCTCAATGTTACTCTTTATCAGGAAGGGAGATATTTCTATTTTTCGACAGTAGATGGCAGGACGGTTATGCGTCCTTGCACCAGGAATATTGTTGTTTTGCATCGAAATATAGTTCACAGGGTACATAATAATTTTATAATAATAATGATTCTAAATTTGGTAAATATTTGTGAAACTGTTTGAATACCGAAATTAGAGGATAATTTAACAGTTAATAAAAATAATACTATTATGTATAATTCAATTCCATAACGCAACTGCATGATAAGGAATTTTTTGAGATAAGGATAATGAGAGAGAAAGGAGGGTGTAAACCAATCATATGACTCGTGTGCGGAGTAATACAGCGTTCTGTATTGTGCACTGAGTCTTCGGCCCTTCGAACGACTGAGTGTGTTGATTGTATGTATATGTTGCGAAAATAATGCGTGGAGGCTGTACTTAGGTAAGAGGAAGCAGTGACTTTGAGAAAAATATGGCCGAGGGAACATCAGAGACTGGAACCAATACGGTACGTTCATTTTCTTATTCACGTGAAGACGAAGGTAGATTTGAGCCTTCTCTCGAATCGACACGTCGTTATACTGAGAACGGAGTATGTCGATTCTATTTGCGAGGCAGATGTAAGTTTGGTTCTGAATGCTGGCACAGTCATCATCGGGTAAAGTATGATACAAAATCGACGCAACAAAATGATACAAAATCGACACAACAGAATGATAGAAGCTCTGCTGGACCTTCTCGACATTGCCCTGAAAGCAGAGAATCTTGTCCTTCCAGGTTAGACTTTAACAAGAAAGATACATACGAGCCTAAGTACAGCTTCCTGCAAAAGAAAACTACTAAAAATGAAGATGCAAAAAGCAAATCGAAGGTGGAACATCCACCGAATTGGGTAAATGCTCCAGAATTCGTTCCCAAAACAGTAAAATCGTATGCAGATACTTTAAAAAGTAACATGCACTATATGGATCAGCCTGATGAATTACCACCCTTAGAAATTTGTCCTTACTTTGTAGATGGAGAATGTCCCTTTGAAAACAGTTGTCCTTATGTGCATGGTGATGTATGTGAATTGTGTATGAAAGCTTGCTTAAATCCATTTGATGATGACCAGCGAAAAATGCATATTGAATACTGTGAAAAAGAACTTGAGCAAGACATGGAGTTATCATTTGCAATTCAACGTAGCCTTGACAAATCTTGTGGTATTTGTATGGATGTTATATTGGAAAAAGAACCAATATCAGAACGTCGTTTTGGTATTCTTGAAAAGTGTAATCATGTCTTTTGTTTGAGCTGCATTCGAAAGTGGAGAAAAGTTAAGACTTTTGAAGGTAATAGCCATATTGACAGCGTTTTGGATCCAGTAGTAACACGTGCTTGTCCTGAGTGTCGAATAGCATCAGATTTCATTACTCCAAGTCAGTATTGGGTAGATACTGAAGAAGAAAAAAAGAAGCTTATTGAAGATTATAAAGTTGCTTTAAGTAAAAAGCATTGTAAATACTTTAAGCAAGGCAAAGGCTCTTGTCCTTTTGGTGGAGCATGTTTCTATCTTCATGCCAAACCTGATGGTACCAAAGTTGAATTACCACCTCCAGTGCGAAGACGAAGGCAAAATCAGGATGGGGAGCTAGATTTCATGGGCCGAATTTTCTTGTGGGATTACTTGGAATTACGAGACAATGACATTCTGATGCAGTTAGAGCTGGATGATTTTATGTATGCCCTTTCTGATAGCGACGATGACACATCAGAAGCCAGTGACAATTTCTTTTTAAGTGAATCCTTTTGATCTATAGCAATTTTTGCAGTTATACAAGGTTATTTCTGCTTACAAGCTATCATTGTTTTCAGAATTATAATTCCATAATGTTTTCATCATTCTAATACAATTTTTGTCTAGCAAAATTATAAATGTGCTAGAAAGCTCAAAGTTAAGTGGTGAAATTTTCAAACAAAGCACAAATTAAGTTTTTCATCAGCTTCCTCCACATAGATTTCATAGAACTTGCAAAATAACTGTCAAAAGAGGTGCACATGTTGAATGTTTTTGTTATTGCACCTTGTATCACTGTCTAGAAAAATCAAAAAAGCAAACTTATCCAGCAATAAATTTGAACTTAATATAGCATGGAGTATTTTGTGTTATGAATGTTGGTATGTAGTAAATAGTATTCCAGTAACAAAGAAAAAAAAATCATTTGAATTTTTCTGTAGTGAAGCCAAAATTTGACTTATTTCTGTGATGAACTCTAAAAGATAAGTCGGAATTATATAGCTTGTGTTTTAAGTTGATCCATATGAATTGCTAGTCGATGAAAGTTTATTAAATTTTTTTTTGCAATTAATTGATGACTACTGCTCAGTGTTACAAATGCTTTATTGTTGCTTAGTATGTATTACATCTGATGTATATTATCACAATGCGTGTGTTTATAACCATTTGCCATCCATACCAGTTCTTAAGTATTTTTAGGTAATGTAATTTTCATTATTTGTCTTGCATGATATTTTTTGTTCATATGTATGTTGGCATTTAAATTTTATGTACTCATTTGTTTATAAGACCCCTGTTCATAATATATGGGGGCATTTCTTGCCTCTGCATTTCCTGATGTTGAAAAATGTGCCACTGTGTGATATGGTTAGTTAAGATTTTCATTTTATTAAAGATTTATGCAGTTCTATGTAATTGTTGGGTATTGTGTACATTAACCCAGTAAGAGTTAGAAAATTGTTCGTCTTTGTGTATGCTAAAAGTTTTTGATCATAATTAGCTTTTAATTGGAACTTCGAGTTCAGTTTATGTATTAATATGTGACTTTATTATGGAATTGTTTTTCCACACACACACAAATATCAAAAAAAGGAAATTTTATACTTTACTTATATGAAGCTATGAACTGTATATATTTAAATTTCTCTCCTCCAATGGTACTAAAATTGCTTCTCTTGCAATATTTTGTGATAGTACATTCTTCATCCATTCAAAGTATTTTTCATACTTGGTTAGCTATACATTTTAACTAAGCAGATTTAAGTGTCAGAATGTGATAAAAAACTTATTTACTTTTTCTTCAATGAATTAATGCTCTATATAATTAGAGTTATGTCTCAATAAATTATATTTGAAACTATGAAGTTTTAAAAAAATATTAATACATGCATTACATGTGTTACATTGAGATAGTTTTTCTTTGTATTAATGAATTTGATTAGTAAAACGAAAAGAACTTAATATATACATGTGTGTATTTCTTGATTAGCTATTTGTTTTAACTAAACTGATTTAAGTGCCACATTGTAATTAAAAATTTATTTTTTACACCGATGAATTAATCCTAATTAATAATTAGAATTATATATCATCAGAGACATTTTTTAAATATTCTAATATATATATATATTTATATCTTTGTGAAATTGAGTTAAATTTTTTTAATTATTAATGAATTATTTGACTTGTGAAGTAAATTGAACACATGTATGTGTGTATTCCTTGCTTAGTTATGTAATTTAACTAAGCAGATTTAAGTGCTACAGTGTGATTAAAAACTTATTTATTTTTTTATTACTTATTTATTACTTATTTATTTATTTTATTTCAAGTTGTATCATCAGATATTTTTTAAATATGCTAATATATATATAACCTTTATATCTTTGTTGAATTGAGTTAAATTTTTTAAAATTATTAATGAATTACATGATTTTTAAAATGAATTGAACACATGTATATGTGTGTATTCCTTGCTTAGTTATATAATTTAACTAATCAGATTTAAGTGCCACACATTGTAACTAAAAACTTATTTTTATTTGAATAAGCTATATCGTTAGAGACATTTTTTAAATATATTAATATATGCGTTTGTACATCATTGTTAAATTGAGTTAAAATTTTTAATTATTAATAAGGAATGAGATTTGTAAAATGAATTGAAGTCATTATACATATGGATTTATTATTAAGAGGCTTTTATAAATATAATTCCCGATATCTATTTATAATTGAAAAATTAGTGTTTATCGAATTTTTGCCCGTAAAAAAACTGTATTTTTAAAACAGATTTTTATCGAAGAAATATTGTGGGATAATTTTTTTATTTTGACAATTTCTTGAACTGTTGGTATTTCTGAGTAGTTTATATTTAGCTGTTTAATTAGTTTTTGAGAAATTGACTGTAATTTTTAACATATATTAAAAATTAGGTTTTACAATGGTTTGAAATATAATTTTCAGAAGCAGTATCTTATTGTTTTGTATTTTTTATTTTAATCATAAAGAGAGTAGAAAAACAAATTTTTTAATATTTAGTAACTTTGTGATATTATATAATTTGCATTTAGAAATCCATCTATAAATTAAAATTTATGTGTAAAGGTATTTAAAGTGATTTTGGGTATTTATTTTAAATTGATTGCATAGGGAATGCTTAAAAATAGTTTTAAACTGTTAATTAGTGAATAAAAAAATCTGAATATATAAAATTTAGTTGTTTTTAAGATGTGAATTGTTATTGAAATTCCTTTATCTATATATATTGATGTATATTTTCCTCTGGTGGCATTTTCAGTTATGTTTGGGTAAGAAAGGCAAAAGAGAAAAAAAATCAGGACAAAGAAATTGTGACTAATTAAATTTTGTGGAAATAAAATGTTGAAAGATAAGAAAAAGAAATGTTTTTTTTTTATATATGTGTTTTATATATTGAAAGGATGATTTCTTTTATATGATGTCTTTGAATTGTATCTGTGTATTCATCATTCAAACATTTCACTAGTTGTGCATATCAAAATTTGCAAAATAAATTAAAATATTCTGTCAAATTCTGTCCATTATTATGCAGTTACTCAAAAAGTGTTCATTCACCTATTAAATTCAAGATATTTTTTCCTCTAACTTCCTTTTAAATATCTAGATATACTTAATGGTTTCACAGAACTAAAGTAACTAGTTTTGTTTTTTGTGAAATGAGGTTTTAAAATTTTTTTTTTATGGGTACACAATCAATTGTTCGTATTTAAACTGAAAATAAATATTTTTTTGGTATTAGTTGCTTTTCTAATTTTAAGTAGTATTTTGATATTTTTCTGCTTATTTTTCTTAATTTGAAATTTATGTATCAATTTATTTTAAACTAGGTGTGTAAAAATGTGAAAAAATATTTTTTTTCTTTGAATATGTATTTATTTTTAGAGTTTAATTTGAATTTTTTATAAGTGCTTTAAGTTTTGAATTATCCTAACTTTTTCTTCCACTTTTCATATTGCTGTATATTTCCTATTAATAGAAAATCCCTGTATAAGTCAAATAAGCATTTTCTCTTTTAAAATTTACTCAAAATTCAAAACCCATATATAAGCCAAATTGGAAAAAAAGGAAATTCCTATAATTTTCAAATATTTTGCCATGAGGGTGAAAATTATGCCATGTGGGGAAAACAGGTAGAATATTTTAAATGAAATTTCAGTAAAGTAAGATGCCAATGACAATAGTTTTATTTCTCATAATCCTATCTAAAGTTAATGCATTTTTTCCCTTTCATTTATTAACTTGTACATTATCTGTTCTAGTTTTACTTTCTGCATCTTATATTTTTTGCTTAGAAAATGAGTGGAAAGATAAATTCTTTTGTATTGCAAGTCAGTGGTCTCTAACCTGCAGACCAGTACTGGGCTGTCCAAGGAATACTAAATTATTGCTGTTTTTATAAACTGTGGTGTATTTCTTTTGGGTTTGTGCAACTTTCCATGGAAATCATTTTATATTCTATATAAATCACAAAATTTTTGGTGTAACTGTTTTATTCTCTGGGCATATTTAAATGTAATTAAATTTTCAAATAAAAACAAAAACAAAATGTAAACTATCAATGTCCCAATCTCAGTGGGCCACAGTAAAATTATCAAGTGTTGACCAGTCTGTGGCAATAAAAGATAAGAATGCACTGCTGCAAGTGATCATCACCTTATGTTTTGTGCCCAGGAAGAAAAACTCACTGAATGATGAACATACATTCAAACATTCCAATGAGGGAACCTCAATTATATGAGCTATTCAGAAACTGATTCTGATTAATTTTGAAGGATATTTGTAACTTTTTTCCTTTGCGTATAAAAGCTTCATTCAAAATACCCCAAAATTAAAAGGTTAAATTAGCTTGTACATGGCTAACGTAAAATATTTAAGACCATTATATAAACAGGTATGGTAAAAGCCAACCCCCTTATTTTAACTTTTGAAGAAGTTCCAAAAATTCTCAGCTTGTATACAGAAACATGGTAAAGATTTAACTAGCAGAAATTGGTTGACTGTTTGTATGGTATGGCATAGGATGATTTGGTGTGGGGGGGGGGGGTGCAGAAATGTCTTGTATTTGAAGTATCTTAAAGACTTTAATATATATTTTCATATCCAGATTTTTTGTTAAAATTATTTCAGGTGTATTTGTGTGAGACTTATATAAATTCTGAGTATTACAATTTGTAGGATGGCTTAAAACTGCCACAGTATTCATTTATATAACCAAAAAAGACATTTTTGTATAATAGATTCTTCAAATTTTCCTTTATAAAGTAATGAAAACAGAGCTTTCAGTTTATTGTTTCTTAAGTTATTAATTTTGTTTGATAATTTTCAAGGATTTTTTTATTTGTAAAAATGCAACGTGAAAGCTGAAAATTTAAAATAATTATTGAACTTTAAAAAGAGCACAGTATAATTGGGTCATAAGAAGTGAAGCTTTTTAAATTTGCAAATTGTAGAAATATTATGAAACTTCTAAATATTTAGGAAAATTGTTTAATGCTTAAGTTATGCTTGTGTAAAGCATGAAAGTTATGCAAGACATCAGTTTTATAATATTTTTAAGGTGCATGAATGCTTTATATGAGCTACTGTATATGTGTTAAGATAATCAAAAAGTGTTTAACATTCATGGAGCTTGTTATACTTAATTGCTATAGTGGTTTATAACAAGTTTATAAGAGATAATACAAAGTGTGCTATTGATAGAGATTATTGGATGGTGGCCTTGTTTTATGTGCTGTAATTTTGTACTTTCGTTAAACTAGTGTCATTATGAAACATTTATAAGTTAATTGGGGTTTCTTATGTAGTTTTAAATGTCTTCAATAAGAAAATTGCAAGCAAAAAAAAAAAAAAAATTGATGCTTTTTTGGGGTACTTATGCATTAAAGTGGCATTGGTAAAATAATTTTAAACATGAATAAAAGATTAGCTGCACTTGTTATATGTTTATTTAGTAATAAGGCAAGTAAAATAAAACAAATTAATTCTTTTCTTGCTTAGCAGTTGTAACTTGTTTGAAAAAGCTTAATCGGAATGGGAGGGGGGGGGGATATTTCAGGACAGAATTCAAATTCTCAAAATGAGAAGATTCAAATTCATAATAGTTGAGAAATTTATTTTGAAGCAGTAAATAAGTGCTTGTGTTTTGATTTTTTTTAAAGATTCATTTGAAATTAAAATATATTGTTTGCTTTCTGAGCAATTCTAATAATGAAAAGCTTTCATACTTATAAAATATTTATATATTTTAAAACAGGATGGAAATTAAATTGCAGTAAGAATTTGCAACCCAAATTAAGGAATTTAATTTTGAACTTGGAACAGTATTTGTGTGTTAAGTTAGAGGGAAGTAATATAATTCTGAAAAGGAAAAGTGTTACTTAAATTTCATTGGAAGTAATTACTTTCTATGTATGGAGTGAGAGTTTATTAATGTCTTTACTATAAAGCTGTACTTGGGCTATTGGCATAGGGACCTCGTAATTTTGAATCATGGTCAAGTGGCAAGGATGACACCAAAACCAATGGGAGGATGTTTGAGCCTTGACAGATTCAACAAGCAATGGCGGGTCTTCAGTGGCACACAGCCACAAGTCCACGACCTTGACCACTTGGCTACTGTTGACACTTTCTATGTATGGAAGTGTCATAAGTAAAAGATTTAAGAACAAGAATAATTAGAATGGAAAAGTTTATTATTTCTCTTTCAGTTCCTTTAAACATGCTACTGTACAATAAGTTTTCTAACTAATAAAAAAGACTAATCTTTCATCTGTAAAAAAATAACATTTTCATTAAGCCCTGTTTATAAATGGCTGTCTACTAGTGTGTTTGTGAAGCAAGATTGCCAGATTAATGCAGTGGATTTTTACCTAGGTCATTTTTAATGCATGAGTGTCCTTTTAAAAATATTTTTTGTATTGGCATACATTTTTTTTTCTAGCATATTATAGAAAACTAATTACTTTACTGCTTATTTTGAAATTTTTTGTATAAATATCTTCCATAGTTTAAATATGTATAGAAATACTGGTAAAGAAATTATTTTATGTATTTACTGTATAATACAAATAGCCAGACATTTAGGTACTGCAATAACTTACTTGATGGATATATATTGGTGATTGTTTATGGGAACTTAATAAAAAATATGTGACTATATTTGAAGTAACAGTTATTGGTAGTGTTTATTAAATATAATTTGTCAATGTTCAAATCAATTTTACCCATGACTTTCACAGCCCTGCAGTCTACTTTGTAGACATCTGATGTCTTGGCTACCTGGAAGTAACGTAAAATGGCATATGACACATTTTCATCTGTGTAGTTCATGCTGTTAATTGCTTATCTAATACACATTATCTTTTAAAGAACTTATTTCTACTGAATATGTGCAACAAATGTGCTGGTCAAAGACCAAATGTTATTTTAGAAATGTAATGTTTTTAATTTGTCTTAGTTTGTAGAATATTGTTTTGAAATATACTATGAAAAAAACCCGGTTTAAATGTATTTTATCCAATGTAAAATATTTGTATCATGTGAGTAGTATATCTACATTTGATGAATAAAAATGATATCTGAAAATTAATAAATTAAGTGCTTTAAAATAGATGGTAAAAATGTTGGAATTCTGAAATGTATGTTTTTGTAACATTTTTAAAATTGTATTGTGTGTATATTATACTGCTGATCTTTTATTTAATCACACTGTTATTTGGAAAATCAGACTTTTATAATAATTTTTGGTTTTTTTTTTTTTCCATACTTTACATTTTGACTTAACTGTTCTGAAAGGTAGCAAAATTTATTTCTTCAGAAACAGATGAATTGCAGTTCATTTTCAGAAGGAGAAACATTTTTAATCAAAATGAAATATACAAAATATGGATGAAATACAAGCATTTAGGTATTTTTAGAAGCTGTTACTTGTATAGGTATTTTATACATATTGTGTGTTAATTTGGTAATATGATGGTTAGTCCCAGGTTCATTCTAGGTTCAAAAAAAGGATTGGGTGCAAAGGAATGAAAGATGTTAAAATGCGCAGTTTTTCTTTTGGAGAAAGAGTGAGGGGTAAACAGCATTTTATATATATAAAGTTCCCTCTCTAAAATATGAAAAATTTGTTTATTTTATAGTTGGTTATTAACACACAATATATGTGCAGTACTTCCTTTAGCTTCCAATAGCTGATTGTGTGTGTTGCACAAAATCAACCTAGAATGAATACTGGGTCAATTATAATGGAATTAAGCTAGTTCAGATTGCCTTAATAGGTTAATACTGGGAAACTAGTTTGTTGACTTTTTATTATAATTGTTTCATTCATGGATTTTAGTCACAGAATATATTGACAAGTTTTCTTTAGCATAGTTTCTATAAAAAGATTTTTCTTGCAAGAAGTAGGCTTTTCTCTGTAAACCTTAATTTTGGATCTCTTTATTGGGTAAGATTTTAAATAAATCTGTGATATAAAGCATATGTAAGTGCTGATCATATTGTAACTGATTTGTTAAGTGTTGCATGCAATGTGATATGGTAATGTTTGTTTTGTGGAGCTCTAATGTTTGATTTGAAATACAGTGTATGAGATATAAGGTAAGAGTGGAAGAGAACTTTGTTTCAAATTTTGTTTGATGGATATTTACGCACACAATAGTATGTTTCTAACTAGTCTAATGAAGAAGAGTTTTCTCTTCAATATAGTTTGCCCTTTCATGTTGTATGTATTTGTAAAATTTACTCAAATTTGTGAATTAATTTCCTCTATTGAAATTAAGAGGACTAAATTACCATAAAAACTTGAGCATTAATTGACTTCATAATATAATCACCTTTAACATTAACTTAAAAGATAAAATATCTTTGCTGCATAAGCTTGATTTAAATTTTCAGTATAGCTTCCCTGGTAATATGCAGTCAGTATTACTATGTATACAATACTGTGAATTAATATGGATAAAGAAATCTTTGATTTTGCTGATGTATCATAAAAGCCAAATACATTGTAGAAAGAAAATTTAAACATTTTTTTTAAAAATCTATTCTGATGTCTATTCTTTAGACACAAACACTTCAATTTGATTTGATTTTTCTGAAGCAGTTCTAATTTTGTTCCAGAATGAAGTTGTGTTATGAAAGAGAACTATGTTTTTATTTAAGTGTTAAATTAAAATTAAAGGGGTTTTTTGCTTTGCAGAAATCACTTTCTTCAATAAATAGTAATCCTTATGTCTTGAGTGAGAGAATATTAACGTCGCACTGATTAGCAACACGAGGGCTTTTGGCGACGGTCCGCGAAATTTTGAACCATGGTCAAGTGACGCGGACGACACCTGAGCTGGCACCCCCTCTCCTAACTACCACGCCACACCAACGGGAGGACGTTTGAGCTCTCGACAGATTTAACGTGCATCGCTCCCCTACACGGCGGGTCTTTAGTGGTACTAGGATCGAACTCATAACACGCTAGCCATGATCCGATGCCTAGACCACTCGGCCACCGCGGCCGCTTCTTATGTCTTCCCCTCCCCTTTTAATCTTTCATTTTGTCTACAAAAAAAAAAACAAGTCTTCATATGATGATTTTGCATGCTTTTTCTTAACTGATTATTTAAAACTTTTTTTATTAATTTTCTCATTGTCTTCATTCAACGTGAAGCAGATATTCTTTATATTGGTTCAGAGAATCTGAAAAATTGCAAGTTTCAACTTACAAATGTAAGAGCTCGATTTTGTGAATTAATGAAAACTTATTGTGTGAATTATGATTCTCTCTTCCCCTTTTATCTTGTGTTGCAATATAACTTCAAGAAAGTTATTTATTCTTGAATGTTTTAAAAAGTTAAAAGAAATAACTTATGCAATTTTATTTTCTGCCATAGAACAGTTCTAATCAGTGACGTCTTAAGATTTCTTGAGGCCTTGGGGCTCTTATGCAAAAGTAGACCCCATCTGTGACCCTTTTAAGTGGGCACTATAGATTTAGTAGTATACATTGTCAAATGCTCGCACAAATGGTAACCTTTAACAAATAAATATGCCCGACTTACTATCTCGTAAACCTAGGTACAAGCCAACTGTCTCTTTAGATTAAATGAGTAATGATAACATGAGGTTTGGCCTAGAAACGGACAGCAGATATGACATAATACAGTCTTGCTACTGGTGCCAGTAGGCATATAGTTCGAAATTCCGAGTTTTTCAAAGAATATGCCCATGAATAACATTTGATGATTAAAATGATTCGGATTTTGTCTTATTGAGTTCCTCTACAGAGACAGAAACCATGGTTCCAGGCCTATTTGGGCCACGCCTTAAGACGTCCCTGGTTCTTATTGAAAATAGTTCTGGATGTTTTAGCAATATATTTGATAAACTTTAAAAAAGAAACTGTCCTTCTTTTTTATAAAAGCATTGAAAATGTTGGTAGAATATTGTAATGAGATAGATATAACATGAATTGAATCAATTTTTTTATCAGTTGTATCACTGTATGCCTAATTTCAACCCAATTTTCTGTTTTAGCATTAAATATTAATCACTCTGTTTAAACATGCTAATGTCTTTATTAATTTTCACTGCATTGTAATGCTTTATATGGATATCTCCATATGTTTTTAGTTAGAAATTCTACTTTAGAAAACCTTTATTATTTTTTTTAACTTTGTTTATCAAACAGTAGTAAAAGATATTTTGAATGCATTTTTAATATTTTCATTAAATTTATGTATGAATTAACCGATGCCTGGTAGTTATAAGAAAATACTGTTGTAAATACAAAGAATTTTTGTTTGTATGAGCTTTTTTGGGGGAGGGGGGGCATTCAAGTGCCTGGTACTAATAAACTTTGTGACTAGTTTGTATTGTAAAGTATTTTTTTTATTGAAAAATAATAGTTCTGAATTTAAAACAAAGCATGCAAGAATATACTCTTTACAGGATTGTTTTAATTTTTAATATGCATATAATGCAAGAAATGGCATTTTCCTCAAATTGGCTGGTAGTGACTGTTGGGGAATAATTAATAATGAGACATTAATTTTAAAAAAAAATAATATCTGTAACCTACTGCTTTAAAAATTTCTGTTATGTGGAATGCTATTCCTTGTTAAGAGCTCCAAAACATGAAAAGAAAATTTAAATTTTCACAAACAAAATGTATTGAAGTCCTGATCTAGATGTGGTGGACTGAATAGGTATTAAAATAATTAAATGATACAAATAAGCTATCTTTTGCTTTCGATACGTTTTGACAAGTTTCTCATTAAAATGGATGAATTAGCGTATAGAAGTGTTGAATTACTGATTGGCATCTGATTTTAATCACATTTTAGATTTATTGTATTTTGCTTTTACTTTGTACTTCAATGGATCTACTTTAAAATGTATTTGAAAACTGTTTTTAATTCATGGAATTTTATAAAATCATAATATTGCACATTTGTTGTTGATCTATTTTACTGTTTAATCTATGAATATTTCACTATCGTAATAAATATTACGATAGTTATACAATTATCGATTTTAGTAAAAGGGAACATTTTAACTCGTTTGAGTAATACATGTTTTTTCAACTATTAACAACACTTCTATGTTAACACTCATTTGAAAATGAGAAAAATAGTATTTTATACATATAACAATTAAATTCATTAAGTGACCGTGTTTATAACTATATTTGAGGGGGGGGGGGGTCGATCATACAAGAACAATATATTTTAACTAGCTGTTACCCGCCCGCTTCGCTGGGTATTTCATGATGTTTTATAAATTTTTACTGCTTATATATATATGTATAAATTATTGATATCTAAGTCCTAGCATTAAGAATTCGATTGAATTGAAAAATATACTTATACATGTAACTGTCACCTGTTGATAAAAAAAAGGGCAGAACTCATCTAATTTGTATTTTCTAAAAATCTCTAAAATTGAAGCATAGAATGATGTTTGCTCTATCGTAACTCAAAAACCAAGTGGATTCCCGCAAAACCAATTTTCGGTGGATCTCTACTCCGTAAATTGAACACGCAAGCCAAATTTCAAGTCTAAATCTAACAGAAAAAAACAAACGTTTTACTATCAATATCCCCGTAATCCCGTTGAGAGGCGTTTTTCAAAAATACCGCTCTTATCGGATTTCAATTCAACAAAAGGAAAATGCAAACCAAATTTCATTATTATAATCCTTGTAGCTCGAAAAAAGTAATTTTTTTTGTCAATACGTCCCAGTAACCCCCTGCAACCCCCAGAACTTGATTTGATTAAAATTGATTCTTAGTGGATCCCTATTCAACAAAAGAAACATGCTTAACAAATTTCAAGTATACGGGTGTAAAAATTAAAAACAGGAATTTTTTTCTGTAACTCCTCTTGACCCCTCGCAAACATCTTTAGGGGTCAATTTTCATTTTACTCTTTGTTAGAGGAACTCTATTTCATGAAAGGAACATGCCTACAATTTTCAAGCAGGATGATCAAGTAGTTTAAAAATGGAAATATTTATCGATTACGCCTCTTAATCTCCCGAAATTAAACTTGGTAGTTGATATTCGCGAAACCCATTTTGTAGCGGTTCTCTACTTTACGAAAGGAATCTGCTTATCAAATTTCAAGACTGTACGTCTTAACAGTTTAAAAATGGGGATAATTGTCTATAACGCCACTTGAGCCCCCGCAACGCCACTTCTGGGTCTGTTTTCACAAAACCCATTTTGTAGGGGAATTGCACTCTAATAAAAGGAATCTGCTTATCAAAATTTGAAGACTGTGCGTCCAATTAATTAAAAATGCAAAAAAATTATCAATAACGCCCCTTGAACCCCCGCAACACCACCTAGGGGTCGATTTTCACAAAACACATTTTGCAGTGTATTTCTATCCTATGAGAGGAATCTGCTAACCAAATTTCAAGACTGTGAGTCTAATAGTTTAAAAAAAGAAATAATTATTTATATCTGCCCTTAACCCCCGCAACACCCTTGGGGGTCAATTTTCTCCAAACCCGTTTTGTAGCGGATATTTACTCCATGAAAGAAACATTCCTACCAATTTTCAAGCAGTTAGGTCAAATAGTTTAAAAACGAAAATATTTATCTCTTACGCCACTTAATTCCCCTGCAACGCCACTTAGAGGTCTGTTTTCACAAAACCTTCCTATAGCTGATCTCTACTCTATGAAAGAAATCTCTTTATCAAATATAAAGACTGTGCGTCTAATAGTTTAAAAATGGAAATAATTATCTATAACGCCCCTTAAGTCCCCTGAACGCCACTTGGGAGCAATTTTCACGAAACCCATTTTTAGCGTATCTCTACCCTATGAGAGGAATCTGCTTACTAAGTTTCAAGACTGTACGTCTAATAACTTAAAAATAGGAATTTATAACGCCCCTTAAACCCCCCGCAACACCCCTTGGGGGTCAATTTTCCCAAAACCCATTTTGTAGCGGATATTTACTCCATGAAAGAAACTTACCTACCAATTTTCAAGCAGGTAGGTGAAGTAGTTTAAAAACGGATATATTTATCTATTACGCCCCTTAATCCCCCGCAACGCCACTTAGAAGTCTGTTTTCACAAAACCCGTTTTGTAACTGATCATTATTCTACGAAAGGAATCTATATATATATCAAATTTAAAGAGAGTGCGTCAAATAGTTTAAAAATGGAAATAATTATCTATAACGCCCCCTAAGCCCCTGCAACGCCACTTGGGGGTCGATTTTCAGCAAACTCATTTTGTAGCGGATCTCTACTCTCTGAAAGGAATCCGCTTACCCAATTTCAAGATTGTACATCAAGTAGTTTAAACATGGAAACAATTATTATTAAAGCCCTTAACCCCCCGTAACGCCCCTTGCGTTTCGAATTTCGGAAAATCCTTTCTTAGCTGATGTCTACTCTATCAAAGGAACATGTCTACCAAATTTCAAGTCTGTAGGTTGAATAGTTCCAGAGATTTCGTGATCAGTCAGTGAGTCGCTTTTCTCCTTTATATATATAGATATAAAGGCATATTCATCTTGTTTCAAAACAGTGTTGAATTCAAATGACAATTTTCAGCAATGTAAATTATATGTATAAAAATCTTCAAAGCTATAAAAAATATACAATTCCAGATGTTATCAAGCTCAATTTTATTTAAATATATTTTATTAAAATCAATTTTATTTTATTTAAATCAATTTTATTTAAATATATTTGGAGTACTTAGAAATATATATCTTGTCTTTTTATTTTATTTTAAATGGATGCTCAATAAGTTTTTTTATGAACCATTTATCCGATTTATTTTTATAAAAAAGGAATTATCTTTTTAATTCAGTTGTGTGATCTTGTATGTCAAGTATTCATTTACTCCATAGGTATAAATAAATTCGTTCAAACACATACTTAATCAACATTAAAATATAAATTTCCGGGCTAAATTATACATATGTATATTTATTCTCAGTCTTTGTGTCTTGAGTTGATAATTTCAAAGGTGCAGTAAATTAGGAAATTTCTTACTCTAATTTAGAAAAGTATTCAGGACTGCATGAGAATTTATGTAAGTATTTGTAAAGTGCGATAAATTATTGTAACTTTTCATTAAAGTTAAACTTTTTTAACAATATTGGGATATAAAAGAATATTTTTAAAAAATAAGAATTTTTAGAGAGAGAGAGTATAATTTTTTTTTTTTTGTACAGCCAATTAAAAGTTTATTTTAAATTAAGCTAAATCTTATCGAGTATAGTTTATTTTTTTATATTTGACAGTGACATCTTAAAACTTCTAAAGGTCTTGAGCCCCTATGTAAAAGTACTAGCGACTTTTTTAAGTAGACAGTATGTATAGAATAACGCTATCAAAATTACTCGTACAAAACGGTAAGCTATTTATGAATGTGCGTGACTCGCAAATCAACTACCGCCTTTCGACTAAAATGAATAATGGTAGTATATGGTGGTAATGGCGTAACGGAGAATATTAAGCCACCCCCCCCCCCTACAAAATCAGGCTTTGGGCCCCAAGTCGGATCTTACACAGTATTGCAAAACCATAACATGGGCTTTGAGCCCCCTAGAATCCTGGGTCACCCTGTGAAGCAGGGGTGTACGTTACTCCACTGTATAGTGGTAAGCCTAAACACTGGCGATAGATACGACATAATGTTGCATTGCCATTTGCCATAGTTCGGAATTCCTAGTTTTTTATGGTGAGCATATCCAAAAATAGCATTTTACCGGGGCTGATCCTAGGGAGTCAGCCGTCCTCGTGCAAAGACCTTATCTGCCGCCCCTCTAGAGAATTTTTCATATTTTTACTAGTATTGTCACTCACTGAGAGGTCCTGAGAGGGACCCTGTATCGAAGATTCCTTGGAGGGTCCTCTTTTGGGCATCTTAATATTTTATGATTTTTTTGCTTACAGGTATGGGGACCCCCGTATCGTTGATACGGTTTATAAGGCGATAGCTACACTCCTATTGTCTCTATAAACTCATCTACCTGTATTAAGGTAAAACATGAACAAAATGTAAATACAATTCTAAGAACAGCCCCCCCCCCTTTTTTTTTGATCAGCTAATATGTCATAATAGCGATAAAATACTTTAAACAATAAACAAAAATACTACTTTTGAAATAAAAATAGTCATATTATAATAAGAAATGCAAAATTACTCTGATTTTCTCAGAAAATACAATCCAATAAAAAAAAAAGTATACTAAAGCATAAATCTCGTGAAACGAAAAATATATAAATCAGTCCTTCTACATAGACTACCTAATAAATAACTATAAAATAACTTTTCTGGCTTTCCGAGAAGCAAATTTGTCAACAGTTTCGGTTAAATCCATTTTTTCTGAGGTTTCAGATTCAGTAGGGATGATGGCTAAATCTGAAAGAGCCCTTCTTGTGTTACATTATTTCTCGAGCAATTTTTAATAATTTTTCATTTACTGAAACTTCTTTCACCTGAAGCTAGAGAAACAGGTAAGGTAAAAAAATTCTTATTGCTTCAGTAAAATTTGGAGATCATTCTTGGCTATAATTTCTAATACCTCAATTGGCTGTTTTTACCTGGAAAAATATCTTTGAATGAAATAATTTCATTAAAGAGTTGTATGCCGTCTATATCTTTCACAATACTTCTTTCCTCCTGTGCCTGTTACTTAATCAAGTCCATTTCAGGCTTTCATGAGATCATCAGAAATGTTATGAAACTAACACAGAAAGCAGAATATTTCGAATAGCACTCAGATAATATGGTAAATCGTCCATTAGCTGAAGATATCGCGAATTGAAGCTGCCCTTACATAAACAAATCAATAGACCTTTTACCTGACCTTCGAGATGGGAAATTCGGGATCAGTGCCTAAATCTCTAGCAAGTGTTGTTACCGATTCGACATATATCTTTAAGTTATCATCAAATCTTAGGGAAACTAAATATTTTTTAAGATTATCTAAGCCTTCAATGCATTCCACGATGTTTAGTTTAGGATTTTGAAGCAATTTACTCAATACATCAATTCTTGATAATAAATCACACCAAATTAAAATTGAACACAAATTTAAATGTTTCAATTTTTTCCTGTCTCGAATAGTATCTTCATTTAAGGCATTTCATGCGGTAATAATATTTTAGGTCATGTTTTTTAAGAGGTCTAATAGCATTGATACGACCTTCACTCCTTGTTGACCGACCTCACTTGTTTCGGTTTTAAAGTTAGACTTTTCTCTTTTTTTGTTTTTGTTTTTGGTAAATACCATCGATTTAGAGCAGAAAAATAATTACATACCTCTCTTGTACCATACATAAACAAATTTCACCTATGGAGCTGGCAGCGCCATTAACGACGAGATTTAATCTATGAGCTGCGCACTACACGTACATACAATATAAAGTGAGCCCCCCCCCCCTTTTATCAATGCAACATAGGTGCTGAGGTTGTAAAAAAATTATCTCGTGTTAATGACTTTATATTTGTTGGCAAATATTGAAATGGAGAAGAGTGCATTTGTGTGATATTTAGATTAAAAATCCTTAAATAAAAAGTCAATTTGAAATTTTAAAAAAAAAATTTTCTTCTCTCCTCCACGTTAATTTAAAGTAATTTTTCATAGTTTGATAAAAGTCACATAATTTTTAATATACAAGTAGAGATAAAAATAATAAAACCAAGAAAATAATTTTTTATTAGAAATTAATTTTTGTTGCAAATTACCGTTATATCTGGGAAGCATATTTTTAAACCTAAATAGTATACACCAAATAGTATTACTAAAATTTGTTGAATTGATTTTAAAAAAAAGTTGACTGTATAAACAGTTTATTTCCTACATATTTATAGCCAATCTCGAAATGAGGGGGGGGGGGAGTTTTAAAATTATTTTTAAAAAGTATTTAAACCTGTTGTATGAATAAATATATCTGAAATTTTTAGAGCAACGAATAAGATAAAGAATGATCTGGCCGTATACCAAAACCGACAGTAATAGACAATTTTGATACTAAATTTATAAATGAATGTATCGGGCTAAATGTTTGAAAATCAATACGGCTTCATTAATTCAGTCTTAAATGTGATGTATACAGGGGATGTTATGTGTGTGTGAAGAACCATTGGATAGATAAATTCTGCTAATATAGATAAAATAGTAAGCACGGTAAGAGGGGCTAAGTCAGCGTTTCTTAAACTGTGGGGCGCGAGCATATTAAAATGTCGCGCGCGCGCGCGAAAACAGATTATTTTTTTAAGAAATTAACTTACTGAAAGTAAGCAAACACAAAATACATTTTGACATAATAAAATATACATTTACACTGATATAAAACACTTATAAATGTATCAGTACTACCCAATGTATTTAATAATTATTTTTTTTTAACGATACTAAGGTAAGAACAAGTTTAATAATTACAAGTGATCAGATGGGCTTGTCGCATGTGAAATTACATACAAAAATTAGCACTTGTCTTGATAATTTGTACGGTTTATAGTTAATCCCTTAACTGTTGTTTAAAAGTTACGTGATGTGTTGGGGTGGAGAGAAAAGGAATGCATAAGCAAATTACCTGAAAATAGTAAGTCCTTCGCAAACACTGTCAACGTCTTTTTATTGCATTCCAAAGCCTTTGGAATAATTTTATGGATAACAGTACACATAAAAGATCGTACTTCGGAAAGTCGTATATATATATATATGTCCGTGGAAATTAACGTTTTGGTTGCGCGAGATCTTTATACATTCCGGTGGCACTTAAGAGGTTAAAGTCGTATTGTTTTTGTAGCTTTAGCGTCCAAGTGTAATATTATTTAATTCAAAACATTGTTATTGCATAGAGCAGGGGTGGGCAGACTTTTCCAGGGTACGGGCTACTTCTAATTTTTTCAATGTGTTGCGGTCCACCCAGTGGCGTAGGTGTAGTGAGCTAAAAGAAAGTATACAATACAGTCGGGCCTCCATTTTACGAACCTCTATTTACGAATTTCTCTATTTCGCGAACTTTTTCCTGGAACCAAGAACATTTTACGATTTTCTTCGTAAAATAGCATCCAAATAGCGAAGTGATTTTCTATTGAATGAAATTTTCTCTTATGATTCGATTTTTTTCCTCCATGTTTTTTAAAATACTGTATTTACTCGGATCTAAGCCGCACTTTTTACCCAATGTTAATGCTACTGAAAATTGGTCACGGCTTAGAATCGAAGAGGGGGGAGGGTAATGTGTTGGATAGGGTATTTAGAGCAAAAACAGCTTCATGCATGTGTTGAAAAAGTTTTAATACTGATAAAATAAATAATTATTCCATTTTTATTGGTTTTCCTTTTAAAGGTATTTTAATTTCATAAAATTGGCTATCGATAAACCATTTTGGACTATTTTTCAATTTTCATAAAATCTTCTTGAGAATTTGGGGCAAGGATTAGAATCTATGGCGGCTTAGATTCTAATAAATACGTTATTTCTAGACCTTCGTATGATGGAATGATTATTAGGTCTTAGAGTGAAGACGGTCACCCGAAAATGCCTTAGCGGTCCACCTTTCGATCGCGATCGACTTAATGCCCACCCCGGGCATAGAGGGAGGGAACGCAATGAAAATTATGATTGAATACCGGGTCGCAAATATTGAAAGTTTGAGAAGCACTGAATTATAAATATAAATTTATGACCTTTTGTATTAAAATGCTTTGTTTCACATAGGGGACCTAGCTTACAGGAAACTTTTTTGAAAAACGAATCATCATCATCTGCTTTTTATTTTTAAAACAAAATGTAATGGAATTATTACTGCCTGTGCAGTATAGTCATGGTTCGACGGGGCGACGTTAGTCTGAGAAATGTTTGTTTTGACTACTAATTCCTGACTGCTTCTGTTTAGAACAACAAAAAAAAAGAGAGAGGCAAACGTTTTTACGGATTTTTTTCAAATTACAAGTTAATGCATGTTGTCTTCGTAAGGGATCGTGGAAAAGATAGGCGAATGTTTAGGCACCAGTGCTTTAAAAAAAAAAGACAAGACTTTACAGGTTGTTTATAAGATCTATAGTGTGCACGCAACTGCACGTATCATTTGCTTCCATATAAAAAAAAGGTGCAAAACCTCTGTTTCTCAAAACATTGGCGATTGTCCTTCCACGTCTCATCCCCCCCCCCCCAGCGCATTCTCAGAAACGCCAATACGACCTCTACCTTCAAACTGTATTCCACCAAGCATATCCAGGGGCTCCACAAGTCAAAATAAAAATACGAAAAGACAAAGTAAACAGGAATGCAAAATAGATTACCTCACTAGAGTACCTAAAATCGTGTTTCTCAAAAAGGGTCCCACGAGGAAATTTAAAACATAAATTCGGCGCCGGCACAGTCTTTTTTTTTCCAGTTATTTCCTGCAGTTTTTATTATAATATAATAAAAAATATTAAAACATTTTTCTTTATATGTGCTACCTAGATTATAAGCATTCTGTTCCTTATGTGATCCCAAGTGCCTCAAAATTATTTTATACTCATTATGCAATGTTTTACACACCTAACACCTGTAAAATAATATTTCTCAGACGAGAAAACTAAGCTAGAATTCATAAATCAGAAGGCTTGCCAAAGAAGGGGAGGGAACAATTTATTGACATATCAACTCATTCAACGTACGTTAAAACTTACATTTAAACAGGAACAGCTTCTAAATTTTATGCTGCGAAAAATTTGCAGAATACGTAGAAGTTCCCACACACAGTTATAAACATTTAAATGCCATTTTGAGAAACGTATTTATATTATAAACATTTCTCTTGACATATGTGGGGCAACAAAAATACAAATACAAATTAACGCAAAATATGAAATGCTACTGTAAGGCAGGTTCAATGGACCTAGATTTTCACATTTGTGCAAAAAAAGGAAAAAACAAGCACACATATACCCTTGTTACTAAATATAATACAAGGGTTGAAATGGCACTTATTGCTGAAATTAATGCTATAAATGCAGCGTTCCTCAAACTGTGGGTCACGCCTCCTTAGAGGGGCATAATAACTCTACGAGGGGGCGCGTGCATATTGAAAAGTCGAAAACAAAGGATAATTTTTTTAAAAATATTAATTTACTGAAAGTAAACAAACGAAATGCATTCTGACCTAATAAAGAAAGGAAATACACAATTACACCGATATAATACATTTACAAACGTATCAGTACTACACAATGCATTTTATAATTAATTTGACCCAATCGGCTTGTCATATATAAAATTATATGCAAAAATAAACTTATCTTGACAATTTATACGGTGTATAAATAATCCCTTAACTACCGATCAAAAGTTACGTGATTTGCACCCCAATGCCACCTGTTTCTATGTAGGCGCGCGAATAGGATAAATTGGGGGGGGGGGGAGAAAGGGATAAATATGTACACAAAATCTTCTGAAATAAGTAAATCTTTAGCCAACACTGTCAATGCCCTTTTATTGCATTGCAATCCCTTTGGAATAATTTTATGGGTAGCAGTGCACAGAAAAGATCGTACTTCGGAAAGACGTATATATACGTTCGGGGCAGTTAACGCTTTGGCTGAGCGAGACGTTTATAAACGTCAGTGGCACTTAAGAGGTTTTAGTCAGATTGTAGCTTTAACGCGTCAAAGTATTGTATTATTGAATTCAATATATTGTGTTAGTGAATGGTGGGAAGGGGGGGGGGCGATGAAAATTATGATTTAATATTGGTTCGCAAACGTTGAGTTTGAGAAGCACTGGGCGAAGTGTATAAGATTACATGAAATTACTCTTCAACTTGAATATGGGTACACATATAAGCGGGTAGATCTATGTACCGTGAAAATCGCTTAACACGAAACTGAGGGGGCTGAAATATTTTTTTCGTGTTAAAGGATATTGAAAAAAAAAAACATTTTCAACAAAATAAAGCTTATTAAAGTACATTTTATGTACACAGATATGTATATATGCATGTATTTAATAAAAATCAATGGAAAAAAACATTCGCAAGAACTTAATGAACTTTAATACAGAATTTTCAAGTTTTTTTTAGAAACAAAACATTTTTATTGAGTTTTTGGAAAATAATCTGATATTTTTCTTTGCATTCTCCTTTTTAGAATCAAATTATCAACAAATTGTTCTATGTCGTTCATTTTATTATCCATTTCACCATTGAAATGTGCGTTTAAATAACTGCATACATTTCATGATGTTCCTCATTTCGGATGACGTGGGTAAAGGAGCTGCATTATTCATTTCATTTTCGTCGTCGGAATCTGCACCTATGATATTTTTTTGAGCAATGAACAAACTCCAAAATGTCTTGCCTGTCATGATTGGGGCTGTACAAACATTATCATCATGTACTGCAACGAATTCTTCCGATGATACAGTAGGACCGTCCAAATAATACAAAAAACTAATGCGAAACCACCTCTTTCGTTTCACACCCCTCTGAAATCTCTGGTGTTTTCCGTATTTTGTTCATTCCCAGAAAGGAAATCTTTTCGTGTTAAGATGGGGGGGGGGGGAAATGCATGAAAATACATTGCAGTTTGTCGGGACCGTTGTATTATTTCGTGTTATCCGATATTTCGTTTTTTAAGCGTTTTCACGTGAAACGTATTGCACTGTAGATCATGATTAGCTTTTAATATGTTTTCTTTTTTTATTGTTTTAAGTGCCATATTGTGAATCTTTTGATTCAACCATTTGATTATATGGCATCTTGTTACATTTTAGGATTTTTTAAAAAAATACATAAAACCCGCAATTTTTTTAACATAGCACTAAAGTAACTACAACAGAAAATAAGATTTAGGACTTGAGTAAACTTCGCTAACATTAATAATGCTATGTGAATATTGAAGTGTTTTTCCAACAGGCTTTGCAATGAAAACTATTTAATCAAGATGAGCTGCAAGATTTTTCTCAAATATTTTTATACAAGAATCTACCTTTTAATGAAAGTATAACATTTTTACTAAAAATTTAAATGGGCGCTGTTAATGAGCGTTTTAAAACCATAAGGAAGAAAAATCACTATTTTGTTTTTCTAAATTGTAAGGCTATTATTAAATTGAAAACTTTTAATTTCCCCAAATGCATGTTGAATTGAAACACTCTTTGTCTCTGGTAATATTAACCATATTACCAAAAACATAAGTCTAAAAGCAGCTTTCGCAAAAATCAATTTTGCGACGCCTTTGTTAAGTATCAATCCGCAGTGTGCATTGCCAGTGTCGCTGATAACAACAACAAAAAAAAAAAACCTTTACTATTACGGTATATATCCAGCTCTTTCACGAACTTTGCTATCAAATGAAGGATGTACGTAAAAAGTAGACATGAATGGACAATGTGTGAACTAACACATTGTACACTAACGTTCTGTTTTTCTTAAACTATGCTATGATTTTGCGAAATCGAGACTTATTTTGATTTTTCAATAACTATTTAAAATTCAGCATATTTATTCGAAGCATTATAAATTTTATTTTTAGAAATTATACAAAATTTTGCTTGATTTTTAGAACTATATATATATGCGGCCGCCCCTTGTTTTTTCGCGCTGCACATCCGCTAGGATCGGCCCTGCATTTAATAATTAAAGTTATTCGGATCATAATCTTATTCGAACCCAAGAAGAAGTCTAGGTCTAGTTGGCCCATGTCTTAAAATATCCCTAGTTTTCGAAGCGGTTCTCAAAATAATATAAGAACTTAAACGACAATGCTTATAGAATGTGATTAAGTAATCTTTTCATAGTGAAAATAATTTCGTTCAAAGATTGGAATGGGACGAACGTTTTATTGGATCTTATTTACAAATATAAGTTTCGCTCAAATTAGAAGTTTACGCGTGCTTTGCATCAGAATATGTGTGACTGCAGATACAACAGCACCACCGAACTAGGATATAAAAGGCGGTAAGAGGTAAGCTCGATGATGGTGTTCAGCAGTGAAGCTTATTCAAGGTGAGTAAATTGATCGGAAGTAAAGTCACTCATGGATTTTTGTCTAGATAGGAATAATGCGTGGTAGTGTGGTTTATGATTCCAGAAGGTGAGCGTTATACGAAGATTGTTGGCGAATGCTGGCAGTTAATGACGAGCACTGTTTAGGTCTTATGGCTGTGAATAATTGATGTTGAAGTTTTCGTGAAGGGTGGAAAACGATATCGAATCTGCCAAGAAAACATTGTGATCTCAAACGACTCCATTGTCGCCGTTGATCAAAGCTAATCGAAGAGTTCGGACCTGTGACATCAGTGACGAATTCAACCTGAGTAAGAGAATGGTTCACAGCATCATCTGAATTGTAGTAAAGTGTGTTAGGAATGGGTCGAAAACACTTTAATCTTGATCATGACAACAACGAATGGGACTCCAATCTCCTGCAATTGATCCGTTGTGATAATTCCGTATTTCTGGAACACGTTGTGGGTGACGAGTCCTGGTGTCACCATTACGCACCCGAATCCAAGAAAATGATTAGGCAATTGAAACACATCTCCGCCACAGAAATCGGAAGCAACGAAGACTGCACAGAAAGTGATGCTGTCGTTTTGCCTCGATTGCTGTGGATCAATCTTGATTGATTTCCTGCCCCAAGGCTGACTATTAACATAATATTGCAGTACTCTGACGAAACTACAGAAAACAATAGAAAGCAGTCAAAGCCTTCTCGCACAAGTGATCCTTCTCCTTAATAATGAAAGCTCACATGTCTCCCGTGAAACCCAGATGAACTTTCAAAAATTCTGTACAGTCTGGATTTGTCACCCTGTTACTTTCTCATATCTTTAATCCACTTCAGAAAGATTTAAAGAGAAACATTGCTATTTGGGCGATAAAGAGAAGGAAGCTGTACAGGACTTCAAGAACCAACCATGATCTTCCTACAGCGAAGACATAAAGTTGCTGCTGAAATAACGGAACTTGCGTTACAACGCCCTTGGCAATTTCTTTTGATTTCCACTAAAGGTATTCTTATTCGACTTGAGTACTTTTCATTTGTGCAACGCTCAATAATCCATCTTACTTTCCTGTTAATTGAAGTAGGGTAGTGTGGGCATACTTAATCTCTATTAGCATTAACACACATTCTGTATTTTTATAAAATCCACTTTATAGTAGTGGGTGTTTGTAGAGCCTTGCATAAAGAAATTTTACAGAAGGGTAAAGTGCTGACGTTTCTTTCTCTCTTTCTTTTTTTTAAAAATTTTTCTAACAAGTTGCTTAGATTTACAATATGTTTTACCCGAACATATGTAATAATTTGTGTGTGAAGCTGGCTAGAAATTAACAAATTATAATTTACAGGTATCCTTTCGTATATTATGGGTGATAGATTTCAAAAGTACTGTATTATAAAGCAAAGAATTAGTTAGTTAAACATAGTTAAGTAATGTGTATATATATATTAAAGATGTGAACACAACTTAAGTCATGGAGCAGGAACAAATACAGAAGCTCGCCGAAAAACATTAAATAACATGCTATTTGATGTTTGCCATTCATCACACATAAAACTTCATCAAAAATTGATACAGATTTTGAGAAAACTAATGTAAATATTACAAAACATCTCGTTAAACGAAAACTGAAAAATGCTATATATGTATTTTGTGGGCAATTTAAGTAAAATAGGAAACAAAAAAGTCTTAAAATAAATATAGGATAAGCTAATGTGTAATAAAATGGGACAAATATGCATGCTGTAATTCATAATTTTTGTGATGAAGTGACATTTCATATTAAAAATGCATATATCTCAAAATCAAAAATTTCAAACTGCGTGTTCCTTTTTCTCAGAATTGACTGATAGGATCCTTATGCAAATTTCAGTGAACATAACTGATTTGTAACTATATATACTGAAGTGAGCTTTTTTAAAAATTCCCAAAATATTTTTGTAAAAGTCAGTTATCGTGAAAAAAAATGACAATTTTCAAAAAATACATAGTGTTAGTTTTACGTTGAAAGTTTTTGAAAAAACTAAACAATATATTTGAAAAAGCTCACTTCAGTATAAATATAAAAGTATAATTAATATACAGACAAAATTTGAAGTTTTTATATTGAACAGTTTCTGAGAAAAAGGTATATAAAATAGCTCAATTTAACATTAGCGGGATAGGGGGTACCGACTATCTTAAAGGAAGCATTCTTGATTGGTTGTTAACGAGAGTTTTGGAAAATATAAATTTAATCAAGTAAATTTTTGAAGACATTTAAAAAATTAATTTTATAGAATATTTCTAGGTGTATGTGGAGAGGTATATGAATATATTTCTCTATCGATGGGATAGATTTATTATTGTAGTTATCAATATTTATTTTTAAAAAAAATTTTAATATATTTTTTTTATTAAGTTTTCGTATAGTTTTCATTGTAATCGCATTTCTAAGATCTTCAGTTCCTTGTACCATTTTACGCCGCATAATTTGCCTTAGATCTTGATTCTGAGATTTTTTGAGTAAATCAATACGATTCTTAACAGCAAATCCCCAGATTGGTCAGGCATATGTGATGATAAGACTAAGATCAGAGAGTAGATAACTAATTTATTCGACTCTTTAATTTAGATCGTCTGGAAATAAGGAGTACTCACATTATGAGCTTTACTATCAAACTAATAATGAAGTTAGCTCTTATCTGTGTTTAAATGTGAGAGTATTCATCGTGTTAAACCAAGGTATGTGCCCAGACCAGTGGTAAGTTTATCTTGTAAGAATATATCTTTTACACTTTATAAAAAAAGACGGTGCACAAACGACGGTTGAAACAAAAATGCTCACACAAGTCTAAACAAAATCAGTTTAGATTAATGTTTGACCACTGAGATGTTGGAGACCTGGACAAAACTTTATGTTTTGAATGAGCTTAGAGAAAATGGGATATTTTCAGAATCTGGGACAATGTCAAAAATTTTTCAACCCTTTGGATGTGTTCTTTTGATTTGAATCGCGCAATAAAAGAGTAAGATCACACACACATTCAATTTGTAAAAAAAAAAAATTTCCTCTCTGAACTTTGTACTTAGAGCAGGTTAGCGTGAAGTGTTCGCTAGCCCACGTAACTCCACACTCCGAACACAGCGGAGAAGGAGCTTGTTTAAAAAATATTAATCATCTAAGGCAGTGATTCCCAAAGTGGTCTATATAGCCCCCCAGGGGTCTATGGCGATTTGTAAGAGGTCCACGACAGTAAAATAATAATTTGGAGGTCCATGAGGTGTAAATGGGGGTCTACGATTGTGGCTCTCATTAAACCAGATCGTGACTAATATTAAAAGGAAATTTAATCAAGTGGAAAGTAGACTTACCTATTTAACAGATTTATTTACTAAATTTAATGAAGTTTATTTGCAGTTACAAAGCGACAACATAAATGTGTTATTAGAACTACATTTCGCACAGCCTTTCTTGCCAGAATTAAGCTAAAGGAGCATAATTTTGGAAGTCGTCAACATTTAAATGCCCTTGTTTTAGATTTTGAAACTAGGTTTCAGAATATTTTGACTGTCGTAGTACCATAGAAAACAATGAATTCATATGGTCACATTGAAAAAAATATATATATAATAAGAATTAAGCACTAGGAATATGCGCTAACGATCTTAAAGTAAAGTTTAGAAACGATGTCAACAATTTTAGTAATCCAATTTTAGCTTCCAAAAGATATACCTGTTGTTCATTCCATATTATGGAATATCTTGAGAAAGCTTTTAATTGTTTTTTCGATTGAAAGGTGTGCTTGCCAATCTCCAAAACAAAAAAAGAAGAAGAAAATACTAGACACCATTAACCGAGGAGATATATTTAGGGTTAAACCCTGATAAGAGAGATTGATGTCAAATGTTGAAAGCTTATTATTGCATCCCCAGATTACTTCCCTCCCTCAAAAAGCACATGTTTGTTGCAGAGTTACTTTATGTAACATTAGTTAGATTTTAATTTAATTAACTAACATGTTTTTTCTTAAATTTTAAAATCTTCTATAGTTCACTACCGTTAAAAATTTTTATATTTTATGGTAAATAGCTCTATACCTGCTGTCAAAAACACATTTAAGTTGATAAATTTGCACAAATTTAGTATTAGGAAATTAGGGGGTCTACCCCAAACTGAAAAACCTGCCAAGGGGTCTATGAGGCTAAAAAGTTTGGGAACCTATGATCTAAGGCATAGGTTCTCAACGTGGGCGATAACGCCCCTTTATGGGCGTTTGAGGCTTTCATGGCAGTAAAAGACCCAGAGAAAATAAGCGGGCATTGAGATGGCACGGAAGGGCTTGGGCAGATTAACCAAATACAGTCTAAAAAGACACGCTGATTATGTACTTACAAAAGTAAACTTTAATACTGTTTACTTATATTGATTGTATGTATTTAAATCATTTCTATATCACATGTACGAAAATTCACATATTTTGGTAGTTCGGGAAGTGGATGAAAAACTTACATTCAGATTACATTACATTCAGACCTATATTAAATTGGATTATATAGTAAATTTTAATTTCTGTAGTGTACGTGTTGTGTGCTGTAGTCTGTGGGCTGTAAGAAAAATGTTTCGTCCACTGCATTTCATTACGTATATTATCCAAGAAACATAATTAAATATGTTAACCAGGAATTAACGTACGATTCTTTAAAGGCTGAAACTGTCAATTTATTTTGAAAGAATAGTTTATTATGAATTACTTCATATCATCAAAACCCCTGCCTGTCTTTATAATAGGCAAGCTAAAACTTTTATTCCACACTTTAAGCGAAGAAATTCAGTAGCGTTTGAATTCCTACAATATCCTATTTATGACTAAAATAGATAGTATTACGCATTTAAATATATTTGGGGCAATATCTACTTCAGATTCGCAAGTAAAAAAATTGGGGCTTTAGAAAAAAGTTAAATTAAAAAATGTATATTGTATTAGCAATAGAATATTTTTTTAACTTAACTCTTGTATTCACCATGTATTATGTTTGCTTTTATTTCTCTAGAGTGGGAGGGGTGGTATTAAAATATTCACCAAAAAAGGGGGTGGTATCGAAATATTCACTAGAAAGGGGGGAGCCAGTTCAAAAAAGATTGGGAACCTATGATCTAATGCTAACATTTTAAATCGCATATTATTGATAAAAACTTCTGTAAATCTATTGTTTACCGCTTGAGTATTCCAATTGTCATTAAAGGAAATATAATTACTAGATTTTTTTATCTTATGCTGTTTGTCCATTCTTCATATTTCTTCTTATACCGTATTTTGTGGGTTAAGAGTGGAGATCTGCTGAAATCTAAGGAATAATATTCCGATGATCTTGATGAGCTTTAGCTAATTTAACAACTACTTCAATAATATCGATTCCTTTGCGTGCAGAGACCCAACTGTATGTAACTGATTGAACAATGTTGTGAATTTCTTGCTAGGTGAGACTGTAATGCAAAACTACTGTATTCGATTTTTTGTTGTTGATATTTTGAAGATTTTTTAAAATCGGATAAGCTGCCAGTAAGAATGCCATATTTGTCTGTTTCCGTAATCCAGTATTTCAAAGTAGCCCATAAGGCAAAAGCTTCGGCTGTATTAATTTAATTAAATTCTCTTAGCTATTAATTTTTATCAAATCATTTCTTAGGGATTAAAATTTCTTTTGAGAGATATTTGGTTAGTGGTTTTAGAAATATAGACACAACGAGCGAAATATAAACAAATAGTATTGAATGCAGTTACGAATGAATAGTATGAATACAGTTAAATCTCTTTGCTGTCATCCTTTGCACTTGATAAATTAATATTTTAATTGAGGCTTCGTCAAAAGAAAAAAAATCAAATTTTTGATGTACATGACAGCTTTGTGCATCAGTAGAATATAAACAAAGGGGCGAGATCATGTTTGAAAGGAAATTGAAACTACTTCATAACTCAATAAAAATGTGCAAAACCGAAATTTGTGTGTGTGTGTGTGTTTGATAAAGAGGTTAATATAGTATTAAAATGAAATCCACATATAAAAATGTTTTTTAATATTTTGATCAATTTCCACATTTGAAGTGCCTATTGTAGCCCCTTGGTCTAACGGGTTTTTTTTCTATTAATTCTCATGTTGTGGCCGGTCTGAAATAGCTGTCATATGTATTTGACCCGGGGGTAAAAGTTGAATACATCTGATCCAGAGTGATTATTCGGATAGAAAGGTTTAGAAGAGTATTTAGGAGGTTTTCCCAACCTTTCTAAGGACGATGCAAAGAAGCAACATTGAGAGAGGTTTTTTTGTTTAGTAAACACTGTTCGTTTCTTTGACCTAATATAATGCGATATATATATATATATATATATATATATATTGCGACTGCTGTCGTACACATCTTACCTTCTTGTATTAAAATAGTGAGAGTTAGTTACTTCTTGTTAGAAAAAAATCTGTAGTAATTATTGGAGAATTCCAGATTAAATTACGATTTACTTCGAAAGAACCTGCCCGTTAATTCTTACCTTTAACCCACGATCTACCATGTAACGATATATAACTATTTACAATTTGAACTGCATTTTACTGAGAATTGGAAAAACATTCAATCTGACAACATTTTGAAACGAATAATATTCACAAATTGTTGTCAGATTATTATTTTCTAACAGAAGGGACTCAGTTTTTATCGACGTGTTATTTTTGCTGTGTTATGTGTCCTATTTATTTTATATGCAGTATTAAAAATTTAATTTTTTCCTCTTTTCAAATTTAAGGACGGAGCTTGTCTGCCCCTCGGCAGTGTTCTGTGGTTAAGCCGAATTTTCCTGCTTTGCTGAGATTTTCTTCATCGGATTCTGCTGCATATACAGCTACATATGATTTCGAGACACTGACCGTTACGGCACCTGATGATCACATTTTACATGTGCAACTTAACCGACCTGAATGTTACAATGCTATGAATAAGATGTTTTGGAGGTGAGTTAGTTAAAGAAATCAGTGGTTCTTTTTTGCTTCTGCCTTCTTCAATACATTTCAGAAATTAATTATTACAAATTAGTTTCAAATAATGTACAAATGAAGCCAATAATTTAAAAAATTGTCGTAATATCAATTGACGCATCTAAAATATGGAGACAAAGATAAACAGAACGATCCTAATGGCAGAGGCTCCTTTTAAATCTGGAATGTCTGTATGTCTTTATTTTTATACGAATAAAGTAGATGAAAAATTTAGATAATTTATATTTTTCAAATTTTATACTTTATAGCAATACATGGATTGAAATTTTGATACATTTTTTTATATTTTACCACTATTTTTTTTCCCTGATAGATAAGAATTAAGTTAAAGTTTGTTGCATATTTTGCTCGAATTCATTTTAAATAACTTAAAAAGATATATTAGTAGACTGTAATCTCTCTAATGTGTAATATACTCTTACTCTTTGTAGTTTATTAGGCAAATACATCTAAATGTTAGAAGCTTGAAAGATATTTCATAAAATAAAAGCGCAGGGAGCGTTGAAAATCTCTTTCTGTCTCCTCGGAGAAATTTTGAGAACATTTACCTACTTCTCGGGTCATTAGTCCGAGAAGGATAAATCACATGACAGAAAAATCAGCGGCTTCGCAGTTTGTCGTTTCTCACTAATATTTTAAGAAAAGAATACGAGATTATTCATATTAATATTAAAGCTCATTTATATTCATTATTTATTCAGAGAGAGATGAATGTTCAAAAAATGTCCATACTGACCATACCATAAACCATATATACTGACGTTATAAATAAACAGTATCTTTAGCTTTAAGAATACTGTTGTACTTTCATAGAGTTTAAATTACAATCACATACATATATGTATATATTTGGTAAGTTCTTTAATTTATGTTTGCTTATTGAGTGTATCTTTTTGTTATGCATTCCATTTACTCATTCCTTTTAGTTTAACAGATTAATGTAAGTTTTAAGTATGTCACGTGTTTACAAATAACTCGATTCTTGATTCAGTCACTACAACTAATTTATTTTCTATTTAAAACAACGCACATATAATTTTGTATGTGTGTTTAAATTTAAGTGCTAAAATAACTTAATATCTGCATGATCGCAGAATTGTCAGAATAGTGGAGTTGCTTACATGACAACCTCATTCAAAGACGGGGAACGTACCGTAAAATCTGGCGTATAACGCGCACCTATACTTTTGGGCTGCATTTTTTTATTTTAAGGTATATTCACCGTGTAACGAGCACCCCGTTTTTTACGAAAAAAGTCTGAAATGTCCGTAAGCAATTCTCTTATCATTTTAAGTTATTTATTCGAACTATAATCTCAGGTTCTTGAAAAAATAGTATACTTCTAGAATTTCACATTTTTAAGTTGATAAGGTATGTCAGTTCTTTTAAATAAACAATATTTCTATATATGTAGAAGCCTTTTTTATTCTTATCCCCTTTTTTTAATTTTTAAAGTTGTCATTTTTATACCCGGCGTATAACGCGCCCCCGTAAATTTCGATCTTATTTTGTGTGTGCGCGTTATGCGTCGGATTTTACGGTAGAAGTCTGGCGATTTCTTCTCCCTTCAACCAACAACAGGAAGTGTTGGTTCAACCTGTTTTTCTTGCCTTTTTCATTCATTGGTTCAGCGCTCTGTTGGCTCTCTACCCTTCTTGTATCCTTCTACGAAGGCAGCACACCACAATCGGCATATGTTTAAACGAGTGAATTTTAGACTTAGTTCTTTTTCAGTTCTGTTTTTTCCTGCAATATTTTTTATACTATTATATATAAATTTTCTGCTGAAGGGTGAAGGCTGGGATCCCATAAAGCAAGCTTAGCCTTACACCACCCTAAGTCAGTGACAGCTTTAGAAATTTTGGTCAATTGACTTTATATTGGTTTGTTGTTTTTGGTTTTTGATTCCAGAATTTTTCTATTCTCAGTTATGTAGGATATTTAATATGACTATCATTTCTTATATTTATTTTTATCACACACACAGCTGTAAAGCTTATATTTATATTTCATATTTCGTTCATTTTTATTGTTTCCCCTTTTTCGAATTTAAGGGATATTTCCCCTACTTTGTATTAACCTGTTTGATTTTTAGTATTGTATTATTTGATATATATATATATATATATTAGGTTTTTTTCATTTTTTATATGATAAGTGTGATTATTTCTTATAAAATATGCATACGCTTCCAAAGGTTAAGGTACAACAAATTTTTCATGTCACCTTTTTGTAAAATCTGAGATAAATTTAGAAAAAAGAATTTTTTATAATGCACATAATAATAATATTTTCTTAAAATTTTGTATTTATGGATAAATTTTTTAAAGAAATTGTTTTGTATTCTTTTCTTAAAGAAATTACTTTAGCAGAGAGATTGCAATCACAAGTGTCTTTCTACTAGGTTTTGAATAACCTACAACAAAGCTTTCCTATGTACAGACCATTAACACTCACATGCATGCTCCCGAGAATTTGATTTCCTTATTGGATAAGACTCTACTAATCATGTATTGGAGCTTGGTGAAAACATATTAAATCGTAATAAGATATAAATAATTACTTACTAAATGTAATAAATTCAAGTTTACAGTAAATATTAATACGAAATTCACGATTATTATTTTTTATAAAATGGTGATATTTTAATTTGCTAAAATCATGTATTTTGTATTAAGTACATAAAGAATATGTGTAGCTCTCTCTCGAATTTCATGCATTTTTGTTACATTTACAGAAGTATTTCCTAAAGATACCAGTTGTACTATAGCCTTTGGAGGCCAATGTAATTTATATCCATTGCTTTTATATTTAATGATAAACTAATGCTTAATTTTATATTTTCATAGAGAGATGCTTGATTGCTTCCGAAAAATACGTGATGACAGATACTGCAGAGCAGTTATTATTTCTGGTTCAGGACAATTGTTTTCTGCAGGTTAGTATAATTGTTATAAAAAAAAGTAATTCTTTATAATGTTCAGTAACTTATCACTTCACTTTTGAAATGAACGGGAGTTTGTAATATTACATATAATTTACGAATGCATTTTTATTGTACTATAACCAGTGGTGAGAATCAGCCGGTTTGCACCAGTTCCACTGAATCGTTACTCATGTCAAATTTCGGAGGCATATTAATACTTGGGATAATTCTTTCTAATTTTAACTAATCTTTTTTTTTTTTTGTTGTTGAAAAACTGCCACTAGTTCTTTGATTTTAATGTTAAATTACTTGAATCCTTATCATTGAATTATAACTATATACGAATCATGCTAACGTACGTGGCGTAAAATTGGATTTATATATATTTGTACAATGTCAGATTATTATAAACTTATAATTCAATGAAATTAAACGTAAATATACTAGCAAACATCTTCTTTCGTATAAATAAAGATAAAGTGATTGTTGCACACACATCAGATTATTGATGAAAATCAATAAAAAAAAAAAGAAGGCAAAAGGCCTTCTGGTACTAAATTAATTTTCATTCAGAAATTTGAATTTTGAAATCTAGAATGCATGTCATTAATATTTATACGGTTCGTGCAATAAATATTTTTTTAAATAAAATTTTTGCATAATTTTTTTTCTATTATCAAATTGCTAAGTAAATCGCAAGTATGTTTCTAAATTCCCATATTTTTAATTTTGCTTTTAAATGCAGTCATATGACTAATTTGAATACTAAATAAATATTTTCCTAAAATTTTGAATACCTGTATGAAGTTTGCTAATTAATTTGTGTATTACATGCGCTGGACGAAGCTGGATAATCCATCTGGACGCGGTCCGACATGATCCACTACTAAATATTAGGATCTTTACTTGTTTCTTTTAGCGCTATGACACAGGGCTACACCAGCTTCACAGTTCTCACGTGAGGTGCATCCTGCCACTGGAACCAACCCATATTTCATGGTTGCTATTTTCCGAAGGGTTCATGAGCGATGGCTGCTTTCCAGAAAACCCGTTGTTTGCGCCCCTCTCGTTGCAAGACAGGAGAGCTTGTATAGCATGGTGCAGGCAGCATGCACATATTGGACCAGACTTCAGTGAAGCACCGTGCATTTTTCTGATGTGAGAACCTGGAATACGTTATTATCCCACCGTCATCGGGAAAAACGATCTTTACGGTGGTCGAGATGCAGTAGTTTGGGCAAACATTATGCTGGATGACTGCCCATGTGTTTGACGAAGGCTTCTTGAAGGTATTGAGAAGATCTTAGAGCCCTACGTTCGATTTCTCTGTTGGTCCTGGGTTCTTGTTAATGAAAGATAATGCTCGTTCACATAGGGCTCAGCTGGAAACTGCCTTCTGTTTAGTGTGCCGTCACCTCAGGCTGTAAGAGGGAACAATGCCTCATATTATACTCATTTTCACTTGGATGTCGCCACATGTGAATTTTGGACATTCCTACTTTACTGGTCTTACTGTTAATCTTGTGTACATAAAATGAATTTTGAATGGTACACAGGGGCGTAGCTACCGCCTATCAATGATACGGCACCCCACGCTTCAGGTCTCCCAAAATGCATAAGCAAAAAATCTCAAAATGTTAAGGAGCCTTATAAAACGCCTCCAACGAATTCTGATATAGAGCCCTCTCAGGATTAGCTACGCCAGTGATGGTATATCCCTTTCTGTGTTATAAATGTATATAATCCTATCAAATTTCATTAAAATTTGTCCACTAGTTTTCCAAAAATTCGGCATAACGTGCAGATTCTCTTAATTTTGCATATGAGTATGTTTAGATCGATTCATTATTTTCTCTGTGAGCATATCAGTCTCAACATATGATGCTGAGTTTTAACTTGCAACCTGTCTTAAAGTATTGAAATCTTATTTATTGAGAAAATGAATAATATTTTTAGGTACGAGAGATATTAGCAGCTTAATTGTGATTCCATGAAGAAATTATGCTACATACTAACAAATTTGTTCGTAGTAATCACCTAAGAATAGTGATCATTTAATTAATAGAATAAAGATATTGCAGTTTTTGTCGATATTTATTTGTCGAATATTATATATATATATTATGGATGATGACTGATTTAGTAAAGATTGCGACGAATTTAGTAAAGGATTTTTCACAGCGTGGCCGGTGTTGGTTTTTTCGTATAAGGTTACTATTTATGAGGGTTGATGATGCCTGTTCATTATTATGGAGGAAGAAGTCGTCGAACAGTTATTCTTCTTTATTAAACATTTAACATGGAAGACATTTAGATGGACGTACTGACAAATAGACATACACACACAACACAATATACAAATACTAGCTGCAGCAAACTACATGATGGCAAGTGAGAAGAGAGAAGAGAACGTAACCGTCTGCTCCGAGTTTTTACATTGGCGGTCAAGGTTGTACGACTCTTTTGTAACAGGAGTCGTGATTGGATGCAAATGCGCGCAAGCAATTAGATTAAGATTATGCGCGCGGGCAATTAGATTAAGATGTGAAAGAACTAGGAAATGATTTAACGGGGTACAGTTAAAGAGAGTTAGAAGAAGTCATTACACACACACACACACACACACACATATATATATATATATATATATATATATATATTAAAATCTTCCTTAAAAGTTTTATTATATAGTTTTTTATTATCTCGTCATGTTAATATTAATTAGAAAATCTGTGATGTAATTTATGTGCGTATAAAAATCTATTCAAAAATTTTCGAGTTTTAATTTTGTGTAACTTTATATAGTTTATATATATATATATAAACTATATAAAATTACGTAAAATCGCTCTGCGCCGTGTAAGGGAGCGATGCACGCTAAATCTATCGAGAGCTCAAACGTCCTCCCGTTGGTGTGGCGTGGTAGTTAGGAGAGGGGGTGCCAGCTCAGGTGTCGTCCTCGTCACTTGACCATGGTTCGAAATTACGAGGTCCGTCGCCAAAGGCCCTCGTTTAGCTAAACAGTGCGACGTTAACATTCACTGACTCACTCATATATATATATATATTACATGATTTTTTAAAATTTTTTTTATTATATTTATATACACACACTATATTTGATCAAAAGTATCCAGATGTGCTCTTTAAAGTAGCAATCACTTGACTTGAGAAATGGTCTCACGTGATTTGGAGTGAGCAGTCAAGGTATATTATCTGGCTAATCAATGATAGAGTCAATGGCAAACGCTATGAAACTGAATATATTGTGTTGCAAATGAAATTTGAAGGTGTCGGCATAATGGTTTGGGGGTATTTTTTATGGCTTGTCTGGACCCTTCGGCTCCTATACAAGGAGCTCTCAAGACAGATGCATATCTGGATATTTTGGGCAGTTCCGCTCTGCTTGTATTGTGGCAATAGTTTGGAGAAGGTCCACTCTTTTTTCAACAGAATCGTGTGATCCTGTCCATACTCCAAGACTTTGTAGATGGGGTTTGCTGACATAGATGTTGCGGAATTGGATAGGCCTCCTCAAAGCTCAGATCTGAATCCCATGAAATATCTATGGAATAAATTAGAATTTCGACTGCGAACCAGTCGCGCACACAAAATTTTTTCAAGGGGGGAGTCCATAGTCGAAAGTTCCCAACTCATATCATACCTCAATACAACACCAATTGATTCTTCTGATTTTGTCGATTTTGTTAACAAAAAACAGTAAAAAATAAATTGTTGAATTTATAATAGCTTTAATAAATTGTTAATTACAAGTTCTTTTTTAAATTTTACGTTATATACACATAGGAATATCATCAATTGAAAAAAGCTCTAGGACTTTGGGGGTGTCCGGACTCCCAGGACCCCCCCCCCTTGTGTGCGCCACTGTTGCGAACTAAATCTCTATGTTCCAAATTGGAAACAATTGACTTGTGTTCTGCAAAAATGGCGTGCAATTCCTGCTGCAGTTCTCAAAAAATAATTGGATAGCCTTCTCCACAGAGATGCCTTTTGCTGTTATTGCAGCAAAGGTGATTCGAAACATCATACTAATTTTAATTTATCTACGGGAAAACCAAAACACATACCGGTGTTCTTGTACTTTTGACCATATAGTGTGTATTTATATTTAGGAAAATCGCTTGTTTTTTAAAGTTATAGGATTCATTTCCTTTCATTTTTTCTATTATTTTTATTTTATTTTTCTTTTGGTTGCAAATTACATGTGGTTGGTTTTAGGCCTAACTTTTTAATATGGGTATGTTTTCCTGTTATGTATAAAATTTCTGCTGAACAGGGAAAGGTTGGATCCATAAAATGTATTTAACCCTAATTTTGCTGGTCCTAATTCAGCAACAGCTTTAGAAATCATAACAGGTCTTCATTTTAGTCTATTGACTCTTTTGGCTTCTTATATTTTAAAGTTCTAATTCTGTTCCATGTTATACATACGCTTAGTTAATTCTTCTACAATAGACTTTTCCATCATTTTTAAAGTTGTGTTTCTTGAAATCTGGTTTAAATCTTCTAGCTTTGTTAGTGATATAATTTTGTATTATCAATTTTATTATGCCATGTATTTCTTTCATTTTATGTTACTATATATATATATATATATATATATATATATATATATATAAAAATTTTTATAACAGTATTTTTTTTTTTGGTATATAGGCTTAGATTACTCAGATATGCAAGATCTTACCTCTCAAGTGGCAGGAAAAGGGGATGTTGCCAGGAAAGCGAAGTTTCTTCTGTCACTTATAGCTAAATACCAAGAATCCTTCAATGCTGTTGAAAATGTAATTTGTGAGATATAATTGAAAAATTGTACAAATGTAATATGTTTACTGTAATTATTATATATCGTCTTTAGTTTCCGAGTTATCTTCTGAAAAGGTGTTTTTAAAATTTTGTTACGAAATTCCGAACTTTGACTTATAAGAGTTGAATATTCTTAACGTGTACACACGTGTTGAATTGTACTTTACATAATATTTTTTGCAGGTATAACAAGAAAATTTATCTTTTTATGTCTTTTCTCTCTCTCTCTCTCTCTCATGCAAGTGTTAATAATATTATATAAGAAGATGTTAATTCAGCCACTAATAAAACTTACTTTATTATTTTCGAACTTTTCAAAACAAACGAAAATTCTAAAATTAGAAATTTTAAAATAAATTTTATAGGACAGATTTTTTTATTAATATATGAGCTTAACACTTAATATACAAGGCTTTTTGTTTTGTCAAAATTATCTTATTTACAATAACGTAATTCATTGTATGTTCTAAAAATTAATCCAAAATTATTTCGATTCTATTTACTACTTTTTAAACCTAAAACTTTTAATATTTACTTTAAACGAAGAATTTCTGTAGGATTAATTTTCAAATTGTATTAGCAGACACGGTAGCTGCGGGATCATGATTACAAGCTTGCGGGGAACATTTTTGTTGAGTCATGGGCTCGAGTCTTAATGCCGCTGGGGGAGGGGCTACATTTAAATGTATCATCATATTTGTGTATTTTTAATGTTTGGAAATTACAATTATTTGAATGATTTCTCAAAATTATTTTGAAGCTTTATTATTTACGCAACGCAACACTAACAGATATAAACACAACCTGCATACTCGGTGACAAGAGCTTAAGTGACTTTACTTAATTTTTACGAGCTGCTCTTCATACTATCCCTGATTTGTATTTTCTCTTACTCTGTCTTCTAATTTTAGTTCAGTACGGGTTACCACACTTTTCTTCCTTTACTTGAAAGATTATATCGCTTGATTAAATTACCTAACTATTTCTTAAGCCAGATACTGTCGCACTCATCTCCATCACATTCACAAGGGAGCCTTGGATGACTTTCTTGTCCATTTTTCTTCTCTTCTGAGCCAGAACATGAACATAGCATGTGGATCGTATAATGTGCAGGTGTTTCGACCGGAGTTTCAGTTTGAGCTAAATATGAACTAGCATTTTCTATTGATGACTTTCCTGTTCTGCTTAGTATATAAATAGCAAAGTTAACTAATTTTGCCCAGATGGCTGCAGGAAAACGTAATTTTGGAATTTGAATATTTGAACTTTCTGGCCATCTTAACTATGGTTCTCATTTGTCGTTTATTACTTTATTTCTGTTCTGAGGTGTAAGGTGCTGTCAGCTTTTGAGCGATTGTTTGAATGTAAAATTGCCTAAACATTTTTGTTATCAAATTCCTCATGATTATCACTGAGGAGTTCTTACACTAAATATCCCAATGTCTTAGTATGTGCAAGCATGTGTTCTAACGCCTTTTTGACATCTAACCTTTTTTACTACGTAACCACAGTGAAACTTGGGAAAACTGAATACAACGAGATATCTTTTCTTATGAAATACTCAGCAAATGTTCCATAAACATCAGCTAAAATCAGTTCGCCAGGCTCAAAGGGTTTTTTTTCTGGTGACAAACGATAATCTCTCGGTGTTCTTTGCCATAAGCACTTGGCTCACATAATTCTTTTTCTAGTTTTATGCTAATGCCTAGTTCCTTTTCAAACATGTTTCTGATGTGACGTTTATCTTGGTAATCCCATCTTTCATGATACAATTGTTGCAAGGAGTTACTGTTGCACCAGTATGCACTTCTGTCACTTATTTGGGCAAAATTGAATCAATACATGTCTTAAATAAAGTTCCATTTAGACTGTGAGAACCACAAAGAACTGCATCATCGTTGACTTTTTAACCAACACTGGTGGAGTTGACACAAATTTATTATTTTAATTTCTGTCTTGAGCAGTAAGTTCAGAGAATAAATTTCTGTTTTTATTTTCTGTGAACATAGAAAACAACTTTTTGACTAACTTCCTGGCATTTTGCATCAATAGTTCAATGGACTTTTACAGTGCCTTCCCTAAGTGCACAAACAACATTTCATAATTTTCTGGTGCACAGCATCAGTGACAGTATGTCCCGATGATTAAACATTTTTTTTGGAAACTAATTTTCAATATTTTAACTTAATTTTATAATTTATCTTACTTGTGAAATAATGCTGTTGCCACTCATTTTATATTTCACACTTCCTGTTGTCTTTTCTAATTATGTAACTTGTTATTCAGCTAGCGGTACTGGCAACAGAGAGGTTTTGTTTTGTAGAATTTCATCCATGTTTCGTTTTTGATATTGCTCCTGTACATAAGGTAAATAAAATAGTTATAAGAAAAAGATCGTCTTCAGTCATAATAAAGTGGCGTCCGTGACAGGACAGAATTCTGCTTTCGAAGATTTCTGAACTATAAAATGTACAGGTACGAATAATTTAAATTACTGTTTATGAGTTACGATATGAAGTTTACGAAAGTGATTTAAGTTTCAGAAAATATATTCACTTTACGTTCTTCTTTATAAACAGACATTAAGAATTTATTACGAATTATTTTAAGAAACTATTTTAAGTTTCATGTGAATATGGATGCTTTGAAAACAAAACGAAAGTCGTTAAGAACTTCATTTACGACTACGGCGAACAAGTTGAAGGAATGTTTGGCGAAGAAAGAAGACGCCAAGGATGGCGATAAGTTGCGCGCAGTCAAGTCTCAGTTACAAGATAAATTCTTACGTTTAGATGAGATTCAGAATAAAATTTCGTCGTTACTTCTAGAAAACAATGAAACTGCTGCCGAATACGAAAGTGATTTTCAGGCGGCCGAGGATTATAGAGATAATTTTCTTGAGCTTAAATCCAAGATAGAAACGCTATTAAATAAAGATTTCGGATCTTTTTTGGAAAGTCCTCCAGAGCTTGATGTGGTAAAATTAAAATTACCTAAATTTGAATTAAAGATGTTTTCTGGTGATCCTAAGGAATATTTGACATTTTGGAGTATATTTTCAAAAATTCATGACTCAGAGGAACTGACTGCTATAGACAAATTCCAATATTTATACCAGTCTATGGTGCCTGATTCGAGAGCTGCTAGATTAATTTCCAGTTTCCCAATAACAACTGAAAATTATCCAAAGGCCGTCGAACAGTTGAAATTAAGATTTGGCCGAGAAGATCTCTTAGTGCAAATATATGTCCGCGATCTCCTTTCACTGGTTCTGAAAAATGCTACGACTGGAAAGAATGCCCCTGATTTAGCCACCCTCTACGATATGCTAGAAACAAAATTAAGAGCATTGGAAAGCTTAGGCCGCACAAAAGAAAAATTTGCCGACTTTCTAGAGCCATTGGTGGAGTCATGTTTGCCAGAAAATGTTCTGCGAGCGTGGGAAAGGAGTAGAATTTCAGAAAGTACTGATGATGCTACAAGTCAGAGATCCCTGGGAAAACTTATGTGCTTTTTACGCCATGAAGTCGAATCAGAAGAAATGATACGTTTAGCTCGTGAGGGATTCGGTAAAGATAGGGGAGGTGGTGCTATACGAAAAGATTGTCAGAAATCGGTCCATAAAGATGAACCCACTGCGGCTACGTTAATTTCAAGTACAACTGGTGCAAAACTTAATTGTATTTTCTGTGACCGCCCTCATTTAAGTCAAGACTGTCAAAAGTTATTTGATATGAGCTATGAGGACAGGAAAGCGCAAGTTATAAGGAAAAGATGCTGTCTCGTTTGCCTTAAGGTTGGACATTTAGCAAAAAGGTGTCATAGTAGTGTGAGATGCTTAATTTGCAAACGGAGACATTATCCATTACTTTGCCCAGATTTACGCAAGGGAAAGGAAAGTAATTTTTCGCCTAAGGACAGAACAGCCGATAATGAGCAGAGATCTACAGAAACATTGCTAACAAATCTTCCCTCTGAACATGAAATATATCTCAAAACTATTATGATCAGACTACGAAATAGAGACAAGGAAGTGTGTGATCGAGCATTGTTGGATGATGGATCTCAGCGGTCCTATATAGAAAAGAATTTAGCTGCAGAACTATTCCTTTCTCCATCTGGAAGAGAGATATTTTCTCAAGGACTGTTTGGCGGAGGAATTTCCCCTGCTTCTGAGCATAAGAGATACATGGTAAACGTAGAAAGCTTAAATCGCAAATATTCAACTCCATTGTCTCTTCTCGAGCAACAAAAGATATGCTCAACCCTGCCTAGAATACATGACAGGAAATTGCTTTCTGAGCTTTCTTCCCGAGGAATAAAACTTACAGATGTTGGAAGAGATTCACCACCTATACGAGTTCTTCTGGGAGCTGATATACTTGGAAGCATTTTGACTGGCAGAATAGAGGTATTATCTTCAGGAGTATCTGCAGTTGAGACCTTGCTGGGTTGGACAATTTTAGGACTGGGAAAGAAAAAGGAAGTTGTTAACCTAGTCACATTAAGCTTACAAAATATGGACGTGCCTAAAATGTGGGACTTGGAAGTTTTGGGCATTACAGATCCCATAGAGAAGGAAAATGAAAGCCTTCTTGAAGAAGAAACTTTGACCCATTTTAAGGAAACAATTAGGCTCTGTGAAGATCAAAGATATGAAGTGGCTTTACCATGGCTAGCTGGACATCCTGCTCTATGTGATAAATACGACGCAGCAGAATCCAGACTTCGTACAGCAACTAAGCGTTTGATAAACGAAAATTACCTTGAAGCCTACGATAATGTATTTAAACAGTGGGAGTCAGAAGGTATTATAGAAGCTGTCGCATTAGATCAGCCTGCCAAGGAAGTCCATTACCTACCTCACAGACCTGTCATTAAGCCCTCAAGCAATACCACGAAGGTTCGCCCAGTTTTCGACGCTTCGTTCAAGAAACCGGGATATGCCTCTTTGAATGAATGCTTAAGTGTGGGCCCAAGTCTTATACATAAAATACTGCCTTTACTATTAAGATTCCGTTCTGGTGCCATAGGTGTAATTGCAGATGTGAAACAGGCATTTCTACAGATACGTTTGAGAACTGAAGATAGAGATGTCTTAAGATTTTTATGGTGGGAGAACACTGAATGCTCGAAAATAAGAATTTATCGTCATTGTCGAGTAGTCTTCGGCGTTTCCTCCAGCCCTTTTCTGCTGAATGCCACTATAAGTTACCATCTAGAACAAGAAAAATTCCAAACAGGGAGCCTCAGGAAGACAATTGGTCATTTAAAAGAAGGATTTTACGTGGACAATTTAGTTACGAGTGTTAATGACGTTACAGAACTGGAACAACTGAAATCGCAATCCATAGAAATAATGAAAGAAGGCGCATTTGAATTGCGCTGTTGGGCTTCTAATGACTCTAAGGAAGATCAAGATAAACAAATGGTACTTGGCCTGAGTTGGGATGTAATCAGCGACGAACTCTCTTGCAAGTTACCGTCAAATATAGATTGCACCCAAGGAAAGCCAGTTACAAAAAGGGTACTGCTATCTGTGATCAACAGTGTATACGATCCGATTGGCTTTACGGCTCCAGCTTTATTGTTACCAAAATTGCTTATGCAAGAAGCTTGGAGAGGAAAAATAGGCTGGGATGAGGTGTTGCCTGTAGAACTTGAACATAAATATAGACTTTGGGAGAGAACCATGCATTTCATGTCTAAATGTGCAATATCTCGACGATTGTTTGCTGAAAATTACGATGATTTCACGGTGCACATCTTCACGGATGCTTCTGCCTATACGCTTACGCTGCATGTGCCTTTCTACGATGTGAATTCAAAGGACAGGTGACTGTCAAACTCATGGCAGCTAAAGCTCGACTTGCTCCAATGAAAAAATCCACAATCCCAAGACTTGAATTGTTGGGAGCAACTCTAGGCGCTCGATTAGCAGAAACTGTGGATTCTATCCTACGAACTACTTCTAAAACCTATTTTTGGTGCGATTCAATGGTGGTTTTAAGCTGGATTAAGAAAAAGGAGCCATGGAACACATTCGTTGGAAATCGAGTGAAGGAAATCAGGGATTTGACCAATATAGATGACTGGAGACATGTACCTGGAGAAGTCAACCCTGCTGATCTAGCTACCCGATGCTGTGATTGGTCAGACCTCCTGCAAAGCAAATGGTGGGAGGGTCCCGGCTGGCTGTATAACGATGAAGAATCTTGGCCATGTTCTGAGGTATCGGAGACTCCGGATGAAGCATTTCTAGAGCGGCGTAAGACAGTTGTGACAAATGTAGCCACAGAAAACGAAGTTAGATTTGGAGATAGATTCCTGTACTTTTCTAGCTATAGGAAGATTCTCCGAATGACTGCTTATGTTCTCAGATTCTGCAACAATATTAAGAGAAACTCTCCTAAATTAGTTAATTCACTTTCATGTGAAGAGATTCAAAAGGCAGAGGAGACTCTAATAAAAATCATGCAATCAGAATGGCCCTCTGAAATACGTGAGAAGTATAAGGATACGATACAGTTTTACGAGGAAAAGGGCATCCTGAAAGTTCAAACGAGACTGATTCTCAGTCAAGACCCAGAGGACTTTACGCATCCTACAGTTTTACCAGACCATCCTCTTCTAGAAAGACTGGTTTTGCATACTCATAGATCCTTAATGCACGCTGGAGTGTTAACGACCTTAGCACAATTAAGAGAAAAATTCTGGATTCCCAAAGGTCGGAGAGTTGTAAGAGCAATTTTACGACAATGTATAAAATGCAAAAGGTTGACAGCTGGCAAAGTTAACCCAGATCCAGCTCCTTTACCTCCCGACAGAATACACAGAGTTGCAGCCTTTCAAATAACCGGCGCAGATCTGGCCGGTCCTCTTTCTTTACGTGGTGGTAGCAAAGCGTGGATAGTGCTATTCACATGCGCAGTATATCGAGCAGTTCATCTAGAACTAGTTTCATCTCTCTCCACTGAATCGTTTATGCAAGCTTTGAGGAGATTCTGGGCAAGAAGAGGAAGAGGTTCTACGCTATACACTGATAATGGTACAAACTTCGTAGGGGCAGCTAATGCTTTGAAATCTTTGGACTGGGATTTCATTCAAGCCGAATGTTCTTTAATGAAAATAAAATGGTTGTTTAGCCCTCCTTCCGCCCCATGGTACGGAGGATTTTGGGAAAGGATGGTTCGCAGCATCAAAGAACTCCTCCGAAAGTGTTTGGGCAAAGCATGCGTAACATATGAAGAGATGTTGACTTTACTCTCCGATTGTGAGGCTACAATAAATGGGCGACCATTGACATATTTGTCAGACGATCCGAAGGAGCTGAAACCTCTCACGCCTGCTCATTTCATCCAAGATATTAAAGAAAGAGAAACATTTGATTTGGATCTGATTGATTCTCAGCATATGTTGAAACGAGTGCGTTATCTTCACACTTTACGATCAAATTTACGCAAACGTTTCTACAAAGAATACCTTGGAGAGTTAGTAAGAAGTCCCAAAGTAGCTTCAAGAAGAAAGATAATTTCTCCGGGTGAAATCGTCATAGTTGAATCAAAGAACCCAAACCGAATGAATTGGCCTTTGGCGCAAGTGATCGAATTGTTTCCAGGCAAGGACGGCGTGGAGCGTGTGGCTAAATTACGACTAGCCAGTGGTGAGATCATACGACCGCTTCAACGAATTTATCCTTTGGAGCTCAGCGCTAGTGACCATCTCATCGAGGACCACCATGGAACTGATATAGCTGCTCAGAACCCAGGCCCTACTGCAACTGATGTTCTCAAGGAAGGAAAGAAATCTCGATGGGGCCGTCCATTAATTCCTGTTAAAAGACTGAATTTGTGAACTGTTAATAATTTTACTTTGTAATGTCATATATAAGGTTTGAGTTTGTAAGGTAAGTGTGTAATAATTTGTTTATGTTTTGTATTGCTCTAAAGTGTTTGTCTGCAATACAAAAGGTGGGAGAATGTTGCCACTCATTTTATATTTCACACTTCCTGTTGTCTTTTCTAATTATGTAACTTGTTATTCAGCTAGCGGTACTGGCAACAGAGAGGTTTTGTTTTGTAGAATTTCATCCATGTTTCGTTTTTGATATTGCTCCTGTACATAAGGTAAATAAAATAGTTATAAGAAAAAGATCGTCTTCAGTCATAATAAATGCCTTTATCACTAGAATTTTTAATTGTTATTTCATTACTTTATACAAATTTTTATTTTACAGTGCCAGAAACCTGTTATTGCTGCTATTCATGGAAAGTGCAGTGGAGGTGGGGTGGATCTCATTTGCGCATGTGACATCAGATACTGTTCAGAGGATGCTTTTTTCGAAATTGAGGTACTTTAACTCTTCTCTATCTTTTATATCTATGTATTCATGATCTCTTGTAGTAATTTTGACATTTTAAGAATATTGTAAAATAATTATATTTTAGTCAAATATATCTATATTACAATTAATAAACTTTGTTTTTACTGAGGTACTAAAAATACATTACATCAGACAATATGTAAGTTAAAAAATAGGGGGGGGGGTATAAAGGCACCATTTTGAATGGAAACATCAATGTATGCACTTTTAATGAATCAAAATTATTTGCGATTTTGTTGAATTATAACGATTTAAAAAAACATATTTCACATCTCAGTCCTTTTTAATTTACTGAGGCATGTTCTCTCTTACACACAAACACATTTACACGATTATCTAAAATTTTTCTTGCATGATTTTTGTTTTTAAACTTTCATAAATAATGAAAACGTGAAATTCAGATAGCATTTATAAAACTGTATTCTATCCATTGACTCATTTGATATCTTTTGAAATAGATTTTTATTATATTTTTGCTTAATGTACTTTTTTTAATAAAACATTTTTTTTTTTAAATTTAAAACTTATTTGTTGCATTCATCAAGACTGTTTTCCTTCCAAATGTATTTTTTGATTTGGGCATTTTTTTAACTGCATTTACTTTGAATTACAGGAAGTAGACGTTGGTATGGCAGCTGACATGGGAACTTTGCAGCGACTGCCAAAAATTGTTGGAAATGACAGCTTAGTTAGAGAGTATGCGTTCAGCTGTGCGAAAATCGATCCACAAGAAGCGAAAACTGTATGATTTTAATTTTATTCCTTACACACAAATTTGTAAATACATGTTTTCAAACTATTTAAAAAGCTTGAATAATTAATGATTTAAGAATTTTTGTAGTAAATAAAGGATTTTGTTGGATCAGACTCTCTAGAAAGTAGTTTTTGGAATGAATACTAATGTGTAGAACAGTGCCCGTTTAAACTCATTTTCGGGCCCTGGGTGCCAATCTACGGGTCCCCTTGGCACTGGCGGATCCGAGCGGCTCTTGGATCCGGTTAAGGCTAGCTTATTTGGGTCCTTCCGAGCCCCTAGGCGTCCGCCCCAAGCGCCCAATGGATAAGCCTGCACTGGTGTAAATTTATATGTTGTAGTTATATGCTGTTACTTTAGTCACACATGAAACTGATTTATACCTTGTTTGTTCAGAGCTTCTTAATTTTTTTAAAAAAATTTTATGTGTGTGAAGTAAGTTTAATTATAGTAATATAAATTAATGTATTTTTTTATGCTATGGAATTATATTAATTAAACTGTGCTATATATTTATGCATGAATATTTAAAAAGAAATAATGGAGTAGTAATATATAATCGAAATGATGTTATTTAAAAAGCAACATGTTATATCTTCCTTAATGAGCTATATTTTAGTTTGATAAAATAAATCGCTTATTAGCTTGACTTTACTTATTAAATATCCAGATTTAATAAATGCCTTAGGTTATTCACTGGATCTCTTTAATATGTTTTTTTTCTGTGCTACATATTTTTTTTACATGTCCCATACTTAAATGCTTTATAAAATAATTAATTAACAGATAGGACTCGTTGGAAGAGTTTTTCCTACAAAGGATTCCATGATGACAGCAGCCCTTGGTTTGGCAAAAGTTATTGCTTCTAAAAGTCCTGTTGCCATTCAGGGAACTAAAGTAGCCATGAATTTCTCAAGAGATCACAGTGTACAAGATGGACTCCAGTTCATGGTAAAGTTTAAACTTCATTTATACATTAGTTGGAGTCTCCTATTTTTAATATAATTGAATGAATTGAATCCCATTGAAAATGAATTTTCTATAATTAAAAATATATAGTTATGGACAATTTTTTCTACTTATAAACTACAATGGCATACATAAGGCATGAATGTAAATTAAGGTTATTTTTTCTTTCGAAGGATAGTTTGTATAGTATATTAAAGATATTTCGTTTTCATGTTATAATTCAGATAGGTACTCTATGCGATCCATTTGAAAAATGATAGGTAATTCATTTATGTTTATTGAAAATGGAATATGGTATGTATGAAGATTGAGGACTTTTTGGAAATCTTGAAATCTCTGTTCTCAAATTCCTGTATCATATCAAAAAGCAAGACTGCATATTCCTATTCATATGCTCCTGTTTAATTAATGTGTTGAAGTACATTAATTATTTTTTTTTGTGTATTAACTTTTTAGTTTTACATATAGTTTCAGTTTTATTTCAAATGCTATTATAGTTTCAAATATTGTGTGAGTTGAATGCTTAGAATTTTTAGCAGCATGTATAACTCATTAAAAAGGGAGGTCAAGTATACTAAATCCCAGTTTTTGTCTTCAAATTCTAGCACAAATTTTCTCTTTAAATCTCATTAGCAGCTTGATTTTATATGATCAATCCTAAAAGTTGAATAAATACATATCAGCACTCCCTATGCTCACATAGAGACAAAAGCATTAGTATAATTATTTTGAAAACAATTTAATGACTATCTAGATTCTCAAATATCATTAAGTTCAAATATCTGCTACTTTCTTCATCGTTAACATATGAGACCTGAGTGATATTTGTCTTTTTTCCCAATTTATCTCTTTATCATTCTTCACCCTTTTTTTTTGCGTTTGTGCAATGCGTGTTTTTGTTTTGAAGCTTAACAATGTTGGGTGTACCGTGACCAATAAAGTCTTTGCATTTGCTAAAACCAATCACAGTCATCATGGGTCACATGTTGTACTAGCATATGTACACATTTCTTCGATGTCAGCTGGGCATTTACAGTTGTTCATTGTAAGTTGTCCCAACTTGTCCTTTGGTTGTAAAGACAACAATTGACTGGTAGAAGCAGGGCAAAAAAAGCTTTACATACCATACCAATGACATTGACGATAGTTTTGGATAAATAAAAACCGGTTTGTTCATTACAGAGGAAGTAAATACAATGATTTTATGAATATCAATAAAATACAGCATATAAAATTTAAAAAACACTTATCTCTTACATGCATTAACGAACCATTAAAATTATATTTGTAGTATTATTAATGAGATATTTATTTATAGTTTCATAGCATGGTGTGCGTGTGGTAAGATTGCTTTTTTTGTTAAAACACTCATTCGTAGACTTCCTAGGAATTGGACAAGATGGGAGTATGCAGTTTGATGTCTTAAAAATTAATGTTTCCTTTGTTTTTTAGCAAGTGTCCCTGATTTTAGAGAGTTATTTTTTTAATGAATCAAAATTTTGGCATAGTAGTAGTAACACATAGTACTTAAATATAATAGAAAATGCCTGTGTGTGTATTATGTAATCAAAGGGTCATAGATGCAAACACGGGGCTTGCATTATTTCTGTCGAATCATATATCCATATACTACACTCATGTTCATAAATTAAGGATAATTTAGAGTCACGGGGAAATCGAACTCTAAAATAAATATATTACCCGTAAAATGACTACACACATCTTCAAGAATCACATGCAAATTGCAGTACGTCACAATGACTAGAGAGTAAGAGAGAGATTTTTAAGGAATACAGGCAAAGGAGTAAAATTGTTCGCAAGCGCCTTACAAGCCTTTCAGTGTAATAATCGCATAATTATGACACAAAGGACGCATTTGGATGATTTTTTACGTGGTAGAATTATCGGCTGTCTGGAATGTGGATGTACCCAGCTGGAAGTATCCGAGAAACTTGGAATCGCCCAGGGTGTCATCTCTAGGATTTGGCAACGATTCCAAGATGATGGTAATGTGAGTAGACGTTACAGCTCAGGTCGCCCCCGAATTACAACGCTGATTAAGAACTGATATTTGATCAGTTATTGCCGAAAGAAACAAACGGAGCACAGCATCAGATCTGTCTCGCCAGCTCTCTTCCGCCACGTTACGACAGTTTCAAGGCAAACTGTGTACAGACGCTTAGCGCAGATTGGTCTGTATGCATGTAGACTTGTCAAATGTGTTCCACTTACTGCAACTCACTGTCACCTGCGGTTAGCCTGGAATAGAGAGCATGCATTGTGGACACCGCAACAGTAGGCTTGTGTGATGTTTTCGGACGAGTCCACTTGCAGTCTGATTCTCGCCGCACTTTCATATGGAGAACACCAGGTACCCGTTACCATCAAGAGGTCATTGAACAACACTGTTTCTGAGGTGCATGATTGCTCGTTTGGGGGGGGGGGATTATTCTGGGTTCTAGAACTCACTTGCATGTTCAAATTGGGACCATGGCAGGCCAAATCTATCGGGATGTCACTCTGAATGAGCATGTACGTTTGTTTCGGAGTGCAGAATTTGTGTTTATGGATGACAACGCCTCTACTCACCATTCAAACATCGTAAACAAATTCCTTCAGTTGTTCTATTGGAGGATATCACCCATATAGACTGGCCAGCATTTTCACCGGACTTGAATCCAGTAGAGCAAAGGTGTCAAACTCAATGGCTAACTTGGGCCAAACGAACAAGGTTTAACTTAAGGTGGCCGAAAAAATGAATATTCATAGAAACATAGGTTTATTTCGAATAATACATTAAAATTATTATTTATGAAATGCTTGCCCATTGATCATCAGGTCATAAGGCAAATAATACATTATAATAAACATATATAAAGGAACAAGTAGAACTTAATGTTTACGCGTCCTGACACTTGACATCTCTTTTCTGCTACGATCTTTCCTATTTCGGGAAAAATTTTGGTATTTTATTATATATTATTGTGTGCCAAAAAACTGGCTGACCCGCAAAAATGCTCGTTATAGGCTGCGAGTTTGACACCCCTGCAGTAGAGCATGTACGGAATATGCTTGGTCGACGAGTGGCAGCCCTTCAACCACCTCCTACATGTCTACCGGAACTTCAGAGAGCGTTGCTTGATGAGTGGTGTAATATTCTCCAAGATCAGATCAATAATTTGCCTAGCATGCCTAGGCGTTTTACGGACTGTATTGCATCGTCTGGGAGATATTCTATGTATCAACCATCATACCAAGCATCTAATACTGTTTTTTTGTTAATAGGGTTTTTTTTTTTTTTGTAATTTGCCCCAGTGAACAAAAATCACAATTTTTATTAATGATATCAAACATATAACATCTTTTTTGCTCTTTACCTTTTGTATAATAAAAAGGCTTTACAAATAAGTCATAATTGTGTGATTTGTGCTTCTGACTCTTTCTTTCCTTGAACTTGCATTATTTTTAATTTATGGATACGAGTGTATTAAAGATCCTTTCTATAGATGATATGATGCACATGTAAGTTTTCAATGCTGAATGTCATCACATTTGTGTGGTATGGAAGTTGAGAGTGGAATGCCAGCTCACAGGTAGTGTCATCTACACTCGACTGTATTTTTCAAAATTACAAGTTCCATCGTGAATAGCTCTCATATTGCTTCTAAGAGTGATACTAGCATGCAATCGATCATAACATAGAAAATATGCTTATGGAATTGTTTTAATGATTTTTCTCGTAAAAAAATGACATTTAAGGTTTTTTATGTTATGTTTAAAATACTCGGATTTTCTTTTCCCTTTCTCCCCACTTCCATAGAAATATGTTGAACAATTATTTATAAAAGACAAATTAATTGAAAGCATGATGCAAATTTCATTGCATGAAATCTCTTGATTTTTTATGTTGAATGTTAATATAATGCATTATTATTCTCTTAGTTGTAAAATTTCTTTCCATAGAAGTACTATTTTCTTACGTCTTATTTAAATCAAATCCACTTAAAGATTTACGTTTTACAACTTTACGAAGCTCAATTTGTATTTTAACCATTGGCTTAAATAATTATTTTTTATCTATCCTTTACTTTAAATTAAGGTAAAGGAAAACTGGTTGAATCAATGCTGTTATTTCCATTTTCTATTGTTATTGGAATATGTATGTATGGTTTTGTGTGTTACTGTAGAAATAAATAGGATGCATAATTATACATTTTTCTGCATTTTAGACCTACTGGAATATGACTATGCTTCAAAGTGAAGATGTCTTGAAAGCTGCAGAAGCAACAATTAATAAATCTGATAAACCTCCGAAGTATTCAAAATTGTAATGGGTTGAACTTGTGTGGAGAATACTTTTATACATGCTTTTTGTTTTTGCGAGTCTGGTTTCAGTATTTCAAAAAAAGCAAAATACTCTTCGAACTTTAAATTTATTAACTTTATATTGTTCCATGTTATTAAGATCAGGTAAAGTAACTAAAAACTGTAAATGTGAAAAAGGGAATTGTTTTGTTATTGTGATGAAAATCTTTTTATTTATCTTTGCTGTTACTCTATTCATTGTAAGAGTCCATTTTTTTATAAAACTTTAAACGCAGACTTTTTGTAAAATGAGGGGAAATAAAATTTTATTTGAAATAAATGTGATTATTTTGTTTAGATCCTTTTTAATATGAAGTTAATTAAAAACAGATGATATATAAGAGTTACAAACACATAATGAGATTAGTATGCACTGTATTAGTCACAGTGCATGAAATTAATTGTTTTTTATTACAACACCGAACGAAAAACTATAACATTTTTACATTTATCCATTCAAATTACACTGGTGTCCAAAAGTTAAGCATAAATCGTAAAATGCAAAAAACATGGAGTAAATATTCGTAAAATTATTCCAAATTTCTTGCGAATATTAATTGGGTGAAGAAGAAACATTGGGTTTATGCAAAACTTTTCAGTCGACTTCGTCCTGCGCGAAACACCGGCGCATGTTGGAACGCGGAGAAACCGATTCACTCAGCATAGGCAGTTCAGACAAGTTTCGTGCAACTTCTGTTCGAGGGAACGTTGTTAACCATCAAACAAGGTGAATGATGGCACAAAGACGCCAATTGGACATGTTTACGAAAGGAAGAATCGCTGGAATGCTGGAATCCTCACGATCACAAAGCGAAGTGTCTCGAATTCTGAATGTGGACCAGTCTGTGATCTCAAGAATGTTGTAGAGGTTTCAAAGAACGGGAGATGTTACCCGTCAACCAGTATCAGGTCGACCAAGAGTCACAACTCCTCGCCAAGACCGATATCTGGTAATAAGTGCGCGACGTCAGAGGGGCAGTACTGCCAGAGAACTGGGTTCGGCGCTCACAGTCGCCACAGGAATACGAATTTCGAAACAAACTGTTTACAGGAGACCCAATCATGCTGGTCTGTATGCCAGAAGACCAGCAGTTTGCATTCCCCTCACGTCTGCGCATAAACGCGCTCGTTTGAACTGGGGTTTGAAACATCAACATTGGAGTGTGGGAGAGTGGGCCAATGTGATAATCAGTGACGAGTCCCGGTTTAGTCTGAGTAGTGATTCTCGGCGGGTAACGATATGGAGAGAACGTGGAACACGTTTTGAACCAAGAAACATAACGGAAAGACATCATCTTCCATCACGGGGAGTAATGGTATGGGCAGGCATCATAATGGACGGCCGCACAGACCTCCATTTCTTTGACACGGGGTCTGTGACTGCTCAAAGATACAGAGACGAAGTTCTTGAGACTTATGTTCGCTTGTTTCGAGGTGCTGTTGGTTCTGACTTCATATTAATGTGGATGATAATACGCCATATCACCGAGCGGTGCTGATTGATGACTTCCTTGAAACGGAAAACATCCATCGCATGTCGTGACCTACTAACTCCCCTGATTTAAATCCTATCGAGCATGTATGGGATATGCTCGGGAGACAAATTGCAGCCCTTTCGCACCCACCAAGCTCCGTTACAGAACTGAAGAGAGCTCTCCATGAAGCTTGGAACCGTTTGAGCCCACAACTCATTCATCATCTCATAGCAAGTATGGTAAATCGTCGTGCAGCGTGCCTGGCTGTCAGAGGTGACCACACGCCTTATTAAACTGCAGCATCAGTATTTTATTTAATGTTTTTTTTCCATTTAAGTGTGAATCCTTGCTATGCTCAGTTTTCTTTCAAACTGCTACTTTGGATAGTAAAATTAATTATTATCGTTCTTTTAATTTGCTTCCTTATTTTATAACCATTTTACACTCGCATATCACGTTTCCCACCATTCTGGTTTACAGTTCCTTCTTTATTCACATAATTATCAATTATGCTTAAATTTTGGACACCAGTGTACATACATTGGATATTAAAATTGATATTGTAGTTCTTGAAAAAATAAAAATCATTTTTATAAAATGTGAGGAAATTAGTAAAATATGCTGTTGTCGTATTTAGAACTGAAATTTGTTTTGAAAATATGTTACAATTTAAAAATCTTATTAAAAGCACATCGACATTTATTAGCACCATAACTAGTTAAAAGATTTTCAAAAACCTAAAAAAAGTTTTTGTAGTTTCTGCTAATTATTCTTGACTTATTTCTTAGAAAATTTCCGAAAGTCACGAGGGAAAAAAATCACGAAGAAATTTGATTAAAATTTTTTTTATTTTATAAAACATATTTATACAACTCTCAGCTTAAAATGAATGTCAAAAGTCCATTTTAATGCTTAATATACACTGGTGTGCAAAAATTAAGGACGAGACGGTTTTTTCAATATAACTTTGTACAAAAGCATTCCAAATCAACACATTTAAGATCCCCAATACGTAAGGACGTGAGTAATATAAGCAACACTTACTAAAAGAGAACTCAGAGGGATAAGAAGCTTTATTGAAAAAGAAGCATGGAGCGCAATGCGACTGAAGGCCGAAACATCCCTGTGATGGGTGTCCAGCAAGAAATATCCGGTCTTTAGTAGGGGATATGATCTCCCCTGACTGCTAGGCAGGTTTCACAGCGTCTGCCCATGCTGAGAATGAGGGTGTCGATGATTTGTTGAGGCATTGCTGCCCATTCGTCTTGCAGCGCCAATCGAAGCTCCGGAATCGTTACTGGTGGTAAGGTACGAGCTGCCAAGCGTCTGCCTAGAAAATCCCATACATGCTCGATGGGATTGAGATCCGGAGATCGTGCCGGCCAATCCATACGTTCAATATCCTCACTCTCTAAGAGCTGTTCGGCAGCTACTGTGCGATGACATGGTGCATTGTCGTCCATGAAAAGGAACTGTGGACCTATAGCGCCTCTAAAAAGACGCACATATGGAAGAAGAATCTCGTTACAATAACGGGTCCCGTTGACTGAACCTACGTCGAAGATGTGAAGGTCTGTACGACTACCAAGCATGATGCCTCCCCAAACGAGAATACCGCCACCTCCATACCTGTCCCTTTCAATGATGTTCGAGGGATGATTGCGGCTTCCCCGCTCTCTCCAGATGAGTATGCGATGAGAATCGCTACTCAGACTGAATCTGCTCTCATCTGTAAAGAGTACTCGTCCCCATTCATTGTCTCTCCAATTCCGGTATTCCCGGCACCACAGAGAACGCCTTCTCCGATGGGCAGGCGTTAGAGGTACACACCGTACAAGGCGTCGTGCAAACAGACCACCACCGTGCAGTCTTCTGGCCACGGTAAAACGCAATATCGGTCGTCCAGTCGCCTGTGTCGTGTGTCTAGCGATTTCTCCCGCTGTCTGCCGCCTGTTTCTTCTGGCCTGTAAGGCAATATACCGGTCATCTGCGGGTGTGGTTCCTCGTGGACGACCACTACTGAACCCCCGGATAGCTGTTCCTGTAGTTTGAAATTGTCTCCAAAGTCGTGAAACGATGCTGTGAGCAATTCCGAACTCTGTGCAGCCACACTTGTCACACTGCGACCTTCCTCCAACTTCCCAATGATTCGACCTCGGGTAAAAGCATCCAGATGTCGTCTAACAGATTGATTATTCGCCATTTCTCGCTGAGGCAGCAACTCGGTGTGATTTTAACTGCTATACGGTGTGCAATCTCTTTGCCAGAAATACTAATCTTACACCGACAACATGCTTTACTACTCAGACACTCCCCCATTACGTCTACCTGCATATCTGCGCATGTGCTACCGTACATCACCTCATTTAATCTCCTGATTGGTCTTTCTGTCCGCTCTGCCTCTTCGTTCAGCTGATATGCTAATTTTTCGACTTCGTCCTTAATTTTTGCACACCAGTGTAATTAAAGTAATAAGATATAGGGTAAAACTACCATTTCATCCATACATAAAAGGGCATCACTATCAATGCAAGCGACTATATAGCTAAATATTGTAATTACTATTTGCAGTCTCGTCTCCCTCTAGTCTAACATTTTGATTTATTTGCCTAATTTGATTTCCGAACTTCTTGGAAAATAATTTTACATCATAACAATTAAAAGTTGTAGATAATTTTAGTTCTAATATATTTACATTAACTTCAGAAAATGAACAAGAACTCGCTGGAAGAAGCAGAATCGTTAAAACAGAATAATATCTGACATAAATTGGATCATTGCAACAAGGTTATTGAGTTTTAAATTAATTGGAAATGCAGTTCTTAAAAAAAAAAATTAGTTGCCCTGGAAAGAAATATATAGAATTTTTGGTAATCTTTGTGTATATGTACCAAAAATTATTTGTTTGATTTAAAGTAATGCACATTCATACTGTTAATTTTTCATAATTGATGCGATAGTTTTAAATTATATAAATAATAATTAGTAGATTGTGTGCATTTCCCAAATGATGATGCAGGACTGTCAAATCACTATCAGAGAATTTGCGTACTAAGAGAACATCAACACATTGGATCCGTCCATTAAATTATAAAAGACAATTTGCTCTCTATGGGGAATCTCAGTGAAATTTGTTTCTTGGAGGACACTTGTAAAAGACTGCCAAGCCGCTTCCAACGGAGGCAGTTCTAGCAGACAGAAGAAGTTGCGAAGGACATTGTAATTGGACGGTGAAGAACCAACACCCACTGAAACGCGTCCACGGTGCACCGACTGTGGCAAAAATGGTTGAAATAAAGAAACGTGGCATGCTTGATAGGTTATAATACGGCCGAAGCGATGTAGGTACGCATGCGTCGAAGTATCCACTGACAAATGGTGGTGATTTTGCAAATCTTTTTTGCTGCCATTTATAAACATGTGCAAGACGCGACGTTTCCATATCGACCAAAATCATTACTAGTTGATTGGTTGGCATTTGCCTCCACTCATGAGGTCTGGTAAGAAATCTACTTTTGACCTCACAGCACAGAAGGCGCTGTTTGCAAAGGTAATGAACTACAGCGACGGAATGGCACAAGTCATTTTCTCAGACGAGCCAGGCATGTGTTCAGTTATAGTCTCCTTGTACGAGTGAGACGTCGATGTGGTGACAAGTTCAATCTGGCGTCATCTGTGGCACGGTACTGCGCGACAACGTGCATCACATGGTTTTGTTACAGAAATACTTTGCAGTAGGATTTAAACGATTTATTAACTAAAGATTCAAAGCACAAAGAAGCACACAGCAATAGTTACAGAAGAAAGGTAAACAAACTAATGATGTTGCCAGATGTTTCCCTAGGAATACAACAAAACAATTAAGATTAATTTGATTATTACAATACTCTCCCTAAAGCAAAATAATCTGACAATATGAAAAAAAAGGTACATATATATACACGTTAATACACTAATAAAATCAGTCACTTAGAATACAAATGCTATCCAAAAATAGAATAAAACATAAAAAATGCAAAATAGAAATGATAATTGTATAACATACACTGGTGTCCAAAAGTTAAGCATAAATCGTAAAATGCGAAAAACGTGGAGTAAATATTCGTAAAATTATTCCAAATTTCTTGCAGATATTAATTGGGTGAAGAAGAAACATTGGGTTTATGCAAAACTTTTCAGTCGACTACGTCCTGCGCGAAACACTGGCGCATGTCGGAACGCGAAGAAACCGATTCACGCAGCATAGGCAGTTCAGACAAGTTTCGTGCAACTTCTGTTCGAGGGAACGTTGTTAACCATCAAACAAGGTGAATGATGGCACAAAGACGCCAATTGGACATGTTTACGAAAGGAAGAATCGCTGGAATCCTCACGATCACAAAGCGAAGTGTCTCGAATTCTGAATGTGGACCAGTCTGTGATCTCAAAACTGTGGCAGAGATTTCAAAGAACGGGAGATGTTACCCGACAATCAGTATCAGGTCGACCAAGAGTCACAACCCCTCGCCAAGACCGATATCTGGTAATAAGTGCGCGACGTCAGAGGGGCAGTACTGCCAGAGAACTGGGTTCGGGGCTCACAGGAATACGAATTTCGAGACAGACTGTTTACAGGAAACTCAATCATGTTGGCCTGTATGCCAGAAGACCAGCAGTTTGCATTCCCTTCACGCCTGCGAATAAACGCGCTTGTTTGAACTGGAGTTTGAAACATCATTGGAGAGTGGGCCAATGTGATGTTCACACAATGACGAGTCCCGGTTTAGTCTGAGTAGGGATTCTCGGCGGGTAACAATATGGAGAAAACAGGGAACACGTTTTGAACCAAGAAACATAACGGAAAGACATCATTTTCCATCACGGGGAGTAATGGTATGGGCCGGCACCATTATGGACGGCCACACAGACCTCCATTTCTTTGACACGGTGTCTGTGACTGCTCAAAGATACAGGGACGAAGTTCCTGAGCCTTATGTTCGCTTGTTTCGAGATGTTGTCGGTCCTGACTTCATATTCATGGATGATAATGCGCCATGTCACCGAGCGGTGCTGATTGATGACTTCCTTGAAACGGAAAACATTCAGCGCATGTCGTGGCCTGTGAACTCCCCTGAGCATGTATGAGATAGGCTCGGGAGACAAATTTCAGCCCTTTTGCACCCACCAAGCTCCATTACAGAACTGAAGAGAGATCTCCAAGAAGCTTGGAACCGTTTGAGCCCACAACTCAATCATCATCTCATAACAAGTATGGTAAATCGTTGTGCAGCGTGCCTGGCTGTCAGAGGTGACCACACGCCTTATTAAACTGCAACATCAGTATTTTTTTTTGTTTTCTTTCATTTTTTCATTAAAGTATGAATCCTTGCTATGCTCAGTTTTCTATCAAACTGCTACTTTGGATAATAAAATTAATTATTATCATTCTTTTGATTTGCTTCCTTATTTTATAACCATTTTACACTCGCATATCACGTTTCCCGCCATTCTGATTTACAGTTTCTTCTTTATTCACATAATTATCAACTATGCTTAACTTTTGGACACCAGTGTATGTATACATGTGCACTAATTAATTTCCAAAATTATACATTCCTAGCATTAATTTGAGTTTTAAAAATCCATCTTTGGCAAGAGTTTTAGTCATTACATCAGCAGTCTGGACTTCACTACTACAATTTATGACATTAAGTTGCTTATTTTCATATTGTTCTCTTATAAATTTGTTACGAATGTCAATATGTTTGGTCCTATTGTGGAACTTGGGATTTTTCACTAAACGGTTTGCACTTTGGTTATCCATATGAAGACTTGGAACAGAAGTCACACAGCACAGTTCTTTTAAAAGATTGTTCAACCAAATTGCCTCTTTTGCTGCTTGACTTGCTGCAATAAATTCAGCTTCAGTTGTTGAGAGAGCAATGCAATTCTGTCGTTGACTTCCCCCCGTTATGGCACCTCCATTATACTTGAACACCATTCCTGATGTTCATCTCCTGGTTAATGGATCACTATCATAATCTGAGTAACTATATATTTCAAGGAACACTCAAATACATAATGCCACACTTTTTGGTTTAATTAAGATACCTCAGGATCCTTTTCGCCATGGTCCAGTGTATCTGTTGAGGTTTATCCAAAACCTGGTAAAGCACTCCCACTGCGTATGCTATGTCAGGTCTGGTCTGGTGACAATAGCCAGGAATATAAGACTACCCACAGCTTCACGCTAGGATACATCAACCGAAAGAGAGAGAGAGAGATACAAAATCATCTGTAGTAATAGCACCCTTTTCAATAGGGTGTACTAACTGAATTTGAATTGATCATATCAAAGTGAGTTAGGATCTTCCTATAATGAGCTTCTTGGTGTATAAAAATTCTACCACTTTCAAGATGCTCCATTTGCACACCAAGAAAATAATTAGCTTTACCTATCTCTACAGAGAATTCACTTTCAAGCTTCTTAAGAAACAGTTTCACTGTCTGCTCTTCATTTGCTGCAATGATTCCATCATCTATGTACACAATAATATACATTGATTTTTCATCATTAAAAAACAAACATGGGTCACCGTTACATTGCTTCAATCCACTGCGCTCAACAAAATTTTTAAAACGTTTATTCCAACACCTTGGAGCTTATTTTAAACCATATATAGACTTTAGCAACTTACATACCTGACCAGAACTATCACTAAATCCTTCAGGTTGAGTCTTGTAGATATCCTCGGAGAGGTCTCCACACAGAAAAGCAGTTTTTACATCAAACTGACCTAGCTTCAGTTTTCGAGCAGCAGCAATGCTCAGGACAGTTCTGAAGGTATCCCACCGAACTATATGATTGAAAGTTTCACTGAAATAAACTCCAAATTTTTGGCTGTATCCTTTAGCAACAAAGTCGAGCTTTAAAACGCTGTACAGTTCCAACAGCATTTCGTTTCACCTTGAATACCCATCCATTACCTATGGTTTTCTATCAGAGAGTAAATTTACAGGTACCCAGGTGTTGTTAATGGATAGAGATTCTAACTCTTCCTTCATAGCAGCAAGCCATTTGTCGCTATCTTCAGAAGCCATTGCTTCTTTGTAGGTCTGAGGTTCTATGTATTCTGCCAATAGAATAAAGCTGTCAAATTTGGTTGGCATCTTTAATATGGACCTGTCACGCAAATTTCTGCTACTCTGCTGTACTAAGGATTCTTCTGCATCTTCAAAACCACACACCTATATGTCCTCTACTTCTTTTTTCACTTCTAGGTCTGGTGTTTGAAGAGGCTTCTTGACTATTTCCATATCTGAGTTTTGAATATCAATAGAAGATACATCAGGAACACAGCTAGATTTTTCATTTTGGAGTATCACATCTCGACTCAGGATAACCTTGTTCTAATCTTTTATCCATATCCTATAGCCATCTTTTTCACCACTGTAGCCAACAAACTCTTTTTGTCCCATTTCCTCCTTTTTTGTTGAGGTAGCACTCTCTTCCAAATACATGCAGGTGATCTATATTGATCACTTCTTTGGAAAACCACAATTCATAAGGGCTTTTATCTTTAATTGATGTTGGCACTGTATGGTTCAACACATAAACTGACGTGTTTACTGCTTCTGCCCACAGTTTCAAAGGAAGACTTCTAGCATAAATCATACATCTTACACTTTCTACGATAGTTCTGTTTTCACGCTCTGCAGCTCCATTTAGTTGAGGAGTGTAAGACATTGACATCGAGAAGAGATTCATGATTTTTCAAGAACACTTTTCACTGTTGTATTTATAACCTCTCCTTCACCATTACTTAGCACCTTCTTGACCATATGCATTTTTCGCTTCATTAAGAAATGTTTCAAGGTACTTGGAAACTTCATTCTTGAAATGCATGAAAAATATCCGACGGTATTTGGTGAAATCATCTTTGAAACAAACGTAGTATTTAGCACCACCTAGAGACCGTTGCTGCATTGGACTACATACATCTATATTTATCAAATCTCCTGGTGTTGTAGCCCTTTGTTTTTTTGTTCCAAAGAGACGACGACATTGCTTACCATAACAACATTCATCACATATTTTTTTGTCTTTTACATCACTTTTTATTTGATATTTGCTCAGTATATCCTTAACATGAGCCTTGTTTTGATGACACAGTCTTTCATGCCACTATTGTAAGGATTGTTCTGCTGGGGCAACACATACTTCAGCGGATACTTCTGGATAAAGAACACACATTTGTAATGCATATGAGCCATGCACAGTTCTTACTCCTTTCATGCGCACTCTGTCATCTCTCAAAAGGAAACACTCATCTTTTGATGCCTGGAACTTGAAACCCTTTTTCAAGGTCTGACTGATGGAAAATAGATTTCTACTAATGTACCACACCTCTGTCAGCTGATGCCATTCCCATTTGATATTGACCTTAATTTCAATATTCACAGTTCCATATCCATAAGCCATAATTGCATCACTATTTCCCACGTATACTGGCTTAGGTGAGATAAATTTTGGGAAGTCCACAAAATAATTTTTGTGTTTTGTCATGTGAGCAGATGCTTCACTGTCGGCAATCCCCACTTCACTTTCTGGAACAACTTCAATAGTACATACAAAAGCATCGCCTTCAACTTACTTCCTTTCTTCCATCAGTCCTTAGCAAGATGACCTAGCTTACGACAGACGTAACATTTCCTCTCAGGTTTCTTGAAAACTTTCTTCCTAGTAGCAAACCAGGGCTGTAGAATCTGTTGACTTTGAAGGTAACCTCATTTCAATAAGGCGAGGTCTTTCAGTCAATTTATTGACTGATCTCTCCTCTATGTGTACCGACTCCCAAACACTTTTAAACTTGAAGTATTCCGATAGCATTGTGGACATGATTTTGCTCATCAGTGGGAAATCCGGCAACGTTGTTTTAGCAACACGCCTTAGCTCGTCGTTTAATTCGCGGAAGTTTCTCTGCAGCTTTGCAATATGACTTGCAATATCATCATCTAGTTCTTTTTCGTGGCGAAAAAACTTCTCCATCAAACAATCGAACCCTTTCCCGGAACTCTGCTCATATTCCGACAGCAACTTTTCTCACACACTTTTAGCTGTGTTGCAAACCGCTGTCGATTCAGCATTGCTGTCATCCATATTGCCCACAAAATTGATGAGTTAGAGAATTAAAATTTTAATGCAGGTTTACCGTTTTTCAAGTGTTAAGAGTATTTAACGTAATTTCTATCGAGTCGCTTAGACCCTCGAATAAATCACGTTTTCTTCTCGGAGGGGGTTGTGACGATTCTATACGCGGTTCTACTGATCCCTTCAGGAATCTTTAAAGAATATATTTATTTCAACTAACTTTCATCGAGTAAGGAAACGTGATTATGTAAATGAGGAAGATTACACAAATTCTGTTTTCGCGAGTTTGAGTGGTGGACACTTAGTAGTTGACACGTTGGAGTTGGCACGCTGAAGTTAATACGTTGGAGTGTGCAAGTAGGAGATAACATAAAGTCCGCGAGTTAGTTGCTAGTTGAAGATTGAAAGGAGTGGAATTGGTTAAAGTTTACAGAGCGTGGAGCCAACGACATTGAGCAAGCCGAAGAGAGCACCTGCAAGTTTCCAGTGTAGGATCCTATGCATAAAAAGTTCAGGTACTGCGAGTTTGATTAAGTAGAAGCTAGTTTAATTAGTGTGCGACGTAGTTATATTTGAGCGTATTTAAGCTGTCTTAGATTTAGTTGAGGGTCTGTATAAGTATCACCATGTTATAGAATCTCACCTCCGCGCTCTACTAAATATTATGAACCTTAATTAGAATTGTATTGGATTAATAATTGGAATTAATAAATTGATTAGATTGAAATCATGTCTGTGGATTATTCTGTTTCTCCCACACCTCTAGCCGGGTTTACAGGTAGACAAAAGGGTTCAGACGTAAGAAGGAACCAAACGCTACCACAAACTTAACTTTTCAAGTCCCCTCTCTTTTCTTCTTTATTATTTATTTATTATTACATAATAATAACTATTTACTTTAATCATGCAATATTTTTTAAGTAAATATTCATATTTGATCTATTTAGACACTCAAACAAAATTACAAATAATGAAAAACTCATTTTAAATTAGCATTTCAATTCAATTTACTCATTCTTCTAATTTTCATACCACAATACATTCACTATAAGAAGAATATGTAACAGCTATTTGCATAAAATTTCTTTAAATTTCTTTACAGAAATTTGAAAGAATTTTTTTAATGTTTTTAAAAATAAGGTTATCTTCCCTAATAAACTTCTGGGCTGTTTTTGAAAAAAAAATTTACGAGAAAAATACCACATAACTTACAGGTTTGTGCCTTAATGTTTTAAATTTTAATGTTAAAATCAATCATCATGATATCTGGCAACACAGCCCTTAGTGAGCTTGTGCCTTCCTTTGAAGATTTCTCCAAAGTGACTTCTCGTTCACCTTCGTTCTCCAGGTTTTCTCATTTATAATCCCAAAGTCTGATTCCACTGAGCCTGTTAATCTCTGCCTCGGTCTTCCACGCTTCCGAATCCCAGTGACTTTGAATTGCAGTATCTTTTTGACAACATTATCATCTGGCATTTGAACTATATGGACCATCAAACTCATTCTATTTATTTTTGTGTATTTAATGATGTGAGGATGTTTTTAAATTTTATATAATTCAAAGCTATTATTCTTGTGGCTTCTTCTCCAGCTATTGTTTTCATTTACACCTCCAAGTATACTTCAAAGCATTTTTCTCTCAAAAAATGCTATTCGATTTTCTTCCAGTTTTGTTACTGTCCAAATCTCAGATGCATATGCAGAGGGAATTGGTCTAATGAGAGTTGTAAATTAAAAAATTTGTGCTTTTTGAAAGAAATTTAGATTTTAAAAACCTCTTCAGTCCATAAAAAGCCTTATTTGCCAGGTATAATCAATTCTGGATTTCCTGAGATATTCTGTTGTCAGAGGTAATAATTGATCCTAAGTAGGTAAAACTTTTAAGGTATACGAATACGTTCGGAGCCTTTCTTTAAAAAAAAACATCTCTTAGAAAAAAAACTTATACCATTTTTAACTTCAGTTTGGATGTAAATAAGCTATGCTTATGTAATATTTGCAAAAAATTTTTTAAAATTCAGAAAATTGGTAAATTTATACGAAATTTTGAAGAAATTTTAGGAACATTCAAAAAATTTTACATGAAAATCTATTGAGTGAATTTGTATAAATTTAGTATCAAAATATTCATTATATATTTATCTAGGGCCTGTAGTAAAATATTTTGGTTACAAATGCAAATAAAAATTCCAGAACTAGTTGAACAGCCAATAGAACAAATTTGTCATATTTTACAACACCGTTACACAAATACTAGACCATAATTTAAAAAAAAAATATTCTTGTTATAATCATTATTTTACTACCCACCCTAGAAACATTATGAGAAAAAATGGTACCAAGTTTCAAAGACATTTATCGTTAATATTTTGAGTTCTCATTTTTGAAATTTTCAAAATATGAGAAAAAATTGATTTTGAGAAAAATGCAATTTTATTACTTTTTATGACATATTTTTTATACTTACACAATTACTTACTTAAAATTCATTAGTTTTATAGCTTATACCTTCTGCTTGCTTATTTTTTACTTTTTAGCTAATCTTTTTTCTTCTGGCAACTTTTGCCTCTGACAGAGAATATCATTTTAACTCTGTTTCTCAAATTTCAACAAGTTTGGCAAAACTTTTCAATGTTAATACACCAGTAGTCACACGGAAATGTTTCAATATATCTAAGAATCCCTGAAGTCTCTTAAATTTTAAAGTCCTAATCATTGTTAACCGAAACAAAGTCTTGCACAACACTAATTTTCCTTTCAAAACACACAGGACAACATAATTACGAAATCGTATTACTTAAAAATTCGAAGTTAAACACAATATTTTTTCATTGTTTTCTGGAACATGTGAAGATTTTAAGGAATTAATTAGCTTTTTGAGTCACTCACAGTTGGAATATTTAAATCGGTACTAATTTTTTTTTGTTGTCGAAAACTTAACCCTTATTACGATACCTATTTGCTTTGTACTGACGTTTATAGAAATAACTTTTACTTTTATTTCCCATGATTATTAAAAAATATAATACGAGCTGATAATTCACTCTTATTCTATCAAATAAAGCAGATACTTTTTTTTTGCAACTTAACAGAGTTTTTATCAAATTAAGTTGAATGTAAAAAAAAAAAAAATACTGCTAATTTACTTTTTGAATACTATCAAAATACGTAATTATTTTTCAAATCAAAAGTTTGCTAAAATTAAATTTTTTAAAAAAAATACGGTATTTAAATCTTGTTTTACGAGTTAAAACGCATTTAAAGGCTGACACTTCTGGTTACTTAAATATCAACTTCCGGTTTTTCGTGATTTACTAGTTCCTCAATAATTTGGCTTGTAAGCAACCTAGAAATAAAATAAGAACAGCTCTATAAAGCTAAATAAATCCTTTATTCTATAAAATTGAAAAGTAAAATGTGATTTCCTGCAAAATTTGACCATTTCAACGTATTTGCATGCCTTAAATGTTAGAATCAAGACCACTTTCTTTCAATTATTTTAATATTTCTAAAATTATTTCTTTCAGTTTTCCAGTTACTACATTACGTATAGTGTTTGGGATTAATTAAATTTTATTTTAATCTATACTTGTTATGAAAGTAGCTAAAAAATTAAAACTTAATATAATATTTCAAGTTATTAAATTAAAATTTTTACAGCTATTGTATTTTCTACGCAGAAACAATTATGCTTTATAGTAGGAGAAAATTACCAGGCAAAATCGGAAAAAAAACTGTTGAGTGTAGAATTTTATTCAGACATCCAGGACGTAGCTGAGGAATACAGGGTTAGTTTCAATTATATTGTAACAAAAACGGAAAAGCAGTCAATGCTAAAAGGACTTTTTTTCCTGTAATACATTCATTGAGAAGCGGACTATAAATCTGCTACAAAGCATATATAAATGGATAAATATAACGACCAATATGTATACTGATGATGAAAACGTGTGACCAGCTGCAAAAAAAATACAAGATTAACATATTGTCGCTTTCCAAGATACACGTGGCGTCATATTTCAAAGGCAGTGACCAAAGATTTTATTTTTAAGTAAACAAAGTTACTATTATAGAAAAAAAAATTAAGATAAATGTTGAAAACGTTTTTTTTTTAGAGATGTGCACCATCATCATCCATATTTCAACATTCCACATACACTGCTGGCCACCGTAAATGCAACACCAAGAAAGACAAGAGATAGCACAACAAAATTTATTTTGTAGATAACATGTTGACCAAGTATCAAATGATTAAATTTATAGACTTCTGTGAAGTGTGGTTCCTGCCAGATTCAGTAGCCAGAGTAGCCGCCATTGTTGGAGATCACCGCTGCCACACGCCTCGGCATTGATTCAAAGAGACTTCGGATGTGTTTTTGGGGTACAGCAGACCAAGTAGCTTCCCCACGTTGCCAAAGTTGATCTGGTGTGGCAGCTGGGGGTATAATCTGGGTCAATCGTTGAGCAACCATGGACCACATGTTTTCTATCGGCGAAAGATCTGGAGAGCGATGCGGCCAGGGAAGCAATTTAATCTGGGGATTGAGGAAGAACCTTTGGACAACGCGTACCACTTGTAGTCACGCATTATCCTATTGAAATATGGCTGATGGCCAAGCCCTGAAGGTAAGGAAGGACAACTGGCTCCAACACCTCGGGGATGTAGCGCTGGCTGTTTAAAGTACCGGCAATGCGTAATAGAGGAGTGCGAGAGTGATATCCAATACCGCCCCATACCATAATACCAGGTGCAGGACCAGTGTGGTGGTGCATAACGCAGCTGTTCAGCATCATCTCTCCACGGTCTCTCCAGACTCGAATCTGACCATCGTGGTGTTGCAGACAGATGCGTGACTCGTCAGTAAAGGCAACTTCATTCCATTCTGCCGCCCACATCCTTCTTTCCTCGCACCATTGCCAGCGGAGACGTCTGTGGTTCTGCGTCAAGGTTAGACCAAGCAATGGACGTCTTGCGGACAAACCACTCTGCTGTAAACAGCATCGAATGGTACGTGCAGACACTGAATGATGCATTACAGACTCAATGTGCTGTGCTATGGTTCGTGATGTGACTGAGCGATCCGTCACTGCCATGCGCACAATTTGCCTGTCCTCACGTGAAGTGGTGCACTGAGGTGGATGCGATCGACCACGTCGTACCGTCCTGCATCCAACGGTCGCATATCCGCATTACAGTTGTTTGGTTTCGTCCAACACGACTACCGATTTCCCTGAAAGATAATCCACAATCTCGGTAGGCCACTATCCTTCCTCTGTCGAACTCGGATACTTGATCAAAAGCTGATCGTTGTTTTCTTCGAGACATAACTGATCGTTTTTTGAAAATACCACAAGAAAAACACAATTGCCGAACTTGAAATTGTCGAAATCTCCAAGCCTTAAATTGCGCTTTGAGATGGTGCCACAGGCGTGCGTGATGTGTGTCTGCGCTGAAATTTTAATCATTTGCATATCTCACCTCCGCTAATGCATGTTGTAAATTTTATGTTATTTGCGTGCTTCCTTCAAGGTGTTGCATTTACGGTGGCCAGCAGTGTACATCTTATGATGATGATGATCCTTTTACGTAATAACTATGAAAGAAAATTGATGCGTGATTGGTCTTATTGCAGCCAATAGCAGCTCATTAAAGACACCTCAACTAAAAAGGCTATCTTTTTTTTTTTTAAATTTTTTTTTTACTATCAACAGTTAAGATTCGCTAGCGCGCGTGTAGCCTTACTTCATTTCACTGTTAACGGTAAAGGAGAGAGATGAAATAAAGCGGGTTTTCTACATTTCTCCCCTATATTTGAATGGAAAACAAGCGTCTGTTGACTGTACATTTATATTTGGTAACGAAGGTTAGATGTGAACAAGTGATAAAAAATAACCTTTTTTTTAAAGACAAAATGCGTAGTTTGCCATTGAATATAATTCCTTTTGAAGGAATAAATAAATTTTTTTCGTGATTTTGGAAAGCATCTAAAATGGAACTATTCAAGTTCGTTTGGAAAATAGAACGCTACAATTTCATCCCTTGCTATCGCGGCAAAGTTTTGGAAAGTCCTGAATTTCAGGTGAAAACTCTTGGGTCCACATTTTTAAAACTGTATCCAAAAGGAGATGTTTTCGATCCAGTTCACGATTTATTAACAGTTTTAATCTTAAAAACTGTACCAAATTTAAGCACCTTACAATAAGCTGTGAAGTAGAATTAGTGTTGGAAGATGTGCTAGAACAAAATACATCGTTGAAAAATTATATGCTAACACTAAATGGATATGTAGAGCAGATAAACGAAGTCTTATACTCCATATTGATATTGAAAATGAAAAGTATTGAATAACGATTTTAATATATTCTCCCCAGCCGATCTTATACTGACTATTTGTTTCTATGAAAACAGATCTGATAGCAGTATGCTTATGGCTGAGGAATTAAGTGTCTTATCTAAAGATTTAAAGAAGGAGTATGAGAATCGTCAATTTTGTGATTTAATTTTACGTTCAGGTACTGAAGAATTCCACGTTCATAAAGCGATTATTTTTGCTAGAATTCCAAAATTGTATGCTCATTTGATGTAAAAAAACGAAACAGACTTCATAGATGAGGATGAAAAGAAGGTATTAACGGAAGCTACTTTAGATATGGAACCAGCAGTTTTACGTGTTCTGCTGGATTATGTTTATTCCGGGAAAGTGGATTCAACTGCAAGTGTTATACCCACTAGTCTATATGAAGTTGCAAAATCATATGAGATGGTGGATTTGAAAGAAAAACTATATACCTCCTCCTAGTCAAACCACAGACCGAACATGCGTTAAGATAGATTATAATGTATTTAGAGGGCAGTTTAGTAATATTTATTATCTTAAATTGATGCAGAGAGTGTGTAGTCCAGCATTCAGAGGAGGTATAGTACCATGTTCTGATTTGAAAATGGAGTGTTACATCATTAAAGCAGTAGATTGTCCAAATATATTATCTGAAGATGACAGACTTGTAATATTCTTTCATCGTTTTTGTTCAAAGGGAATCCTATTATGTAAGGTGTAAAATTACTGTTGAAGAACTACCAACCCTTAAGCCCATTGCTGAACATGTGTTTGATACTGATGACGTGTGGACATTCCCAACTTTCTTCCGGTTTAGTAGGCAGAAACCCTTCATAAGTTTGCATTTAGGAACTCAATGCACAGGACTGAAAGGATTCACTCTGAAGTGCGAATATAGCATCTCTGCAGATGAAAATGCATTTGTAGAGTTAGCTGAATGCACTGCTGCTGAAAATTTTGTTGCTCAAAGTAATAATGGGATAAATTTGAGTAATGATGTAGCATCATTATACAATATTTTTGTACCTAAGATGTCGGATATCGCATTTCAAATTAATAATGTGAAGTTCCCTGTTCACAAGGTTATCCTTGCTGCAAGATCACCCATTTTTGCAAGGATGTTTGAACATGATGTGCTTGTGTGTGTGTGTGTGTGTGTGAAACAGTGGAAGGGATTATCAACATCAGCGATATAGATGTAGCTACTTTAAATTTGCTGCTTATGTATTTGTATTCTGGAAAAGTTGAATTTGTTAAAGATAATGACTTTATAGTGAATATTAACATGGTTTTATTGTTGTGCCAATAGATGGCACCTGTATCTCTCATTTGTATTTATAGTTTTTTCTCATATATTATTCTCGCTCTAGCCACCTTGTGTGCAGGTTGTAATTTAAGTCTGTGATAATTCTCGTATTCCGTAAATAATAAAAACTTAAACTGGTTATGGGTACCAGCACAAGCTTAAACTGTGCTTGAAGTATCAAAGATTATGAGTCTTTTACGATAGAAAAGGCCGAAAGAACTTTATTTCTTGGAAGCAACAAGTCGCTGCAAAGTTTTGCTGATCGGCAATTCGGCGGGAAGATAGCGTGATCGCGCCGCCATTTTGAAGAGATAGAGGAAGATACAGAAGATGACCGTTGTTGTTTAGCCTCGAAATATCAATACAAATTATTTAAGAAACCTGCAAATCTAAATTTCTAGAAAGGATATAAGTATGGATTTCAGCCGTCATATTAAACCTTTAACCGGAGAAACATATTGGCCGATGTGGAAACGGAAGATACGAGACCTACTCGATTACCACGAAGGAGCGATCGAGATTATAGATAGCAAGCTGAAAAGGCCAGAATCCATAGATGTTGATGCACAAGAATCTGTAAGGAAACAGCATAAAGAACGCTGCAATTTGTACAGAAAAGCAAATACTTATGCAAAATCAATGATCGCAAGTACTGTCACTGATGCTGTGCATCAGAAGATTATGGACAAGGAAACAGCCTTTGATGCATGGGAATCATTAAAGCAGCAGTTTGAAGCAACTTCAAAAGATCAGTTTAAAATTTGTACAGAGTTTTTTGCATTCAGCTGGGTTCCAGGAGAGGATGTCTCAACACATATTGCAAAGCTAAGAAGTCTTTGGAATGAACTGAATAATGGACTTGAGGCTAGAGATGACAGTAAGTTGCCAGATTTGATGCTATTCTGTAAAGTATTGCATATTTTGCCATGTCAGTTTGAAACCTTTCAATCCAGTTGGATGTTGTTAGCTGGAGATGACAAGAAGTCATTTGAAGAATTAACAGTGCAGCTGTGTATGTTCGAAAGAAATTTTACTAAACTGGAAGACAATAGCAAAAAAAAGCCCAGGAAGCCCTAATAGCTACAAAACCAGAAAGACCCAGACAGGAGGGCAAAAATAAGTCCAGATGGAAGACCACCAAAGAAGAAATTGAGTGATACACAATTAAATACAGTGTCAGCTAATATAGCATTAATGTCTATATCTGAGGAAGTCTGTACATCAGAGACTAGCTCTACATTATATTGGATTGACAATGGAGCTACTAGGCATGTCACAAACTGCTACACATATTTTGTTGACTTCATGAAATTTAATAGTCCTTGTGGCATTAAAGTTGCTGGAAATGAAACATTAGTTGATCTCGGGAAAGGCACAGTAAAAGCAAAATCCACTATTAATGGAAAATGCCAGGAAGTTTTTCTAAAAGATGTTTGGTATGTTCCAAAGATTAACAGAAATTTATTCTCTGTACTTGCCGCTCAAGACAAAAATCAAAACAGTGAATTTGTGTCGACTCCTACAGAGTGCTGGTTAAAAGTCAACGGTGATGTGGCACTGTATAGTTCTCGCTGTGTGAATGGTTCCTTATTCAAAGCAAATATTGAACCAATATCGCCCAAAGAAATGACAGAAGCTCATACTGTTGTAGAGGATAGCTCCTTGCTACAGTTGTATCATGAAAGATGGGGCCACCAAGATAAACGTCACACCCGAAACATGCTCTAAAGGGAGCTAGGCATCCACGTCAAGCTAAATAAAGAATCATGTGAGCTCTGTATTCATGGCAAAGCACACAGGTCATTATTTGGCACCAGGAAGAAAGCCTCTGAGCCTGGTGAACTGATTTCAGCAGATGTTTGTGGACCATTTGACAAGTCATTTCAGAAGAAAAAGTATCTGGTTGTATTCAAAGACAGCTTTACAAAGTTTCTCCATGGTTACCTAGTAAAAGAGAAGTCAGAAGTAAAGAAGGTGTTAGAGCACATGCTTGCACATACAAGGACACTGGGATATTCTGTGAAAGAATTCCTCTGCGCGGTACTGGTGGAGAATTTGATAACAAAGATGTTCGGGAAATTTTACATTCAAATGGGATCACTCAAAGGCTGACAGTACCTTACACCCCAGATCAAAATGGAGCCAGTGAACGAGAAAGGCGAACCACTATTCAAATGACCAGAACATTCAAATACTCAAATCCTAAAGTCAGTTTCCTTGCAGCCATCTGGACTGAATTAGTTAACTCTGCCATATATATATTAAACAGAACAGAGGAACGTCGTCAATAGAAAATGTAAGTCCATATGAGCTTTGGCTCAAAAAGAAACCTCGGTTAAAACACTTGCGCATAATAGGATCTCCATGCTATGCTCATGTTCCAGCTCAGAAGAGAAAGAAAATGGACAAGAAAGCCATCTAAGGGTACCTTGTGGGATATGATGGAGATGAACGATACAGAATCTGGCTAAAGAAAGAACACAGAGTAATTTTATCTAGAGATGTAATATTTCAAGAAAAAGCAGGCAAGTGTGATGACCATACAGAATTGAAATTAGAAGACGGGGTAAGAGAAGATACAAATCAGGGAAAGTATGAAGAGCATCTCATAAAAATTGAAGACAATCCCGTAGAAAGTACACAAAGCTAAGAAGACTTAAGTGATTCTGAGAGTGATAGTGAAGAAGATGCTGAACCTACATCAGATAGACAGCTGAGGAACCGCTCACTTCTGCATAAACCAAAATGGTTTGAGGATCATATTATGGAAGCAGAGTCATATTTAGATGACTATCATCCTGAAACATATGAAGAAGCAGTTAACTCCAAGGATAGCACAAACTGGAAGAAAACCATGGAAAGTGAAATGAATTCATTATGTGAAAATAATACTTGGGAGCTAACAGACCTACCAGTTGGGGCTAAAACAATACCCTGTAAATGGGTTTATAGACTCAAAACAAATCCAGATGGCAGCATTAACAAGTATAAAGCCAGAGTTGTTGCGAGAGATTTCAGTCAACGCCAGGGCATTGATTACAGTGAAATATATAGTCCAGTAGCCAAATTAGGAACAATACGGACAGTTTTAAGCATTGCAGCTGAGGAAAGGATGCACTTGACTCAGTTTGATGTATCAACAGCATTCCTTTATGGAGATCTGGAGGAAACCATATATATGCAACAACCAGAAAGTTTCAAAGATGGTTCAGGTAGAGTATATAAACTCAAGCGCAGCCGGTATGGTTTAAAACAATCACCACGCTGTTGGAACAAGTGTTTTGGTCAATTTCTTACAGAACTTGGTTTTAAAGCAAGTGAAGCGGATTCATGCCTTTACATTCGAGAAAGAACAGGAAGAAAATTGTTGATAGTGGTGTATGTTGATGATGGATTAATTGCTGCAACTGACCAACAGGACTCTGAAATGTTCATCAAGGAGCTGAAAACAAAATTCAAGATCTCAGTAGGAGAAGTTTCCTGTTTTCTAGGTCTTGAAATTGAGCATCATAAAGACAACTCAATAACGATCAGTCAAAAAAGATATGCCAGAAAGATACTTTAGTGTTTTGGTTTTGAGGAATGCAAACCTGTGGCTACACCCATGTTAAAGGATGGCAGATTGCAAAAATCTTAAACCAAAAACTCTGATTTTCCATATAGGCAAGCTGTTAGTGCCCTTATGTATCAGATGGTGGGTACCAGACCAGATCTAGTATGTAGTGTAAGATTTCTTTCGAGATCACTTGAAAACCCATCTGCAGAAGATATAGTCAGGGTAAAGAGAGTATTCCGCTATATAGCTGACACAGTTGGATATGGAATAACATACCATGCTACAGAGACAAAAGGTGTGCTTCATTGTAATAGTGATTCAGATTTTAGTGGATGTACCAAAACAAGTCGATCAACCTCTGGATATGTTATGATATATGCTGGAGGAGCTATCTCATGGTGCAGCCAAAGGCAAGCAATTGTTGCCACTTCAACTACTGAAGCTGAGGTTATAGCAGCATCAGAGGCAGCCAAAGAAGTAATTTGGCTCTGCAGACTGATTCAGGGCATAGTGAACTTGAGGGAAATTACCACACTTTAAGTGGACAACAGGGCAGCTGTAAAGTTGTCACACAACCCTGAATATAATCGAAGGACAAAGCACATAGAAATAAAACACTTCTTTGTGCGTGAGAAAGTCTTAGAGAGAAAATTAAATGTGAAACAAGTGTCAACTGAGAAACAAGTCTCTGACATTTTGACAAAACCCTTGATGAAGTCGAGACTATTGACATTGTGTATTCAAATGGGACTGTTCTGACAAAATCCAGTTAGCAAGGGAAAGTGTTAAAGATGATGACTTTATATTGAATATTAGCATGGTTTTGTTGTTATGCCAATAGATGGCGCCTGTATGTCTCATTTGTATTTATAGTTTTTTCTTATATATTATTCGTATCGCTCTAACCACCTTGTGTGCAGGTTGTAATTTAAGTCTGTGATAATTCTCGTATTCCGTAAATAATAAAAACTTAAACAGGATTATTAAACTATGACAGTGCTGTTACATTGTATGCTACAACAGATACATATGAAGTGATTTCATTGAAAAAGTTTTGTGCTCAGTATTTAAGGGAAATTTTATCCTCAAGTAATGTTTGGTGACATTTTGATCCTTGCTGATATGCATTGTGATACAAATTTGAAAAAATATGCAATTGATTTTATTTTTGCACATAGTGATGCAGTTTTGAGATCACCTGAATGGAAGGAACCGATTGATTCAAGAACAAAATTAGCATCTGAGGCTTACATGAAATAACAAAAAAATATTTTGGCTCAGAGAGTTTGTCCTTGTTCATTGAGACATGTTCCAGCGGTCAGAGTGAGGAACCGCTTTCGTAACCCCTATGTATTACCTAATACATAAGAACCTATTATAGGTATTTGATTACTACTTAGTTGTTACTTCTTTTTTTTTTTTTTTTGATAACTTCTGCAAACTAGTTTATTTTTAAGCAAAACTTGGACTTACGGTCCTATCTTAGCTAGATTCTATTTGATAATCCAGCTAATACACGCATATTCAATCCATTCAATACACACGTTTGATAATGTGTGTATTGAATAATCTCACAGTAAATCATCAAAATTATTTGAATTATATGGAATGGAACAATATAATTGAAGTCAATGAAAAAACAAATGTGTCTGAACTTTATTGGTAGAATATCAATGACAATATATACAAGAATTTACGAAGATCAATAACTACCAAAAGTCGATGAGTAAACTGCATTTTTTGAGAAATCAGTGTTAAATCCCTAAAATGTTAATATTTTTTACATGTGTATGTAAATTTTGAATTTAAAAATCAAGCATATATATACATATATATATATATACATATATATATATATATAATATATATATATATATATATATATATATATATATATATATATATATATATATATATATATATATAATAGTTGGATGTCAATTGTTTTTTTTTTCTATTTCAATTGGTAGTTTATAAAAATTCTACTGCATATACGTATTATATTCAAATAATTAATCATATCTGCTTATATTACAATTTATGTTTAAAGTTATATGTATTCAAGACTGTGTATATGTCTTTAGGTATATATATGTTTCATCAAAATGTAATCATAAAATGTTTTTTTTTTACTTGTATAACATCTTTTCGACTGTGAAAGATGTCAAAGTTCTGTACTTTTCCGTTTTGGAAGGATGTTGATGATGGTTTTTTTTCTTCTTTTTTTTTGCCTAATTAAACACAAGATAAAGCAATCTCAATTCCAGATTCAATTCTTAAATTTTTATTTTATTAAAGCATGAAATTCTTAATTGCTCCCAACACTGAAGAAAAATAGTGAGTTTTTATATATTTATATTCTTTTTTCGTTGCATTTTTATGACCCCCTAATATGGAAAAGTACCCAAAATTCTAGCCAAACTTGCAACAGTCAAAATGTATTGACAATGTATATTTTAGCAAAATTGATGTGTGTGTGTATTTGGGATATAATGATAATTTTTCAATTGATTTCAAGCTATAATATATATTGTATATAATATGGGATCATATAAATGTATGATTTGATATGATAATAAAGTGTCTTATCACAATGCCTTGTATTTTTTTTAATTTTTTTTTTATGCTGATAGAGCAGCAATGAGATGATTCTTTGTTTCCTCTATTTCTCAAAGGATCCTGTGATTGTAGTGCTCTGGGTAAGCATAGATAATAAAACAGGTTATTGTATTATATATTGGAAATATGCCCTTTTATACATTATATAGGTTGGTGGTTCCCAAACGTACTGTGTCCGTGGACCTCTTTGATACCAAAAAACTAGGCTAGGAACCTAGGCTAGAAACCTTAAGGGTTTCAGTAATAACGATTTTTTTTTTTTTTGCATTTTTCTGTGGTCTATATCATTGGGAAGCTTCCCACCGAATTTCAGATATACTAACAAATTAGTTTTTAAGATATTTGAGTTAAGGTTTTAAGCTTAGGTTTTGGTTTCGGTTTGATTTGTGTTTCAAAACTTTTGAGAAAATACTTTATTAAGATTAGGCCGAATAACTTGTAACAAACACTCAATATTATGCAAAAATACATTTTGAGTTAAAAAAAATGTTTTGATTCATAATTTATTTAAGTAGTGTTTTGAAATAGAACATAAGTTGAAAAATAACATGTTAAAAAAATTAAAGCTTTACGGGCAGTATAGGTTTTTGTTTTATGCCTTTACAAATTTATGTATTTTTCTTGGACTTCAAATTTTAAAGATGTAAGTGTTTTCTAATCCATAAGTATTTTTTTTTCTGTTCAAGATCGAAACTTGGAAAATTTTTGTGGATACTCCCAAATGTATGTTCTATAAAAGTTAGTATGAATTTAGGTCTGGAATCTCTAGTTACTTTTTTTAAAAAAATGCTAAAAATAATATTAAAATTTTTTTATGGTTTCTCCTGATTTAGCTAGCAAAATAATTATTAAACATCAACAAAAAGGGAGCATTTTCAAATCCATTCTAACTTTTATTGGCAATAATCTAAGAAACATAAATCAATTAAAATAACTTAAAATTTTTTAAAAATTGATCATTTTGTTAAAGTTTGAAAAAACTTCAAAAATTCTGAATTTTTATAGTTTTAAAATTATGGCTGGTCAAACTGACTTTTTGCTTTCAGAATCATCTTAATAATATTATATGAATATAAGCTATAAATTATTTTTACTGTTATTGTCTCAAGAAAATATTTTGAAAAAGGGTACTGTGTAGTCTTAAGTAAAATAACTATTTCAATGCATAATAGAAAAATAATAAATTTAACTTCGATGTTCTGATTGGTAAATGATGACATAAAAATGATGTATAAATAAAACATTGTGAATAGTATCTGAAATAGTATTTATTTAAACTGTAACTTTAGCATTAAAGTATAGAAATGTAATTTTTTTTTCAATGAGATGGTTATCTCCATACAACACAGAATAATACTGTTTTTTATTCAAAGCTGAGAAAATTTGCTGCATTTACATATTGGGATTATGCACAAAACTAAGCAATTAGATGTACAACTCTTGCTCTGCCATATTTTAGACAAATTATTGCATGTAGTGTGGTGAGATTCCATTCCTATTTAATCTGCATATACACTCAAGAGCCAAAACATTATGACCACCTGTCAATAACTAGTTGGCCCACCTTTGGCACGCAACACAGCTTCAACCCGCCTTGGCATGGATGCCCCAAGTCCTTGGTACATGACCGGAGACAGATTGTACCAGATGTTTAAGCAACGGTCACGCAAATCCGAGATATTACGAATTGGTGGTCTTTGAACTCTGAGCTGAAGTCCCATGACATTCCAAATGTGTTCTATCGGATTGAGATCCGGTGAGTTAGGCAGCCATGACATGAACTGGAATTCAGCATCATCTTCCTGGAACCACTCCAACACAATTTCAGCCTTATGACACGGGCGTTGTCCTGTTGGAACATTCCATTTCCAGCTGGAAAAACAGAGGCCATGTAAGGGTGCAACCGGTCCACAATGATGTTCAGATACCCTGTAGCATTCATGGTCTGCTCTACCATAACCATGGGTCCCAGAGACTCCCAAGAGAACGTCCCCCAAAGCATAATACCACCACCACCGGCCTGTGTATGACCTACTTTACATTGAGGGAGCAACTATTCTCCTGGAAGACAGCGTATCCTGACACGGCCATCGGCGTGATGAATGACAAACCATGATTCATCTGACCAGGCAACTCTCTCCCACTGGTCCGTGGACAAGTCGCGATGTTCTCGGGCCCAGCGCAGGTGCAGTTGGTGATGACGCTTGGTCAGCAAAGGCACACGAGTGGGACATTAGCTGCGTAGCACCATATCCAACAGTGTCCACTGAACAGTGGGCTCTGATACTATTCTACTTGGCCCTGCATTGTATTGGGCTGTCAGCTGAGCCACTGTCTGGCTCCGGTTTTGCATCACCATACGAGACAGTCTCCGACGACCTTTTTCTTTGATAGCGCGTGGACGTCCAACACCATGTCCTCTACTGTTGGTTTCATCCACTTTGCATAAGTACTAACAACTGTAGGTCGCGAACAGCCCACGAGTCGTGCGGTTTCGGAAATACTTGTTCCGAGCATTCGAGCCATTACAATCTGCCCTCTATCAAAGTCGCTTAGATCCGCAGCCTTTCCCATCACACACAGAAGTAAGTGAAATAATGATTCTTCAGACTCACCAACAGCAGTTTGTGACGGGTCTATTCGCGATATTTTTCCTATTAATCCTCTTGGGGAAACTTTGGGGCTAGCATTCACATTAATTCACAGCCTTTCAAGAAGAACACGTGATATGTAAATTAGTTTGACTATATATATATATAGGCTTTGTAGGTGTAATATAGAAGGAGCCGGGAAACTGTTACGTAAGTGCGACTATTAGAATATTTCATTCACAAATCTAGCGCGAGTTAAGGAAGTAATTGCTTAGATTAAATTATTAGATTGAAGATTTAAGATAGTAAAATTAGAATTAGCAATCGGTTCATTAGTGCTTGTTCTCCTTATTTATTTCACGTAGTCGGGTTTACTTAGAATTGGGTATTAAAAATAGACAATGCTTTAGATATCACTCCTAGGTTTCCTCTTGTGATTCTTTAACTGTGTGTTCAAGGAATAAATAAAACTAATTGTTATTATGAAATTTGTTGGCGATGCTTTGTTTCCCCCACACCTAGAGACGTGCATGACGGAGAGAGAGGGTGCCGATTAGACCAACCCCCCTCCACACAAGTTAAACACCACTTCCACCTGATCACGTGCCTTCCACGTCATCCAGGCGAGTTCATTGCAAAATGTAGGGGTGCTCATAATGTTTTGGCTCTTGAGTGTATGTGATCAGCCAGACTTTCAGTGTGCAACACTTGTTATTACTTATACTTTGTGTATCTATTTGAAAAATGTTGGTATTAATGCTGCTGCAGGCAAATTTTCAAATCGTGCCATTTTCAAACCCAAATCGGACATTTTTTTTCAAATAAAACACAATCTTTTTGTTTTCTTTTATATTGATGTGCAAATTTTGCTACAATAAAGTGAATACCTAAATAAAATTTTATTAAAAAACTTTTAATTTTTACTGTAAAGAATTTTTAACTTGTAAAGCACATCACTAATTTTCTTTAACTTGCATAATGATGGAAATGTCTCAAAAATTTTACTTTCTATTAAACCACATAACGTGGTCCATGCATCCCCAAAATTAATTTTTCACTGATTCCTTGGCAGTCACAAGGACCTCTAGCATAGGAGCTACTTTGGAAATCCATGTATAAGGTTATATTGTGGTATTACTGGCGTAACTACCTCTGAGGGGACCCTTTTTTAGATACGGAAACTCTGTTAGTGAGACCGTAGTTACACATGTTGGGGCCCTGTATCATTTATTAGCGGTAGCTACACCCGTGGTGGTATTTTTACACTACTTCTATGGAAAATTAACTTTCAGAATACCTAAATTTATAAAGTATTCTGAAGGGATTCCTAGTTTGTGTGTGATAATGTGCATATAAATTTGTATCATTAATGTGAAAAAATCTTGATTTGAGAAGATTTACTGATTGATCCAGTTTAAGCAACGAATCCTATAAAATATAATATTTATTATGCAAATTAAATTTTAAAAATAGATATGATCTGACAATATCAAGGATTCCATAGAAAGCATCTTGTGAGGTATCCTGGATTCAAACTGGCATTGTTTTTATTCATGTATTATGCATCGATTACTGAATTATATTTTTGTTTTGTAAGCAAGCACATAGTCATTAAATTTTTTTTTTTTTTTTTGACGACTAAAACTTATTATTTTTTTTAATAAATTTGCCATTTTACAAAATAAAATGCCCTTTTTCAGTTAAAGAACAAACTGTTAACATATTCAATATTTCTTTTTATAAGATTAAAATTATGTATATTTTCCATTAGGAAGAGGAATATGATGTTTTATTTATAAATTGAGGAATTGATTCTCATTTATCTTTCATTATTGTAAGGAATTTCAGATTTATTTAAAAGGTGGAGTAACTTTTCATATGTTTATCATATGCTTAGCATTTCTTTCTGTAAGAATGATTATAAAATAAAATTATAAAGAATGATAATGAAAATAAATTTATAAATCTTAAAAGTTAAAATTGGATCAGAATATTTGGTGCCTTGTTATAAAATTTCATCTTGTGGATTCATAAAATCATGTGAGCTTGTTTCTTCAAATTTTTATGCATGTACAGCCTCCATGCCTATTAAACTTTGAAAAACATAATTTTTTTTTGTTCCTTTAAGTTTTTTGATTATGCCAAAACCTTCAGTTTTATATACCATGTACAAATCTATATGTTTCTTCACAATGTTACTTTTTATTGTTTTCTGCAGAATGTCTTAAGAATCTTACGAAAAATTCTGTACATAGAATTAGATATTTTGAAGTGTCATGAATTGAATATGCTATCTGCATGACAGAAATATATATAGAATTGTCAATATCTATGTATAAGAATTTTCTATTGAGATCTGATGCCCTTAAAGAGAATGAAGCATGTAAAAGGAAGCATCAAGTCCTCACATTGTTAAGGTGTGGGAATTTGAAGAGCGTAATTCCAATTCCTTTGTTGCAACTTTGTTCAAAATTATGAGATCTGTTGCCAATAGCCTTTGTGTTGCTTTACATTACAGTGTAGCAATAATGCAGCAAACAATAATATATAAACTTTAATTTATCTTGTTTTCCAGTTTTGTCAATAGAACTATCATAACACATTCAAATTCTTAATTCAATAAAAGCTCAATCTATAGTCTAATTTAGCCACTAGGTCTTCCATATTAAACAAAATAAGCCAAATTACAAAACTGAACACTATAAGACAAAGTAAAAAATTACATAAAATAATTCAAATCAATGTTTAAGTGGGGAAAAAATTACTTAGAATATGACTGTTTTGCATTTATTCATTAAGAATTTTTTCCAGTGGCTATTCAAATTGAAATCCATTTTAATAGGGTCCAATTTTTTGTATATCTAAGTGTACATGTTGGTAGCAATTAGCTTTATTATGATTAGGGTTTCTTTCCCGAGATCCCGGAAAATCATAAGATTTTTGTACTTTTTCTATTCTTGGGAATTGGACTTCATTCCCGGGAATCACACGGGGCTTGAATTATCTATGAGGTAGCTGTTTTTGACTTGACCTTACATTTCAATCTCGTACATCGTTAACTGAACCTACTGTCGCAATTTGTGATCGTCCCCCCTGAACTTCCGGACGAAGGAATGTTCGTGACCCCAACTGTGGGGTAAGAGTTGTAATATGAGAACTTTGGGTTGTGGAATTTTTCCACAGCTAGCAGTGGGTGTATCGAGCTTGGTTAGCAAGAAATATTGGGTGTTTAGGGCAATAGCATTTCGTTGCCAACCAGCACAATGTGATCGAAGTTCCAAGATCTAGATTTATGTGGATAATGTAAGTACTAATACTTAAAACTATATTATTTATTTAATCTTTTTTTTAAAAAAATTTTGCGTATACTTGTCTTTATTATGAGTTATTTAATTGAATCAGCAATTTGAAGAAGGGAATGAACCCAAAAACTGTTGGGGGGAGAATATTTTTATCAGAAATTGCGCAATTTTTCTTATTTATTATTTTTCTAAACTTAACTTTCGTGTGAGATTCTTATATTAATATTTATTTATATTTGTGTAACAATAATACAGCAATTCTATAAACAAGAAATCGGTTATACATATAAAATATCTTAAATACAATAATTAATATTTTTTTCGTACATAATCGGCACTTCAGCAGCAAATGAGTTTTCAAGTATATATTAACATTTATCTCTTAGTAGCAACAATAGAGAAATAATTGATTCACCTTTGACTGGTTATATTTCAAACGCATGTGAGTCAGTAAAGGAACATTAATTTTAATAATTATTTTTCAAATGTGAATTTTCTCCCCAAGATTTTTAATTTACAAAATCTTTAACTGTAACATTTTTTCCATGCCTGAGGATAAAAGTATAAATTGCTTATGCTTTCTGAAATCCTATTTCAAAAATGAATAATCAATTTGTTATATATTTTTTGTACTTTTTAGCTCATTATATAAATAAGAATTAATTTTGTAATTTATATGCATCCTTATTTTATATAATGATTATTGATTTTATTTAAAAATAACTTGCTTTAAATTTTTTAAAATTTTGATGTATTCCCGGGAACGACAATTACATTCCCGGGATTTCCCGGACATTCCCGGGAATGGAAAAACCCGGGAAATCAGAAACCCTAATTATGATCAATGAAGCCTTTCTCCTGAAAAGGAGCTAAGTTTTCAGAATCCCTATTCCAAACGTACTTGGAATATCTTATGTTGAATGTGTATGTTTGCACTTTTAATTTATTATTTTCTTAATGTCAATATTTTCATTTGTGATTTACCATGTCTTTCTCATATTCTTTTAATTGATGCATGTTCCCTGTCAGAAGCACTTATATTTTGCAAAGAGGATCTAATTAAATTAAACAAAACGCAAAAACAATTGTTTTCATTGAGAATAATAAAGTAGCCTATATATATGTCTAAAAGTATTTTCATTATCTGGTCATTAATATGTTTGTTCTCGTTTATGTAACACGGTATGTTGAATTTTTTATTTTGAATTGTAGAAATTTAAAACCAAAATTAACGGTAAGACTTATTTTAAAAATATGTAAGCAAGATTTATATTAATTTGTGTGAAGGTTTCAAGCTACCTTATTGTCACCACAATAAGGTAGTTTGGTTCATCCTTTCTAGTAACCTAACTATAATTTTTACCTCAGGAATGGTAACTGCCAGAAACCCATTCATCTTTTTCCTCTCTTGTAAAATTTCTGTACTCGGAACCAGCAGATTCATCCTGTGTCTGGTGTGATTTTCACAACTCTCTATTGGCAAATCGTGCAATATTATCACATTGATTCTTTTTTATATTCCTCCTTGCAACTGAAACACCTCTTCAGGAAAAATTTGATAAGACATTCAGTTCTTTAATTTATTAACAGTTTGCATGTTTAAAGACTAATTTGCAATAAAAAAATAAGCAAACCATAATTGAAGTGAAGAGCCATAGAAAAGAAAAGAAAATATCTTTATATAATTTATTAGAACTTATACATCACATTTCAAAATTGAAAAGCAGATTACAGGCAATGTATGTTGTAGCTGCATAATTATTTTTCAGTCAAAATAAAATTATAAGTATTTTTCTTCACTGTAGACACTAAAAGGAGCTTCGTCCATCATTTCTGTGAAAAGAAAAAAATTTGAACCAAATAAAAGATCTATTGACACAACAGCCCTGGGTGGGCCAAGGCCTTTCCTAGAGCCTCCACTTAATCGGCCCATCTCAATTCGGGCCTACCCCTAGTTCTGGTTCCAATAGGATAATAATTCAGAACGTAAAGGATGAGGGGTCCATATGACCTGCGAGCCTCAAACGACCAATCTTGATGCATTTAATGACATCTGCTTCCTTAAATAGCTTGTATAATTCAAAATTATGTTGTCATCTCCACAATCCATTCTCATTCACAGCACCAAAGATATATCCAAGAACTTTACACTCAAAGATGGCTAGCTGTTCAGTCTGTGGTTTAGTCGAAGTCCACGTTTCAGATCCATGGGTAAGTACACAAAAAAAAGATCAAAATTGTTATTTTCTTTTAGGTAGCCGAGATATTCTTAACTTGGTTTGATCAGTCATAATATTAAAATTCGCCACTCAGCTGAGTTGACCTTTGAACTAGAGGTTTGGCAAGTGTATAGATTTTGGATTATCAAGAAATGTGCATTTGCCTTAATATACATTTAGTTTTCATCACTGGAACTTAAAAAGCATTTAACTCAACTAATTTAATCATAAATGATGCACTATATACTTTAAAACATAAAAAATAGTCTCCCATCCTTATTCTAGTAGAAAGTTCCAATGTCACATGAAGCCTGCTAATGCATTTTCTCCCCCCACAGACATTTGATATGCCTAAAATATATAGACCGATTGTTTATTAACACATTGAAAAATGTTAAGAGAAAGGTAAATAGCCACAATTCCTTCACGTTTTGTTTTGTAATTGGCAAATGACATTAATTTCCATCCTCTGTAGTCAGCAACTGAAAAATGACAGGAATTCATGTCTCCTTTCTTGAAAGAGTTAAAAGTTGCAATATGAAGCTAGTGAGTTTTATTAATGTCGCACTTTAAAGAAACACGAGGGCTATTGTCGGCTGGCCTCCTAATTTTGAACTTTGGCAAGTGACAAGAATGACACTCCCTCTTCAAATTAGAACAGCATGCCAAAAGGAGGACTTTGAGCATGACAAATTTAGTGTGCATTAGCCCACTCTACCCGGTGGGTCTTGTGACGTATGTGCGTCCCCCTTTGAGACATCTGGGACTTGCCTCCCACGGCTGGATCAGGTTTTAGGGGAATTGATGACCACACGGGCAAATACAACTGCAGTCGTTAATATACTGCCACGGACGTGTCTTAGTTAGCCCCGGCAACCTTTGACACGAGGGGAGCATTTCGCCACCACCGGATGTGGGGAGTGAAGGGGGACGCCGAGAACGGTCAACCTCAGAGAGAGACCGCAAAGGGCCGTGAGATAAGAGAGTGGACAGCGAAAATTTCGCAGTGAACGGACACCAACAAAATCCCTCCCTCACAAAACTATTTTGGAACTCTAAAATCATCTCATAGTACAAAATTGTATATTAATGTAAATAATAGCTGTGACTTAATTAAACTAAATTATTATATTTCAAACATGCTATCTTTATTAAATCAAACGTCACAGCATCAACTAAAGTGGTGGTAGCGGTGGGATAAAAAAAATAGAGATTACCGGACCCGTGAGAGGAGGTGATTTGGTGATTCTGGTTTATTACGGGCGCTCTGCAAACCGCACGGAGAAAAACTCAAGACACCCGAGCTTGGAAATAAGGATAAAACTATCCTTCAAAGAAAATAAAAAACAACTTGGACGTCCGAGCCTGGAAATAAGGATAAAACTATCCTTCAGAGAAAAGAAAAACAACTTGGACGCCTGAGCTTGGAAATAAGGATAAAACCATCCTTTAGAGAAAGAAAATATTGTTTTGTGCGTGGTGAAAAATTCTGATAATTTTTTGTGTGTGCCCAAAACTATCCGAATCCAGCGAAGAAAGATCCTTTTGTGTGTAGTGAAAATTGAAATCATCTTTAAATCAAGACATGTCAACCGGACCTTCGGTATTCCCAAGTTTCAGCAGATAGTACTTCAAAAGGGGGGGAGTATTGTTATATTTCTTGAGTTGTATTAGTTGCATTACTAAAATTTCTACTACAAATTTTGAGATAATTAATGTTTTTTCTTGCATGGGAACAATGTTATTTTGGTTCTAGAGAATTATAAATACGAGTATTGTGTGCAACTTTTAGCTTAAGATTTATTGTGTTTTAAGTTTCTTGATAGTTTTGATTATTTTATAGTGTAAAAATTTTTTGTTTGATTGTTTCTGTGTTTGCATGGGACCAGTGTTATTATGATACTAGAGAGTAGTAAATTTTGTGTGAACTTGTAACAAATATTGTGCTGATATTGTTCGAAATTGGCTTTTCTCGGAAAAGGGAAAAAGCAAGATATGTTCGCAGAGGAATTAGGGGTAGATGTCACGCCAAACATGACTGTCCCTAACATCAAAACCGCAATCAATAACAGGGAGGGTTACGAAGAGGAATTCGTAAAGAATCTATTTGAAACTATTATTGCAAATAGGAAAATTGAAGAGGAAAGGGAGAGAGCAGAAACCTTGAGATTAGATGAGCACGCGTTGAAAGAGAAGGAATTACAATTAAAATTTGATCTAGAGAGATTTAAAATAGAATCCGGACATAGTGTAAACGATGAATCAACTAGCTGTATAAATCCTCGTTCTGTAACCTCGAATGTAAATTTAAGAAAATTAATCCAAATCAGTCAGATATTAGTTTGTATCTGGTGATTTTTGAACGTCAGGCTAAAAGGGCTTTAATTGAAAAAACAGACTGTGTAGGGCATTTATTAGGTTTGTTACCTTTAGATATCGTGCAATTCACATTGCTCGCGAACCGGAGGAACAAGCAGAAAATTATGATTATATTAAAAAACTATTACTTAAACGATTTAAGTTAAGTCCGGAAGTCTTTCGCCAGAGATATGTTCAACACCAAAATAAATCGGATAGTACCTGGAAAGACTTCACCTTTGAAATTACTAACTATTTAGAGGAGTGGCTAATCGGCCTAGAGATCGAGTCGTTTGAGGACCTTAAATATTTAATGGTTGTCGACCAACTAAAAAAACGCGCGTATGCTAGTATGAGAGAACATTTCTTAGATGATTGGGCGAACCTCAAATCATCTAGTCAAATAGCAGAACTCTTTGACAACTACGAGGATGTCAAGAAAAAAAATTCAAAAACCGCGGATAAATTCAGCAGGAACGAGAGAAATTTGACAACCTCCGGGTAAGGCGGCATGCCCGAAATTAAATAAGAACAAAGCAACGGAGTCTCTCAATAATATTGAAGGAAATGGGAACTCGGATTTTCTTAATTCATATATAACAAAGGGCTCTGTGAATGGTCAGGAAATAGATATACTTAGGGATACGGAAGCAACAATAGATTTGGTGTGTGCTAAATACATTAATTCTTCTTCTTTCTCCGGTGAAAAGGTCTGGGTAATTGGTTTGCTTACCCTTGGCGGTCGTGGAGATTTCCGGAAACTTCGGAACGGTGCAAACTAAAGCAGCAGTTTGTGGTAATAATTTAAATTAACTAGGTCGGTATTTGCTCGGAAACAAAACGGCTGAACTAATAAAAGAAAATTTAGGCTATGATTTTCTTTCACTTGAGGTAGTCAATGCTGTTCAGACAAGGTCTCAAACCATAGCGGCTAGAAAAGAAATAGAGTTTAATAGCTGTAGCGATAGGAAAAGGGAAGGTGAGGCCATAATTGTTTCTTCGGAGGCAGATGATCAAATTTTAATCCCTGCACTGCAGGAATATGTTCCGGAGTTAGAGCTGCTAAAAGTTACTCGAGAAGAGTTAATCGAAGCGCAAAAAATAGCGAGGATGTTAAACCATTGTACGAACAGGCAGTCAGTGAGGTGCAGGCAACAAATAAGGCTTATTCTCTAGAAAATGGGTTACTAGTCAAAAAACGCGAGGATAAGTTAGATAATGTGGCTGAATATTAATAGTAGTGCTAGAAAGGTTCCGTGAGCTAATTAAATCGTTGTGTCATGAAGGAACCTCAGCACATCTGGGGGTTGCGATAACTAAAGACAAGTTAAACCGATATTTTTATTGGCCGAATCGTTATAAGGATATAGAAGCGTTCGTAAAAACTTGCGATCAGTGTCAGAGGGCTGGGAAGCCAAATGATAAAAAGAAAGCTCCACTAAAATTGGTCCCGGTTATTCAGGAGGTTATTCAGGTCCCGGTTTTTACTAAGCTAAATATTGATGCATGTGGGCCTCTTCCAGTCATATCTAATGGGAATCGATATCTTATCACGGCCATATGCATGTCATCAAAATTCCCTGAAGCTATCCCGGTGGCTGATATCAGTTCGGTGAGTGTTACAGATGCTCTGTTAAATATCTTTAGTTGTATGGGATTTCCGCGGGAAATACAATGTGACCAGGGTACTTCTTTTACTAGTGCTCTGACTACCGAGTTTTTTGAAAGATTTGGAATATTTGTCCGGTATAGTTCTGTGTATCATCCTCAGAGTAACCCTATTGAGCGATTTCATCGAACATTGAAATGACTCTTGCGAGTCTTATGTTTAGAGGCAGGCTCCGAATGGGACAAACATCTTCTGTCTATTCTTTTAGTGTTACGAACTGTAACTCACGAGAGTATAGGGTTATACACCATCAGAGTTGGTGTATGGGAAAAATTTGCAGACTCCAGAAACATTAGTAATGGAACCGGAAGAAGAAAATGATCTCGTCACTGAATACGTGTTTAAGTTAATTAATAGATTAAAAAGGTGTCAGGAGGTAGCTATAAATAAAATGGAAGAGATGCAAATTAAGAGGAAAACTTGGTATGATAAGAATGCAGTAAAACGCGAATTTAAGGTTGGAGATTTAGTACTTGTTTTGGCTACATCTCGAGCGAATAAATTAGCAGTACAGTGGATAGGTCCTGGGATGGTTTTAAATAAAATTTCCGAAACGAACTATTTGGTAGAAATTCCCGGTAGACGAGAAACCTCTCAAATCTATCATATAAATTTGCTAAAACCGTATTATAAAAGGAAGGAACATGTTAACTTAATATTACTGATGAAGCGCACCAATCTATCGCAGACCAGGATTTAGAAATCCCATATTTAGAAAACAATTCTATCGGTTATGATTTCGAGGATGTCATCCAGGCTAGCGAGTTAAACAAATGTCTTCATGACACACAAATTAATCAGCTGTGCGAATTACTAAATAAACATTCTAAATGTTTCTCAAACGATCCCGGTTTAACTAATCTGGTTGTACACGAGATCCAGTTGGCTAATGATAAGCCAATTAGAACGAAGCCGTACCGAATGTCGCACCGACAAAATGAAATTTAAAAAAAAAAACGAAATTAACCGAATGTTAAAATTAGGAATCATTGAGGTAGGAGAATCGGATTATATGTCCCCTATGATTTTAGTTGAGGTACCTGGCAAGGATCCTCGACCTTGTGTCGATTATCGGAAATTAAACGGAATTATTAGAACGGAGTACTTTCCTCTACCCAACATCGAAGAACGCGTAGAACAGGTCTCCTCTGCTAAATTTATTACCATTTTAGATTTATCTAAAAGATATTGGCAAATTCCTTTGAGTAAAACTGCACAACGATACACAGCTTTTTGTACTAGTTTTGGTACTTACAGACCCTTCAGAATGAGTTTAGGATTAAGGAATGCTCCATATTTCTTTAGTAAACTCATGGCGGAATTACTAAACGGTCTAGAGCAGGGGTTGGCAACCTTTCAGCTGTGGCGTGCCAAACCAACCTACCAACATGATTCAGCGTGCCAAGCAATAGCAAATATTTGAAACAATTTGATTTCCACGACAATACACGCAGAATTAAGAGAAATAGAGGTCAAAAATACAAATTTAATTACATGCTAATTATGCATCATTTAAAGATATTTATTGACAAAAAAATGAACATAAAATCAACTATTCCTTCAATATAAATACAAATATTAAAACTCTGCACATAAATATGTATATTTTTAGATTTTTAAGGAAAAAACTTAAAATATGACTATTCTTCAATATATATCAAAAATTAAAATTGTATATATATTATGCATTCTTAAAAATATTTATGAAACTAGAAATAAACAACATAAATGTTGTATACGCTCAGGCGACACCAGCGCCACTCTCTGTAAACCCCGGATGTAAGCGGGAGAAGGAATACACTTACTTTGTCCCAGCAGCGCGCGCCTAGTCAGGTTTAACAACCTGTAGATGTCATTAAATATCCTTAAACCTAAACGTCTTTTTCATTCAACATACCCCTAGACACCACCCTCTCTGTTACATAAAGTATAAGTGTTCATGCAGCAAAGTTAAATAAAAAATTTTAATTTTAATGCGAACCTTGTCCCTGTAGAGCTCCACTTAATGTCGCAATATCAGGGGTATAGTTCGTTACTTTCAATTTGACACAGGATTCAGAATGTTCAGCAGTTGAACAATTTCTTAGTGGACTCAAAATATATTTCATTTGAGAAAAAATTTGTTCACATAGATATGTGGAACCAAAAGCGGAAAGCAGGGCACATGCTATTTTTTTCAAACAATTAAATCTTTCTGGCAATGACATCCAGCAATTTAAAATAGCTGTCGATTTATTGCTAGAGTTATCCTTCCAAATTTTTCCGTAACTTCCTAAATTTTGTTTTCCATAATTCTGAAGATATTAATTCAATAAGTTCCATTTCAAAATTATCAGTTTCCATCCACTCAAAAATTGACAAATCGAATGGGATTATTAAATCAGGTTTGATTAGAAAAGAAAATATGGGCATACAAGCTTCAAAGTCTTTGCATCTTTTAGAAAACTCCTCCTTAAGTACTTCAGCTTAAGTTTGAAGTTCATCTTTGTCTACGGTTGATGTATTTGGCAAGCGCTTTGACATTTGGGAAGTATTTGTAGGTACTAGTATTAATATCACGGGAAAATATATTTAATTTTGTAGCAGAGCTCTTCCAATATTCAAAAAGTTCAAGTACTGTTTGACTTTTTCCTTGGAATCCTAAGTTTAGTTCATTGAGAGGTTTAGTTATATCTGTCAGAACCATCAATTTACATAACCATTCCTTGTCTAATTCGGGAAAATGTTGTCCCTTCTCATTAAGAAAAATTTTAATGTGCCCCATGCATAACACAAACTTATTCAATACATTACCAAGACTAAGCCAACGGACATGACTGTACAAAGGAAGATCCCCATATTCACTTTCCATTTCTTCTAAAAGAGATTTAAATTGTCTGTGTACTAATGAAGATCGAGACACTATAAAATTAACTATTTTAACAACAGTATTCATTAAAGAAATTAAGCGCTGAGACGAAATTTTGGCAACTAAACTTTCCTGATGTATTATGCAACGGAAGTTCAATATTTTATGTCCAATATGATTTTCAAGAAGTTTGACAAATCCTTTTTCCTTGCCAACCATTGCAGGAACGCCATCAGTAGTTACACAAACTATTTTATTTATATTAATATTTTTTCTTTCAAAATGATTTATAAATGAAAAAAATAATATCCTGCCCTTTAGTTGTACCAGCCAGAGGAATCATACTGAATAATCTATATATATAAAGGAGAAAAGCGACTGACTGACTAATCACGAAATCTCTGGAACTATTCAACCTACAGACTTGAAATTTGGTAGACATGTTCCTTTGATAGAGTAGACATCAGCTAAGAAAGGATTTTCCGAAATTCGAAACGCAAGGGGCGTTACGGGGGGTTAAGGGCTTTAATAATAATTGTTTCCATGTTTAAACTACTTGATGTACAATCTTAAAATTGGGTAATCGGATTCCTTTCAGAGAGTAGAGATCCGCTACAAAATGAGTTTGCTGAAAATCGACCCCCAAGTGGCGTTGCAGGGGCTTAGGGGGCGTTATAGATAATTATTTCCATTTTAAAACTATTTGATGCACTGTCTTTAAATTTGATATATAGATTCCTTTCGTAGAATAATGATCAGTTACAAAACGAGTTTTGTGAAAACAGACTTCTAAGTGGCGTTGCGGGGGATTAAGGGGCGTAATAGATAAATATATCCGTTTTTAAACTACTTCACCAACCTGCTTGATAATTGGTAGGTAAGTTTCTTTCCTGGAGTAAATATCCGCTACAAAATGGGTTTTGGGAAAATAGACCCCCAAGGGGTGTTGCGGGGCGGGGGGTTTAAGGGGCGTTATAAATTCCTATTTTTAAGTTATTAGACGTACAGTCTTGAAACTTAGTAAGCAGATTCCTCTCATAGGGTAGAGATACGCTAAAAATGAGTTTCGTGAAAATTGCCCCAAGTGGCGTTGAGGGGACTTAAGGGGCGTTATAGATAATTATTTCCATTTTTAAACTATTAGACGCACAGTCTTTATATTTGATAAAGAGATTTCTTTCATAGAGTAGAGATCAGCTATAAGAAGGTTTTGTGGAAACAGACCTCTAAGTGGCGTTGCAGGGGAATAAGTGGCGTAAGAGATAAATATTTTCGTTTTTAAACTATTTGACCTACCTGCTTGAAAATTCGTAGGAATGTTTCTTTCATGGAGTAAATATCCGCTACAAAACGGGTTTGGAGAAAATTGACCCCCAAGGGGTGTTGCGGGGGGTTAAGGGCAGATATAAATAATTATTTCTTTTTTTAAACTATTAGACTCACAGTCTTGAAATTTGGTTAGCAGATTCCTCTCATAGGATAGAAATACACTGCAAAATGTGTTTTGTGAAAATCGACCCCTAGGTGGTGTTGTGGGGGTTCAAGGGGCGTTATTGATAATTTTTTTGCATTTTTAATTAATTGGACGCACAGTCTTCAAATTTTGCTCAGCAGATCCCTTTCATAGAGTGCAATTCCCCTACAAAATGGGTTTTGTGAAAACAGACCCAGAAGTGGCGTTGCGGGGGCTCAAGTGGCGTTATAGACAATTATCCCCATTTTTAAACTGTTCGATGTACAGTCTTGATATTTGATAAGCATATTCCTTTCGTAAAGTAGAGAACCGCTATAAAATGGGTTTCGCGAATATCAACTACTAAGTTTAATTTCGGGAGATTAAGAGGCGTAATCGATAAATATTTCCATTTTTAAACTACTTGATCATCCTGCTTGAAAATTGGTAGGCATGTTCCTTTCATGAATAGAGTTCCTCTAACAAAGAGTAAAATGAAAATTGACCCAAAGATGTTTGCGAGGGGTCAAGAGGAGTTACAGAAAAAAATTCCTGTTTTTAATTGTTAGATCCATATACTTGAAATTTGTTAAGCATGTTTCTTTTGTTGAATAGGGATCCACTAAGAATAAATTTTAAGCAAATCAAGTTCTGGGGGTTGCAGGGGTTACTGGGACGTATTAACAAAAAAAATTACTTTTTTCGAGCTACAGGACTATAATAATGAAATTTGGTTTGCATTTTTCTTTTGTTGAATTGAAATCCGCTAAGAGCAGAAATTTTGGAAAACGGCTCTCAACGGGATTACGGGGATATTTATAGTAAAATTTTGCTTTTTCTGTTAGATTTAGTCTCTAAAGTTGGCTTGCATGTTCAATTTACGGAGTAGAGATCCACCGAAAATTGGTTTTGCGGGAATCCACTTGGTTTTTGAGTTACGAAAGAGCAAACATCATTCTATGCTTCAATTTTAGAGATTTTTAGAAAATACAAATTAGATGAGTTCTGCCCTTTTTTTTTATCAACAGGTGACAGTTACAGGTATAAGTATATTTTTCAATTCAATCGAATTCTTAATGCTAGGACTTAGATATCAATAATTTATACATATACTAGCTGTTACCCGCCCGCTTCGCTGGGTATTTCATGATGTTTTATAAATTTTTACTGCTTATATATATGTATAAATTATTGATATCTAAGTCCTAGCATTAAGAATTCGATTGAATTGAAAAATATACTTATACCTGTAACTGTCACCTGTTGATAAAAAAAAAGGGCAGAACTCATCTAATTTGTATTTTCTAAAAATCTCTAAAATTGAAGCATAGAATGATGTTTGCTCTTTCGTAACTCAAAAACCAAGTGGATTCCCGCAAAACCAATTTTCGGTGGATCTCTACTCCGTAAATTGAACATGCAAGCCAAATTTCAAGTCTAAATCTAACAGAAAAAAGCAAAAGTTTTACTATAAATATCCCGTAATCCCGTTGAGAGCCGTTTTCCAAAATTACCGCTCTTAGCGGATTTCAATTCAACAAAAGAAAATGCAAACCAAATTTCATTATTATAGTCCTTGTAGCTCGAAAAAAGTAATTTTTTTTGTCAATACGTCCCAGTAACCCCCTGCAACTCCCAGAACTTGATTTGCTTAAAATTTATTCTTAGTGGATCCCTATTCAACAAAAGAAACATGCTTAACAAATTTCAAGTATACGGGTCTAACAATTAAAAACAGGAATTTTTTTATGTAACTCCTCTTGACCCCTCGCAAACATCTTTGAGGGTCAATTTTCATTTTACTCTTTGTTAGAGGAACTCTATTTCATGAAAGGAACATGCCTACCAATTTTCGAGCAGGATGATCAAGTAGTTTAAAAATGGAAATATTTATCGATTACGCCTCTTAATCTCCCGAAATTAAACTTAGTAGTTGATATTCGCGAAACCCATTTTATAGCTGTTCTCTACTTTACGAAAGGAATATGCTTATCAAATATCAAGACTGTACATCGAACAGTTTAAAAATGGGGATAATTGTCTATAACGCCACTTGAGCCCCCGCAACGCCACTTCTGGGTCTGTTTTCACAAAACCCATTTTGTAGGGGAATTGCACTCTATGAAAGGAATCTGCTTAGCAAAATTTGAAGACTGTGCGTCCAATTAATTAAAAACGCCAAAAATTTATCAATAACGCCCCTTGAACCCCCGCAACACCACCTAGGGGTCGATTTTCACAAAACACATTTTGCAGTGTATTTCTATTCTATGAGAGGAATCTGCTAACCAAATTTCAAGACTGTGAGTCTAATAGTTTAAAAAAAGAAATAATTACTTATATCTGCCCTTAACCCCCCGCAACACCCCTTGGGGGTCAATTTTCTCCAAACCCGTTTTGTAGCGGATATTTACTCCATGAAAGAAACATTCCTACCAATTTTCAAGCAGGTAGGTCAAATAGTTTAAAAACGAAAATATTTATCTCTTACGCCACTTATTCCCCTGCAACGCCACTTAGAGGTCTGTTTTCACAAAACCTTCTTATAGCTGATCTCTACTCTATGAAAGAAATCTCTTTATCAAATATAAAGACTGTGCGTCTAATAGTTTTAAAATGGAAATAATTATCTATAACGCCCCTTAAGTCCCCTCAACGCCACTTGGGGGCAATTTTCACGAAACCCATTTTGTAGCGGATATTTACTCCAGGAAAGAAACTTACCTACCAATTTTCAAGCAGGTAGGTGAAGTAGTTTAAAAACGGATATATTTATCTATTACGCCCCTTAATTCCCCGCAACGCCACTTAGAAGTCTGTTTTCACAAAACCCGTTTTGTAACTGATCATTATTCTACGAAAGGAATCTATATATCAAATTTAAAGACAGTGCGTCAAATAGTTTAAAAATGAAAATAATTTTATCTATAACGCCCCCTAAGCCCCTGCAACGCCACTTGGGGGTCGATTTTCAGCAAACTCATTTTGTAGCGGATCTCTACTCTCTGAAAGGAATCCGCTTACCCAATTTCAAGATTGTACATCAAGTAGTTTAAACATGGAAACAATTATTATTAAAGCCCCTAACCCCCCGTAACGCCCCTTGTGTTTCGAAAAATCCTTTCTTAGCTGATCTCTACTCTATCAAAGGAACATGTCTACCAAATTTCAAGTCTGTAGGTTGAATATTTCCAGAGATTTCGTGATTAGTCAGTCAGTCAGTCAGTGAGTGAGTCGCTTTTTTCCTTTATATATATAGATATAAGCAGTAAAAATTTATAAAACATCATGAAATACCCAGCGAAGCGGGCGGGTAACAGCTAGTTCTTCATAAATTCGATTTTTATCACAATATCGTGCAATTACTGCAAGGCATGCAACATCATTCCCGTCTTTACTTTCATCAAGAGCAATGCTAAATGTGCAATAGTTTTTTGTAAACCTGAATTTTGTTTCGCAGTTACATTTTCTGCCATTTATGTTATTCTTCTTTCAACAGTTCGCGCAGAAGCAGGTATTTCTTAAATTTGTGATAATATTGTTTGCAACTTAGGTAAATCGCAGAACAATATTTCAGCACTTTTTAAAAATGTGTTCTTTATACACTTGCCTCCGAAAGTCTGCGTACAGGCAATGATCTTGCGTGTTTATGTTATAATTATTATTAAAATCTCGCTTTAGAGAATCAGTATTGCTGTCAGGGATTCTTCGAAATTTCCTTATTCAAACAGCAGCAACAAATTTCACCTTAACAAGAATAAACAAGGATGACCACCAAAAAATCACCAACCATCCGCGCCAAAAGTCTGCTTACACTTACAAAATAGAGCTTTTAAAGACCTTTCATTGTAAAATAATTCCAGTAAATCATGTTTTTAAGTAATTATAAGCTGATTTTACGATTTATTTAGGATTTGAGATTAGAAAACTTTTGTGGTTCCATGGCAGGCGACAGAATAGTGACCGATATATTATTGAAAGAAAAATCATCAAAAATCTTCAGAAAAGGGGGAAATTTTTAAAGAAATTGCTGAAACTGTTAATAAGAGACATTCATTGATTCAAAAAGTACTCATAAACTACAAATTAACTAAAGTTTTAACATCCACGTCAAGATCCGGCCGCCTGTCTGCAGTGTCAACTCGAGAATCTTGCTTTGTAATATGAAAATAAATACAAGACTATAAGCTTCACAAATAGCTAAAAGTGTGGCATTAAATAGCAAAAATATGTGACTTTAACCACAATCCGAAGGGAATTGAAAAAGGATGACTATCATGGTTGAGTTGCACTCAAGAAATCATTCATCTCTTGAGTGAAAAGAGCTAAGAGAATGACCTTTGCCAAAAAACATCTAAATAGAACACATAATTATTCGAAAAATGTAATATATTCAATTGAAAGTATTTTTTTTTTTTTGTAATTTGGCATAAAAAAGAACAAATATATGCCTGCAAAAATTCCTAGACAGATCTTAAGAAAGAGAATCATTTTTCGACTATCAAACATGGAGAAGGAGGCATAATGTTTGGGGGTGCATTATAAGACTTTCCGCTAGTAATCCGGTATTTATTGAATCAACAATGTACAAAATTGATTACTTTAACTTATTGAAGTAAAATATCAAGTAAAGTGCTGAGAAACTTGCGGTGAGTGATGATTTTTACTTTCGGCGGCATAAAGGTACCGAGAAAATGGCTCCCATTGTGAAGCCGTGGCAGTTCTGACATGCCCCAAACCAATCCCGCAGGCCATCCTAGTCCCCAGACCTAAGCCAAATACAGCATTTATGGGACTTACTGGAGGGAATAATCATGGAAAGCGTAATAACATCCATGTAAGTGCTCAAATCATTCATAGTAGAAGAGTGGAACGAAATATCCACAGATGAGGCAACTATGCTAGTTAAATCCCTGCTAAATATGATGAGAGAGTTATAGAAAGAACGGAATATCTTAAAAAGTACTAACTTTTAGTTACAATCCATTATTGTAAAAGTTTTTTTCCAGTGTACGCAGACTTTTGACGCGCACGATTTGTGTCGTTCTGAAGTTATAAATATTTGTATTATTTTGTATAATATTCAGGTGATTGTTGCTTATACTATTTGAATTAACAACGTTAGATGTATCAATAATAAATAGTGTTGATTCAGAAAGACTTCATTTAAATAGAAATTTTTACATAAATATGAAAAATGATCGCCTGTACGCAGACTTTCGGAGGCAAGTGTATGTTCGCCATCTGTAAAAGATTTTCATTTGGCTGCTAAACAATGAGCAATGACGAAACTACATTCTGTCGCTTTTGGTTTGACTCCAATTGTTTGACACAAAAATGTAATTTCCTTTTTATATCCAGAAAATGCTCTTTCTAAAACTTCACATTTCTCATCAGAATTCTTAAATGTGGTCTGGTGTTTAGTTTGAAAATGTCTTTGTATACTTGACGTACGACATACGACACTTTAGCAACATAGCACACATACAGCGCGATCTTTTTGTTGTATGAATCCAAATTCGTTTGTCCAAAAATCTTGGAAATAGCGAACATCAAGTTTTCTTTTTTTAGTCGCCATTTGATTCAATATGTAACTATTAACTGGCACAATGATAAAACAAACAATATACAACTTTTCACAATAAAACTAACACAACGCGACAAAGTTAAAAGTAACCAAAAAATCACGTCGTGCATCAAACTATATTTAACTTTCGACTGAATTTATACTCAGTATTCATATATCGGCGTGACTAATAGAAAACATAAAAAAATGTGTTCTAATATCTATTTCTATTAGCTTAATTCGCTCCAAAAGTAACACATAAAATAATTATGACTTCTTTGGCATAACACTCAAAAAATTACATTTTCTCTTAATATTTAGTTAAAAAGGATCTTTGTTATGAAATCTGATTCACTTGCCTAATTAACCCACATCATTGTGTGTTTTCTTTTCACCGAATTTATTTCCAATCCAAATTATATATGTTGATAGAATAACTATTTTTGTTTAATACATTTCCGATGGAAAACGTCTGTTAAGCAGAATTTTGATTTATACCTAAGACATTTGTTTTTTTTTATTTTTCCGTCGATGCTCAAACTTTTGGTGGGTAAAAGATTAACTACTTACTTTTTTATTTACAGAGCCGTGATGAATGATTCTCAATTTTGCAAATATTAATCAATAATTTTTATTTGTGTTGAATATTTAATGCTAATAATAAGTCACATTTAAACAGAAGATGTTTTCTTTTACATAAAGCATACAAACTACAGGCAAGCTGATTCAGCAGAATCGTTTTAGGTCAGATAACCGAAAATGAAAAGTAACCTTTATATAAAAATGTACGAGGGGATGGATGAAAGGAAAGACAGAACGATTTAGCTTTATATATATATATAGTATATATCTTATAATTTTGTAGAGTGGTGGCGTGCCACTGGAAATTGCTCCGCGTGCCATAGGTTGCCGACTCCTAGTCTAGAGCATTTCGTTGTCCCGTATCTAGACGATATCGCTATCTTTTCGGATACGTGGGAGTCACACCTTAAACATGTGGAAATAGTCCTGCAAAGAATCAGGAGATCTCAATTAATAAAACCCTCGAAATGTCAGTTTGCACAACAGAATGTCAAATTCTTAGGTCATGTGGTGGGACAGGGGTTTTGCGCCCCTTCCGAGGTCAAAGTTCAGTTTGTTCTTGAGTTCCCTACCCCTCGTACAAAAATACATATAAGAGCGTTCCTTGGTTTAGCGGGGTACTACAGTAGATATATAAATCAGTTCTCGGTAATAGCTGCACCTCTGACAGATGCGTTAAAGAAAAAGGCAAGACGCGGGGAGGTTATTTGGACAACCGACTGTGAAAATGCGTTCCGAGATTTAAAAAAGAAACTAACGGACAAGCCCGTTTTGTACGCGCCAAATTTTGAACGGGAATTTATCATTCAGACAGACGCCTCTGATCATGGCATGGGGGTGGTTTTAACTCAATTAAACAAACACGGGGAAGAGCATCCAATGATTTACCTGAGTAAAAAATTTTCAGACGTTGAGAAACGTTATTGCACGACCGAGAATGTGCTAGTATTGTGTTCGCAATTAAAAGGTTACATTATTATTTAGATGGAAATTCATTTTTAGTTATGACCGATCACAACCCTTTAGTATGGTTAAATAAAAACGTTAATTCTAACCCTAGATTAATGCGATGGGCTTTGGCATTGCAACCATATAATTTTCGAATTGTACATCGATCGGGTAAAAGCCATAAAAATGCAGATAGTCTCAGCAGATCAGCGATCGATGACTAGGAATTGATAGTCGTTTGTTTGCCGTGATTATTAGTTGTGGAATAATGTTATTTGCAAATAGTTAATAAATGGTGTCAATCATGTGTATTTGCTAATGATTAGTAATTGTCGGTAAATAATATTTATTACTAATACTGAAATTAATTTTGAATGGATATGTATGTTAAAAGGGTCCACACATGGAATGTAATAATATTGAATTGCTTAATATGCGGTCTACCTCGTTTTTTTTTTTATTTTTATGGATCTGTCTTATTATCCATTAGTATTACCCGTTAAAGAGCATATTGTGAAGAATGTTTTATGTGTAAGATTGTACCTTAAGCATATTATAGCAACATGTTATTAGTATGATTTTAATAAATATTGTGTACGAGTGTTTAAAATTTTAATGATATGAATACTTCTTATATTGGTAATGATTATTCTTTCATGATTAGCATTTGTGTAAGTTCCCTTGCAAGAACACTCACTCGCGGTAAGCATTTCGAATTTAGTTGTAAGTTTAATAGTTTAAATTGCAACTCAGAAATATAGAAGTACTTATTCAAGGGAATATTTTCCCTGTGTGTCCGACAAATCCAAAGGTCAGTCACCTCGGTTACCATCATCGACCCTGAACTTTTCTTTATGAAAAGTCTGAAAGAGGAGAGGAAAAGCTGTGACGTACGTGCGTCCCCCTTTGAGACATCTGGGACATGCCTCCCACGGCTGGATCAGGTTTTAGGAGAATTGATGACCACACAGGCAAATACAACTGCAGTCGCTAATATACTGCCATGGACGTGTCTTAGTTAGCCCCAGCAACCTTTGACACGAGGGGAGCATTTCGTCAACACCGGATGTGGGGAGTGAAAGGGGACACCGAGAACGGCCAGCCGCAGAGAGAGACCGCAAAGGGCTGTGAGATAAGAGAGTGGACAGCGAAAACTTCGCAGTGAACGGACACCAACAAAATTCCTCCCTCACAAAACTATTTTGGAACTCTAAAATCATCTCATAGTACAAAATTGTATATTAATGTAAATAATAGCTGTGACTTAATTAAACTAAATTATTATATTTCAAACACGCTACCTTTATTGAATCAAACGTCACAGTCTCCAATGGCACGAGGCTCGAACCCTTGATCACTAGGTATTTTGAAGTTACAGGAAGGCTATTGGCAACATATCTCACAATTTTGAACTACACTGGATGACATCTGAGCTGGCAATCTACATACTTCCACACCATATTAATGTAAGGAATTTAAATCTCAATACATTTAACATGCAACAGTCTCTCTATACAGTAGGTTTTCAAAGGCACTGGGACTTGGGAATGCTGGCCACGAATTTGCGATTGTGACCACTGGGCTACATAAGCCTCTCACACACATGAGAGTAGTTTTTGAAGTAGAAGAGAAAGGAGCTAGAGAAAACTCCAATCTCTTATGAAAAGGAAAAAATTCTAAGAACAGTTGAACTGTATTTAATGTATACCAAAAAAAAAAAAAGTGCTATTAATTATTTAAAATGTTCTTTATTTGAGTAACAATACATATAATGCACAAGTAAAAATATATGTAAATATATACACAGTACAATTATTTCTAATAAAAGATACAAGAAAGCAAATAAAAAATGTTGTACTTTTCTCCTACCATAGATAGATAAAATATATTTTTGTTATTCATATTTTAGATACAGCACTGTAATTTTTAACAGCAAAATGTTAAGCAGCAGGGACCCAACAACATTTCTTGTATTTGATAAAGTAGTCAGACTAGAAGATTTGCAAAATAATTTCTTTAGGTGTCTTTGTGTGTGCTAACGAAATCAGAATTAAGTGAAAGTTTTTCATGTCAATAAGCCTCTTAAACAACTGATTTTAAACATAGGAAAATACTTCCAAGCATTTTCAAAATATGGTAGGAGGAATAAATTTTAATGAAAACAGTTGAAAGTAATAATTTAAGCTAAAAATAAAAATTTGTAGAATCCTTTTTAACTTAAAATGGTGGGGGAAAAAATGCTTTTAAACATTTATTATCTGTTATCTTGCAGATTTTGGTCATAATATCACAATTACTTAGCATTTTCAGTTTAAAAAATCATATTACATCATTAATACAACTCTTCTTTTTGATTAAAGAGATAGTTTTCAAAATGATACATGTCATTATAGGTATCTGACGAGATTAATCGAATGAATTCAAAATTAATTTTGGCTTTGAGATAATTGTACAACATTTAAACAATAAATGTGCTTAGAGAACATATCGAAATTCAAAACATACAAATAAATGTATCTATAATGAATTTTATTACATTTGTTGCAACCTTAATTAAGAAAAAAAATGAAACAATATTCTTCACAATGAGAAATAATACATGCATATACCAGTGTACATATTAATTGAGATTTAAGTTTGTACTATTTACAGTTTTATTTGACTGACAACTATTGAATACAACAGATCTGCTTACATATCAGAAAATGTAAATTCAATCAAGTATTTTAAGACTAAAGATTCAATACTCATACATTGCTAAATAGTCTCCTACAGAATTAAAAAAAAGACAAAGAGCATATTTTGTGGCTATTTAAAAACATAATTAACACAAATAAAAACAATAAAACACATTAATTTGCATTTTTGAAAGGAATCCCTACAAAATATAAAGTACGTATGAAATTCTAAAGTTTATCACATATAAACATCCTGAGAAATTTACAAGATACCAAGGGTGGTTTTTATATTTTCTAGATGGAATGGTATAAGCCTTAACATTAAACATAGTCACAAATCAATAAACATAAAAACTAACAAGTGATTTCTACCAAGGTAGGGGGAAAAAATGAAAAAGAGCAAGCACATCAAATATAACTATACAAATTGAATATTTGATTATTACTTTTAAGGTGATGTGTTCCTTTGCTTTCAGAAAATGATTTCACATGATTAATGGCTTAGTAAAATACTTAAATATGCTTGTACCAAGTACTGTAAAAGTTTGTCTTTAATTTGGGTATTTTTAAAAAATGTACTAAGCTAAAAACTTCTGAACAAAAAAAAAAAATTGATAAAAATATTTTTATTGCAAATAAGGTAACAAAACTGCATAGATTAAGTTAAAAAATAACTTCTCAAGCAATTAAACTGCACACTAACATATCTCTCAATATAAAAGAGAAAATTCAGCATGTTAAATGAGTTGTCACTAAAATTCTCTGGTGCAGAGCCTTCTTGGCAATTATTTACACAGTTTAAGAAACTTCATAAATCATTAATTGTATTTTTACAATAGTGGGAGATCTTTAATAGGCGTGAAAAATTTGAAATTAAATGGAAATAATTGCCAGGCTCTTGGTAACATGAGTCTGTAAGATTGTCGAATAGTGAGGTCAGCAACACCAACAACATCAGCAATCTCTGAAAGTAACAAAAATATACTTACAGGAACTGTTAACACATTAAAGATAATTATCATGAAAAATTCAAAGATTACTCATATCATTAGTAGTTAGGATATTATTTACAGATAGCTATTTAATGAACTAGGAAATAAATGTTGATGCAATCTTTATTTTTGTAAATGTTTCCCAAAATAATTCATCTTTAATAGTTTTATTTTACATATGCATGTTATATCTCTCTTTAAAAAAGGGGTTTGTCAGACAACAAGATCATTCAAGGTTTGTCAGACAGTTTATAAAGAATGCCAATGACTTGTACTTTCCCAGCAAAGAGATCCATTGAGCAAATGCTGCATACAATAACTGTTCACAAGGACCTTACAACTTTGAAAAGTTCATTCACACACCAAGGATGACACCAGGGCTGATACTTTATTCTCCTAGCTTTCACATAACCTATGTGTTTGATGTTTAGTCCTAGTTAACATCCAATATTTCCCAATAAAACAAATTTTTAATGGAATTGGGACTCACCCTTGATACTATAACCCCTGTGGATTACAATAGCTCTCATTACTATGAGCCCTGTTAATACTACTTAGAATACAATTTTCATTAGAAAGTAAAAATTTAGAACATTTGTTCAGTAATAATCAAGAACTTGAATGAAATAAATTAAGCCTTTTCCCCCACTGAACAGTCTATATTTTTCTTTAAATTCTATATCTAGTTTTAGAATTAAGATGTAAAATTTCAAAATAGTTCTTCAAATATAGTTCATAGAAGAAATCCTTTTAAAAAACACTCACTATATATTTTTTTCGTTAAAAATTTTACAGCAAGAAAACAAAATCGACTAAAGAGTTTTTGGTATTTTTAATGGATTAATTAATTTCATAAACCTTATTACATAATTTTTTTAAATATTTCATTTTGTAAAATTATAAAATACAGTCAGACCTCTTTTAACGAAGTCCTTAAAAAGTTTATTTTATGGAAAATTCGTTATATATAGGTTCATCCTTCAACAAACTTTGTAAACCACATAAAACAAATTTTAAATTCATAAACACTATATATTAAAAAAAGTAATTATTCACATCTTTTTGTGAATTAATATCTATTTTATATATCTTACCCATAAAAAACCTGCAAGCAAAACAAGAAAAAAGAATGTCAAGGAATATACAGTATTTTCATGTTAAGAAAATAATTCTATATGAAAATGAATGAATTTTATATAAGGACATTTTCTATTTTAAAGCATACAAGTAATTTCAAACATACATTATTTTACAACTAAAAATTCTAAACACATGCAGTCTTAAATTTAATTACTCATAAAATATCTTAATTTTGTCGGAGTTTTTTTTTTTTTTGCCTGAATGTTTTGTTTCATAATCTTTGCAAGTTGCCAAAAATCCCTACAGGCGTATTTTTTCGTTTCTTTTCTTAAATTTTACCAGTCATCCATTGCCTTGTCAACATCTTCATACACGTCACATATACGCGCCAATAAATTGGAATGTTTGAAAATCTAAATTTTTTTGGCAAAAGATGGCATTTTAGGATTTAAGATACAATCATCTTTCACTTGAAATGAGAAAAATATGACTTGCATGCATGTGGATTTTGATTCATAAACATAAGGGGAAATGAAGGTTATGGAATGGCATGCTTTATGACCACTCTTTAAATAAGTACATGATATTTGTATTTATTTACAGCAAGTAAGGTAGTTTTATTTTATTATAGGTATTTAGGTTTGCAGTCCCAGTGTTTAATGGATAATTGGATTTTCTAGATGAATTTTTCCTTTTTTAACCGTTACAATGATGAAGCATCAAAAATGTTTGACTGAACTTGAAATAAGAGAAAAGATGCAAAATATTTCAGATATTGATTCTAAAACAGATGAGCATAGTGATTGTGACACTAATACATCCTGATTGCTCTGATCATAAAGAACCTAACAATGATATTTTGGGCATCTGTATGTTGATTACATTGAAAGAAAATACTTTTCCACACACACATGGTCATCCACAGAAAAAAATTTAAGATTGTTAGTCTATATTCTTGCAAAACCCCTCCAAAATAGTACATGAAATGTTACGAGTGCAAGAATTGTAATGTAAAACAGTGTGTACATCCCTATTTTTAAGTTTTTCATACTTAAAAAGAATTACTGTATATTCCTGTATATAATTCACAGTGACTTATTATCTGCAAAGCCGTTTTTTCAAGTGCAAAAATAAAAAAACGTTGCATAATCCGCAGCAACTTTTACAGTGAATGATTAAAAATATATACTGCCGATAATGAAGTGCCAGATTAAAAAAAAAAATACACACAATATGATTAAAATTATAAGTAATAAATTGTACAGGAAAAATATTTTTTTTTGTAAAACTCTTTTCTTCATTGGACATCCATTGTTACCATAATTTCTAAACTTTTAATTTTAATATCTGTTAATTCCGAAGTCTAAAGGCTGTAATTTTATTGTCAGTCCTGCAGGTATTAGTTGCAGATGTGGACTTCAGGGCATTTTTAACATTCTTACTGATTTCAAAATTAGCCTTTTTATTTTCCCCTCCACAACTGAATATTTAATTGGTCAACGTTAAACAATCTTGCAGTTTCCTGATTTCCTACTTTGGTAGCCTTCTCTATAACATTTAGTTTAAAATCAGCTGTGTAATTTACACGCTTTTGCTTCAACATGAAAATATATGACCTTGAATATTTTCACGAAGAACCAGCTCGTGTCATGACAGAATGCAAAATGACTAGCAACAAAGCTTTCCAAGGAACCCTGAATTCGTTCTTGAACGCAAAACTGATTGTAGCTGAAATATGTCAGCCGAGTCGAAAAAGCTTTCAGCGCCATCTGTTATTTATTTTATAAAACATAAATGGCATTTCTTTTAAAACTTTATTCTACTGTTTCTCTTGGAGAATCTTTTTTTATCAAATTATTTGTGGCGGCATATTATATGCACAAGGAAATTTGAAACTTTTTTAACACATTATCCACGGATTACATACAGGAAAATACAGAAACATATTATGGCTTCAAATGTAATAATGTTAAAAGTCATTAAATGGTAAGAAAAAATGTATTTAAACTTTTGTGAATAAGATATGTAAACCCAAAACATATAAAGCATATGCCATTTATATACTCAATAGAACATTAAACCTGTCCATATTTCAATGTTTTCATGGATTTTAGGCTTAACTTCAAAAAACCCTCCAGCTCTAGTAGTTTGCACACACTAGCGCCTTACATTTCAAAAGAGTTAATACCTTAGAAGCATAAAATATTTATTTAATTAGTTACCTTTCTGTGATTTTTTATGTTTTGATGCTTGTGAAGCCATGTAAATAGCAGCCGCGGCAACGGAAATAGGGCTTCGCCTAGAAAAATGTAATTAAACATTAAAAATTTCAGTTTTGCAATGATATCTTGCATTAATTTGTTATAGCATTAAATATAAACATTCCAAATAACAGCACAGAATTACATTTATATAAATTATATTGTATAAAATAGTTCATTTAATTTTTTTTATAAAAATAATAATTTTGCAGTTCAACTTACAAATACACAAGAATAAAAATGAAAAACAGATTTATTAAATTATAAGTGATTAAAATATGCTTATAAAGATTCATAAATTAATGTACAAATGTTTAAACTAAAATATGTTCTGGTTTCAAATTTAAACAGTTGTAATGATCATTTGCTTTTTAACATGAATATAAATAAATTGCAGATATAAAACATTAGTCCAGTTACTACAGCATCTCAACCAGTATAAACCAGATACAAACTGTGTGAAGTTAGTTTTTTTAAAAAATAAATAAAGACAAAATTCAAACTGTACCCAGGAAGAATATCCAATTCCACAGCTTTGCGGGCAATGTAAGCGGCTCCTTTCTGGACACTTGTTGGAAGACCCAGATTTGAACAAAATCGTGACTAAAAATTATAAAACAAAAGTTACACAAGTAATTACTAACAATATCTATATCAATTAATTTTATGATTTAAATATATTTAAAACACTTTATTCCATAAATCATGTGTCACTAAATAAATTAAATAAATTGAAGCATGTAATTAAATTACTCAGAATAATTTTCCAAATAATTTTATGTTCTGTAATAATCAAATTAATAAGTCACATCAAGAAAATCTTATCAAATACATAATCATAATTAACCCCTTTGGGGCGAATGTACCATATACGTGCCAGCATGAAACACAGACAGTTCCCAAATGGCTCTCAAGTGTGCCACACACCTGGAACATTTTTTAAGCTCCATTTTTCAGCAATAGATGGCATTATAAGTCCATAAAGATTGAGATACATGTAGATCTGACCTTCTGCTCGAAATGAGAGAAATATTATTCACATACATGTGGTTTTTGTTTTATAAACATAAGGAGGAGGGAATATTTCCGAATTGAATGCTTTATGACTGCTCTTCAAATGAACATGTAGTTTTTGTTTACAGTGAAAATGAGAGTTTTATTATCACTAGAGCATTTGGTTAAGGTTTGCAGTGTATTTTTTAATGATAATTAGATCTGGTAGACAAAATTATTATTTTTTTTACATTTACAAGGTTGAAGCATCGAAAATGTTTAACTGAACTATCAGAATGATGCAAAATTGATTCTAAATTAGAATCTGAGAGTAGTGATTGTGACAAATAATATATTATGATTGTTCCATTAATTGCGAATTTTATGATAATGACTAGCTTTCATGCCCCGGTGTTGCACAGGCTTTCTCTACTTTTATAAATTTTCCGTTCTCTTCACAAAATCAGCATGACCAATATTCTTTTTCGAAGTAACTTTGGCTTCTATGTTTTTTCCTCTCCTCTAAGCCCGGCGTTGCACGGGCTTATACCGAGGGTATAACTTAATTCCCATGTTAATTTTCTCCTTTTATTCTAACGGCAACACTTTGGTGTGGGTTTGACGCGTACGATGTGAGTGCATGACCCGTGAGTGCGTGTCATGGCTTTCTCGTTTAACATTTTCCCTTCTCTTCACAAAATCAGCACATCCAATAATATTTTTCGAAATTACTTTGACTTCTTTGTTTCTTTCCTCTCCCCAGGCCCGGCGTTGCACGGGCTTTTACCAAGTGAATAACTTATATATATATAATCCCCAGGAGAATTTCCTTTTCCCCTCATGTCGATAGCACTTATGTGTGTGTATGCGCACGTTGTCAGTAATTTCTTTAACTATGTCATTAAAACTCCCTTTTTCGAAATTTGTTCTTGTGTTGGTGTGGTAATTAGGAGAGAAGGGTGAAAGCTCAGGTGTCGTTCTCGTCACTTGACCATGGTTTAAAATTCAATGTCCTTCGCCAAAAATCCTCGAGTAGGTGAACAGTGCGACTTTAAAAATCACTCACTCACTTTTGAATTCTTTCGTTGCAATTTTTTAGCCCCCCGAAATGAAAACGTAGATTTCTTTAAAATAATTGTATGTTGAAAAAAGACAGAAAAGTTGAAATTTTTCAAATTACAAAATTTCACTACTACTTTAAATCTTGAAGAAAAATTCAGAGGATTTTTTGAAATGTTCGACAAACGGGAAAAAAGTTTTATGCAATTATCTTTTTTCAATGAAGAAATTATTAAATGATTGATTTAAGTATTTTGAGTGTTTTATTATAATTCGTTCAAAAACTGAAACGTAACATTGACCTTCACTAATTCTACCGCGCATGCGCAAAAAGCTCAAAAAATCTTCCCAGTGTTTTTTTAAACTTTTCATGATTGCAAAAACGGTACTTTACGAAAATCACAAAAAAAATTTTAAAATCCGTAATTTTTAAGCAATTTTTTCAATCTTCGTACAGATTACAGATGATATTTTTTTACCCACGAAAAAAAGTTTCGTGGGATAATTTTAATAAATAACGAAGTTATTCAACGTTGAGTAAAAATTTGGTCTAATATTTAAAAAATCGAAGAAAAAAAGTTTTGGTCATTTTATTTTTTAAATGAATGGATCTAAAAGAGAAAGGTTTGAAGTTACTTAGTGTAGAATATCGATTTAATAACACGAAAATAAATTCATACGCAACGATTTAGAAATAATGTTCATAAAAACTCATAAAACTATTCTGATGCTTGATTTAAAAAAAATCATTTATTTTATAATAGATAGCTTTTAGGAATCTAAAATAATAAAATAATTTTCAGGTTTTCATTAATCAATCAATCGTTACTTACAGTTAGTTAGCTTAAAAATGTCTCTAGAACGTATTTTTATCCTAAATAATAGGCGATATACTTTTTATTAACAAATAATTAATTTAATAATAAAATAATAGAAACATTCCTTTGATTTTAAAAAAATATATTAATTTAAATCCTTTATCAATAAATACTAATAAAAAAAATTCTACAGATAATTCTTGAAACGTTTGGGTGTTTGATTAAACATATGTATAAGTGTTAAAAATCCACTTTTGGGGGAAAACCTAGTTATATGCTAACATTCACTGAAAAAACATTCAAAAAAAAATAATACTATTTGATAAAAACATTTAATTTTTTAAATTTTAATTTTATAGTTTCTCATTCTACTCTGTGTTAATTAAATTATTTAAACATGTATCTGCGAAAAAGAGTATATGATAAAAAACTAACTTATTAATTATTTTCTAATGAAATTGATTAAAATTGCTCATTTAGCAATTAATTGTGACATACCATTTGCTTACATAATGGCAGCACTGAAAATGAAGTAAATTTCAGATCAGTGGGGATGCAGCAAGTGAATTCAATCATTGAAGAAGAGAGAATTAATTTACGGGGTGGGAAAAATAAGCAGAAATGAACAAAATGGAATCCTCTAGATTTGAACCCAGAAAATAAGAATTAGACACTTAAGGCTCCCGGTGACACGCCACCACGAAAACCCGAGTGTAATGTTAATCCTATGGAGTTTCTTATAATTCAATTTACGTCTAAGGTATTGCTTTTAATTGTATGAAACAAAATGCATCCTAAAGATAAAAAAAAAAAAATTAATGTTTCTCTTGATTTCGATTTAAAAAAAAAAATTTCTAAATATTTTTAAATATTTATTAAAAGCTTGAAAATTTACATTTAGTGCGTTGAAACGATCATAAAAATATTTTCAATTATCGGATAAAAAAAGTTGTTCAGCGGAAATCCATTATTTTTTATGCTCTTTCAAACGCATATACTTTAAAATTTTTAAACTAATTTATTTGCGAGTAATTAAATAAGTCAGCATTGCATATTTGGAATGAGGGGAAAGTAAAATTGTAACTCCGCCTTCTTGCGGAAGGATACATGAAATTTTCCCTGCGTTCCCTTGGTGAAAGGGGGTAATTTATGACTCTTCGGTGGATTGTGTAACAGAGATGTCCCCCCCCCCCAAATGGGTCTTGTTTTCTAAGAATCTATAGGCATTCAAGATACTATTTACAATTACATCATTCTTAGGAAAGTTTGAGTCTGTGCTTGAAAATAACTACAAATACGTTTTGTACAAAAAGCTATCCTCTGTTTTTTATTCCACCTTTCTTAAAATTATTTATATATACTAAATGAGTTATATTTTATTAATAATTAAAATGAACAATTAATATTTATTAAATGCATTTGAATCGTCAGGATAAAGTGAATCAGATTTCGCATTCTTTTCTTACATATCTCCAAAATTGAAATTCCTGTGTTTTTTTCCAAGTTATTTGAATATCAGCTGTTTTAAAACTTATTTTGCACAGTTTATTTCAGTTATTAAATAAAATGGATCATCGTCGCAGCTTCAAAAAAAGATTATTTCTTTCGGCTAAACGAAAAAAGAATATAGGACAGAATTTCAGGAATTGGAAAGAAAAGTGTGTATTTCTTTTTTTCTAAATTTTTGTTCCGCTGTTCATTTCAAATATTGTGAAAGTTTCCACATACTAAATGGATTTATTGATCATCGCATTTTAAATAAGATTCAAATATTCCGAAGATGAAATACCATTGATTTAAAATAAATCAGAAAGTTTTCCATAATTTTAAGAATATTTTTAGTAACATTAATAGTTTCTTCTTAAAACATATAAATTTCAATTAATTTATTTACTATTGCTACTGATGTTTTTATTCCGTTTTTATTTCCTTCACTGAAAATTCAACTTAGAAATAACATTGCAGAATTTTTTTTTTTTTAAATTTCTGTCTGGAAAGCAGTATCTACATTTTGCATTTTCATTTATACATGTGTTTCATATATTATTCAAGATAACTCATCACTGCTTTTTTTTTTTCAAAATGAATTCTAAGTTAATGCGCTATGAAGAATCCACTGCAAGTACAAATACAGACAAATAGTTCCACAATTTTAAAGTTCAAGCCCAGCACCACTAAAGACCCACTGTGTAGGGGCGCGATGCACGTTAAATCTGTCGAGAGCTCAAACATCCTTCCTTTGGTGTGGTGTGGTAGTTAGGAGATGAGGTGCTATCTCAGGTGTCATCCCCGTCACTTGACCATGGTTCAAAATTACGAGGTCCGTTACCAAAAGCTCTCGTGTAGCTGAACAGTGTGACGTTAATATTCACTCACCCACTCCACAATTTGAATGTTTGACATCTGAGGAATTATAGAGATTTTCCCCAAAAATCCCGGGAAATTCTGATTGGAATGGGATTGTACGAAAACACTTTCTAGTTCTAGGGGTTCCACAAAAACACTTTCAAGTTCAAAGGATTCCTTGAGTTGAAAAAGTTTGAAGACCACTGCTCTAGTCATATATGTTATTTGCGACAGACTTCGTAATTCTAAGCCAAGGGTGGCCAAGCCGCGGCCTTGAATAATTTTGCGGCCCTCGAGATTCATTACAAAATATGATTATTTTGTACAATATTTTTGTTTTTAATGTAGTGGTTTGTAACAAATATACTTCATAACTGTTTCTATTTTATTACCTTTCTTTTATTTTAATACATTCTTAGAAGTGTGCGGTATTGCAGCGCAGCATCACACTCGATTCCGGTAACTCCATCGCGCTGCCTATTTCTAGAATTAGACATATTTGATCCTTGCATTATTATTATAAATTATCTATGCTTGTATAGATGAAAAATAATGAAATCAATAATAATTCATTCCGTTTCAAATTTTCATTCCAATAAATGTTTGTGATGGGTCTAAATATAATATAAAGATATATAATTTTTGTTTGTAGCCCGCAGGATTATAATGTTTTTCCGAAGTGGCCCGCAAGGTCATTTGAGTTGGCCATCCCTCTTCTAAGCCAAGATCGGATAGCGAGAATGACACTTGAGTTTACAGTTTCTTTGTATTCTTCATGACCTTTTTTGAACTTGGGAATCTCGTGTCTTTAGTCATTATGGTATATAATCCTCCACGGTTTTAAAAGCTGATTTAAACTATTTATATTTTTTTAAAAAATATATTGCTGGTTTCTGTTTGTGATATTAAAAATATAACATTAGTGTGATAAATAAGAAAAATATTTAGTATGATTAGTGAAAAAAGTTAATTGAAATTAAAATCTGGAATACAATAACTTTAAAATGATTTTGTGATTTACCGAGACGAGTAAATCCAAAGCAGAATGTTTGCGAAATTTTCGACAAAAGAAACGTGAGAAAAAAATTAAAAACTGGAGTACAGCCGAAAAGAATTGCACAAAATTAAACTCCACGCAGCAGGTATTTTTTTTTTTTTGCAACGAACACAAATCTCTCAGAAACAAACGGCCGAACCAATTACTGCTTTACCAAATCTGTTTGTCAGTCAGGTAACTTTACGATTGTCCGCTCATAGCTTTTTTGAATGATGAGCTCAAGCTCGAAATGAACACAAACCGAAATATATCGACAGCTAACAGTGGTACTGTTATTGACGTTGTTTTTCAAAGGTTATTAAATACTTTAAAATCTCAAGTATATGTGTCAGATTTTAGTCATCATAAGTCTATTGTGTGTGTCTTCCCCAAATTGAACAAGAATATTTATTTTTGCTAAAAAATTACATGACTCTTTATGTTAATTAAATAAAATTTTCATTAAAGATAAAATTATTTGATAGAAAATTATTTCCAATCATACCCGATTAATTTTTTCCAGGATTTATCTTACTATTGCGTATTTACCAGGATAACATGTCATGTTACACATCATATGCGACTACTGTAAGACTCGTTCCTTTTTCTTGTAACTGTATTTATATTAGAAATTCCAACACTAAAACTGTTCTTCCAAAAAATTGTGTGGGTCCCAAAACCAATACTCAATATACTTTATCAGTGGCGTAGCTAGGTATCCAAAAGTTTGGTGCAAAAAAAAGAGAGAATATTGGTGGAGTTTTATCAATTAAAAATATATTAGAGTATTTTATATATATATATATACAAAGCTGGTTCACATCAGCCCTGTGTCAAGCTCTGCAGAACATAGGAAAGCAAAGCTACAAACTACTTACATGTATGCATATGAGTTTTCTTGTGAATTTAGTGATTGCCCAGGTTCGATTTGACATGTGATAGACAGGAAATGATAAAAGGAATATGCACAAACAAAAAAATATAATACAAAATTATTATAATTATTTAAAATAAAACACACGAAAAAACAGAGGAAGGGGGGGGGGGTCAAAATTACATCAGTCTGTTGCAGATACCAGATTGTGAAACATTGAAAATAGCTTATTATGAATCATATTGTTATAAAAAATAAAATGACCAAGAAGAAATAGCTTCCTGTGTAGTTTTTTTAGATGTAGGGTAAGACATTTCTTGGAACTTGATGTTTATTTTCAAGTAGATTAGAAAAATGAAAAAATTGAAAAATAATATAAACTTTTTAATAAGTAAAATTCGCAACACTATACACAAAGGAAAGAATTTAGGGGAATTCCTTACAAGTTTGAAATTACTTTCAACGGAGTTGCCATGATTACAGCTATGTAACAATCTTTTATATTTATACCTCAATTATGGGAGAAATTATCGCAAGCTCGACTTGCTTGGTGGTCAAGGCGTGAGGGTCCCCTGTGCACGGCACTACCTAGCCCATTGGTAGTTACGCCACTGTACTTTATTATTTAAATCCATTACACTCTATTCATTCCTTTAATTTTATAAATTTCTCTTGTCATTAAACTGTTTAAAAAAGGATTTTGATGCAATTTAGGATTGAAGAATATCACAGAAAATTGTTTTGAATGTATAGAACTATATATATATATAAAGGTTTTTGCCTTAACTAAAACTTATATTTTTATAAAATTCAAATGAAAAACTGATGTTCCCCAAAACAGAAATGAAACAGCGGAAAAAAAATCAGTTTCTTTGTACAACTAGAATGTCAGGCACAGTTTTCATGTAATTGAAAACTGCCATGGGGTGGGCAGTAAAAGTGGGGTCAGTTGTCATATAAATAGTCTTCAGTTGGTTGTAAACTGGACCCTCCAAGAACAAAAATAGAAGGCGAAAGAGAGGGGGGGGGGTCCTGTCTCGAGCTTCCTTTGCACTTAGAATCCCTCTCTCAACTGTTGTAGAAGAGGCTTGTATGATTCTGTGACGTCATTTTCTTTCATCATGACAGCTGTCAGAACATAATCATCAGAAAATGGGATCAAGTAAATGCAAATTTGGAAAAATAATAGCTTGAAGAAAATGTTTATTTCAAAGTCAAGAAAATATTGAAAATTAAGAAAAAAAAGGCATATAATTTATCTTTTATGAAGGAACTATTTACCTCCGATCATTAAGACCAGTACTCATGAGTACTTGGCCTTTCTTTTAGGAACGCCCATTCCCCCCTCCCAGAAGAGGGCGCTTTCATCGTTTTAGAGTTGGAATTTCTGTCTACGGGACCCTTAACGGTAGGGTGGAAGCAGCGCGTTAGCCAACCAAGACACGCAGACCAGTAGCAGAAGTGAAAATATGCAATAATAATGAATGGGAGGTTCAAATTGAATTTAATTTTTAATTGAGGGGATCCACAGGATATTCACATAACGATTGAAAGATTTCGATTGAAGATTACATTTAAATGTATTGCAAAAAATTAATTGATTTTTGATATTTTAAAAAAAAAGCAATTAATAATAAAGAATATATAATACGAACATAGCTTTTTTTTCCCTAAGGAATTTATACCTATTTAACTGACTATTTCAAAAAAAAAATTTCGAAATGGGCAAATTCTTCGATTTTATTATGAAATTATATGTCAAAAAAAGAAATATACATTAGGCATTATTTTAAAGTAAACTATAAGTTTTATGAAAGAGAACAAAAATTTCGATACTGATAAATATTTTAAATGAATCTCAGAAATGCATTGAATGCATTTTATCATCTTAATCTGACATATATAGTTATTTAATTTTGAAAATTATATAAAGAAAAATTGACGAAAAAGTAACTTTTTCACTCGCCAACGTCACTGATTTCCCCCTGTTTAAGGCAGAATTTTTTTAGTGTAACCCTTGAGTTAGATGCGGTCGAAGGCGAAACAGGTCAAAAGTCATTGGCGCAAAGCTAATTTTCGACGCCAATGTTTGGCTAAATGTAAAATCGCGTATTTTAAATTATTTTAAAAATCATTACCTTCATTTTAAGGGCATAATTTTTACGTTAATGCTCTCAAACATCACCAACTATTTGCAAAAATAACGTACTTTGAAATAAAAAATGTACAAATTACTACTTTTTAATTTATTTCTCAGAAAAACATAAGTTTACGAAAATCACAATTTTTTTTTTTAAAAATCCGTAATTTTGAAGCAATTTTTTCAATCTTCGTATATGTTACGGATATTACTGTACACAAGGCAAAAGGTTTTGTGAGATTACCTTCATAAATGACGAAGTTATTCAATGTGAAGTAAAAATTGGGACTAATTTTTTAAAAATTCTTTAAAAAAAAAGTTTTGGGAATTTTATTTTTTAAAAGAATGGATCTAAAAGAGAAAGGCTTGAAGTTAATTAGTGTAGAATATCGATTTAATAATACGAAAAGTAATTCATACGCAATGATTTAGAAATAATTTTCATAAAAACGCACCAGTTTTAACACTATTTTAAAAAATTTGAAAAAAATAGAAAATATCGTTATTTTACAAAAAAAAAATATACCGTATCGTGGCGAAATAAATGATCTTTCCGATTCTGTAATTATTTTTTGTCTGATTTCCACACCGAAAATTGGATGACAATTTTAAGATGGCCGAAAACGTCGGATCACCGCTCGGCCGAAACGGAACGGAAGTTCCGCCAAGTAAACAACCGGTAGAAGTTAAAACAATTAAGCGTTTTAAGGTTTTTAATTAATATCTTTTCAACTAATTACAATATCAGAATATAAATGGGCAATACGGCTTCCCCGGAAAATTCCCGATCTTTTGGTACCTTCCGCGACTTTCTGCGTGGTGCGGTTCGTGAGAAGATAGACGAAGATAGATACGTTTGTTTACCTTCGAATTTTAATAGTGTAGACTAGCTTTCATGGCCCGGCGTTGCACGGGCTTTTACCGAGTGCATACATATGTGCATATGTGAAATTAGGTTTTGACGCGTACGATGTGAGTGCATGACCCGTGAGTGCTTGTCATGGCTTTGCCGCTTAACATTTTCCCTTCTCTTCACAAATTCAACACTTCCAATATTATTTTTCGAAATTACTTTGATTTCTTTGTTTCTTTCCTCTCCGCTTAGCCCGGCGTTGCACGGGCTTTTACCGAGTGAATAACTTCATCCCCATGGAAATTTCGTGTTTCCCTCAGGCCGATAGCACTTATGTGCGCGATGAGAGTGATTTCTTTAACTATGTCATTAAAACTCCCTTTTTCGAAATTTGTTCTTGCGTTGGTGTGGTGTTCTAATTATTAGAGATGGGTGAAAGCTCAGGTGTCGTCCTCGTCACTTGACCATGGTTGAAAATTTCGAGGTCCATCGCCAATAACCCTCGAATAGGCGAACAGTGCGAATTTAAAAAATCACTCACTCAGTTTTCAGTTCTTTCGTTGCAATTTTTTAGTCCCCGGAAACGAAAATGTAGCCTTTTTAAAGATAGTTGTATGTTGAAAAAAGACAGAAAAGTAGAAATTTTTCAAATTTCACTACTATTTTAAATATTGAAGTAAAATTGTGAGGATTTTTTGAAATATTCGACACACGGGAAAAAAATTTTCATGCAATTATCTTTATAAAAGAAGAAATTATTAAATGATTGTTTTAAGTATTTTGAGTGTTTTATTAAAATTTGTTTCGAATGCATAACATACTGCCATGGAAATTCACCTTCCTTTATCAAAATTCCTGGTATGTGTGTGATTCCTTTATATAACGTCACTACAATTCCCTTTTTCGAAAAAAAAATATATTTTCCAGATCTTACTAATGTCAAACAGGTTTCAGTTCTCTTTCTACAGCACGGTGTTACAGTGGCTTTTTTGAGTGTAGAACTATTTTCCCCCTGACTCTCCCCTCAGATATAAGATTTATCTTCAAGTTTCTATTCATGACATATCAAAAACAATATTGCTTTAGTAAAAAAATAATAAATTTAAACAATAAAAGAAAACTATTTTGATGCTTGAGTAAAAAAAAAAGTCATCATTTTTTAATAATAGATAATTTTTAGGAATCTAAAATAATAAAATAATTTTCAGGTTTTCATTATCAATCAATCAATCGCTACTTAAGTTAGCTTAAAAAATGTCTTCTAGAACGTAGTTTTATCCAAAATAATAGGCGATATACTTTTTA